>OX246741.1:2687945-3266413 GCA_945910005.1 Isoperla grammatica | reverse complement strand
AGGTCCATCCTACCGGTCAAATTCGGACGGGCTTACAACTTTTCATAATATAGCAAGCAGAACTGGGCAAAATAGACAAATCTTTTTTTTGAGATACAAAATACAAGTTTTTTTATACTAGTATTTTATTTTTATTTTCAAAATACTCAAATTAAAATGTATTTGCGTTTTGCCTATGCTATAATGAATTAATTTTTATCGGGAAATAAGGAACGACCTTCACAATAGGAATAACAATTTGGATTTTGGTTATTGGTTTTAGCAACAAGCAAGTGCTTTTCAGTAGCTATGTCTAGAGCAATCAAGCCGCTAAAGATTGTGTGGCAACTTACTGCACGAACGGTGTGTAATTATTTCTAGTAGTTACAGTCAGGTCCCAATCAGTCGCATGCCAAGCAATATTGGAAAATGTATTCTCTTTGAGAAACACAAACACTTATTACACAACACATTACAAAAACTTTTTTTGTTACAAAATGCAAGATACTAAACTGGGGTATATTTTCAATTCAAAATACAAACTACAAGTGTATTTCAAAATTTAAATACATGTTTTCTCGATACCGCCCAGTGAAATTCTAGTTCCCTTGGACCCATCAAATGCTGGGCCAAACTTCAGTGATTGACTTATATCGCACACAGCTCCCCCCCTCCCCCTCCCCCTCCCCCTTATCCAACAAACAACTACCGTGATCGAAGGAAAAGCCGGCGACATGCCGGTGCGTAATAAGTGTATGTCAACACTCTCAATGGACTCTTCGTTACTTGACCAATGTGCTGGCAATTACCCGTCACTTAAGAGTTCCGTTTTCCATAATTCGTTTTTTAAAGGTGGAGGAGGGTTTGCTTACTTGAAGGGCTTGAAGTGGTTCGGCATATGAGGTGGTGTAGTGTGCTAAGACTGTTTGTGCGATAGGGTTTTATTAATGTCGTAATGGCTGATACACGCAATTTTTTAGATTTTGTCCGGGACCAGTGCAGGTAATGACCAATCTGTGTTTATTAGTGTAAATACAGAAACTCACGATTGAGAGCGTTTTTAGACGTATAGCATATACGCACACGCACACGCACACGCTATAGGAAGTTATCATAATGTTACGCATGGCTAAACGCCGCCGACAGTGTTTAATTAATTAATTCAGCCATATTTGGAAGCCTGGGGGGGGGGAGTTGTTCTACTTGTCATTTGCTCTCCCCACCTCCCCAGGAATAAATTAATCAAGCACTAGATATTACTTGAATGTTCTTCAAAATATTGTGTTGGTTTACCCACTCAGTTACAAGAACTCAATCTCAGTGGGGGATATGACACCATTCATTATGTGAATATTTTGAGTTTTTGACAGTTGGGAAGAAATGTCTGAGGTCTATTAGTGGGACTCGATCCTAGCGTTCACCTTGTCCCTGAGAAAATCCCTGGAAAAAATCTTTCAAATGTGCTGGTGACCGGTCTCGAACCAGCGCCATCCGATTTAGAGTCTCGCGCTTTACCGCTGAGCCGCCTCCATTGGTAGGTAAGATAGAAAGAAAATCGATAATGCAATCGAGTACACTGACGGTGACCGATACAGTGTTGTCAAATGTGTGCATGGTTGCCATAACGCTTACATACCTCTCTGATCGCTCGATTGATAACAACGCGAGCAAGACAATTCTGTCTGCGAGCGAGGAACCAAGTAGGATCGCGTTGAGCGATGAGCGTGCATTCCAATATTGTACACTAGTCTACACTAATACTATGTGTATACATAAGTGGTTCCCAACCTTTTTTGACTCAAGGCACCCCAAGCCTACATTCAATAGCCACGGGGCACACTCCCCCCCCTCCCCTCACCATCACTAACGCCCACGCTAAAACCCAATAATTTTCCAAATATATTGTGAGAATTGGAATAAATCATCATTTTGCGAATTTGATTCAATGATTTAATTACTCTAAGCTACCACCACTTACTTATAGTTAAATATGCATACAGACAGTGGGAAATCTAACTTTGACGGTTTGCAAATGTCTTTGATTTGTGGCCGGTTAGTGGACAAACATAGCCTACTCTCATCATATCTTCTTTAACTTATATGTCATTCTTATTCTTTAATTTAATATTCGTTAATGCTGAATCGCCTAACTCAAACAGATAAGAAGTTGATATCTACCATAGAAATTTGATCCTGTTTTCTGAATTGTTTCAGAACTGTTAAATTCTGAACTGTTATTCGGGGTTGAGGGGGTTCGAAGGTGAGAGTGAATCTGCTGCACAAAATGTTGTGATGTAATGTATGTTTCAGTGAAAATTCTATTGTGGTCAGACTGTCATTAAATTAAGATGAGATATGTTTTCGCTTGTAGGTACTGTTAAAATATATATAATTGTTTTGTTTTATTTTCAAAATATTCAGAAACTCATGATTTTTTAAATTTCAACGAAAATTTCGCGGCACCCGCAGAGGTTCGCGGCATCCCGGTTGGGAACCACTAGTATACATGTAACATTTTTAAACGTAAACTACCAAAATGTCAGAAATGATCTAACTATACAAATCTAATTATTATTATTATTTTATTTATTCGGAACATTTTTGTTATAAGGGGGAGGGGGGGGGGGGGGGAGCAATTCCAGTCTTAATAGACGGTAATGGTAAGCAAAACAGAATAAAAAAGTTGATTTATGTAATGTTTCAACCCTCAACCAATCCACTAGTTATCCACTCGCATAGTTTAATTTGTACTATCACAACGAGGTGGGAGATATAGATAAAGGAGCTTTTCATCTTACCTAAGTGCCGTGTTCATATCTATAAGTATTGTTGTAATAGAATCCAAGAATGTTTCATCTGTAACGTACCATTTTCATGAGATATGTTTGCTATCTGTGCCCTGACATGACACGGTGATTGTGTGTTTCGTATGTATAAGTTTGTGGTTTTAGTCTTGTGTATTTTTGTAATAATTTATTATTTTTCACTGGCGAGGCAATGCCCTGTTGCTGATTAATAAATGTATATGAAAATAAATTAAATTAAATCCAATGCTAGTTTCAGTTATATTTGTTTCGTTTAGGCTAGCCCATAATTAGGGTTGTGCCAGTGCCCAGTATACGTGTTTTAGGTAAAGCGAGATCGAGCAAAGTTTAGCAACCCTGCTTGAAAATAAGGTTTGGGAACCTATGGACAAAACTGTTCTCTGTTTCAGATCTGAATACAACGCCGCATACAATCTCCCTGCCAGCCTGGCGGACTTCAGACACTGGCCTGAGTCACTCACCGTAGCAACCACGGCCTCCCAGGTAAGCAAGACACCGACTCTTGTACGTCTCACAACCAAAACCTTGCGAAATTAATTTATTTTAAGTCATGCATTGTAATAACTAATAATGTACTGGTGGCTAGCCACTCCCTGACCCGATTTATGTTGGAAACAGACCTACACATTTTGAACCAGCATAATTTAAACAATCATATTTTGTGTTGGTAAACCCACTCTGTTATACAAGAAATTCAGTGGGGGACATTACACCATTCATGATACGCTTCGTTGTTATGGAGGCTCTAAAGTCACCGTTTACGTATACACCACTATATCCTACCTATACATGACGGGCTGAAGAGAGTCCCCGCCTATTGGGGGACTCTACACGAGCCGTCCTTACACATATAGAGTGTAAGTACATACGGTAATAAATAAATAAATACCTATACAGATAGATTGAAGTCAATTTCCTAAATTAAAACCCCCAGTACGAACCGTAAATGGAACCCTAGACCTTCTGCATTGGAAGCAGAAATCCGTCCGTGGTGGCTCATGCGATTGGGGCTCAATGCCCAATGTTAGGGCCTACATTTAATTGCGGCCTTCCTTGTAGCTTGTGACCACTCATTGAAAAAGTATAATGATAACTTGCATACATTTCCGTCATTTATTTCCCTTGAATAATTACATGCAATCCTGAAGTTATCCCCACGTGTCCAAGGACTGCTACCTTATCGTGGTGCGCAGGTGTGCGTGCTTTGATGATCCCAATAGCTAAGCCGGCGAAACCGAATGCTTCTGGTAGGGCTATACCCTAGCCGGACAGGTCGAGGCGGCGAAGCCATACGGAAAGCAATCCTCTTCCTCCCTTTTCCCTTTTCCTCCCCTCTATATCCTACTTTGTCCCTTTCTTGAAATCACCCCCCAAGCCATATGACCTTACTTAGTTGTCAAGTACGTCGTTAAACAAGATATAAACCAAAAATATGACAATTCCCAAGCTTGTAATTTGCGAATGAAACTCTTTGCTTGCTAAATGGAAAATTTCAAAGCGTAGATTGATAATGAGTATTTTTGCAACAATAAGCTAAAAATGTATCTTGTATTTTGTATCTACAATATATTTACTTGAGTAGTTTGTAATAAAAATAAAAATATTTTACTATTTTGTCCAGATCCGATGACCGTCAAGCTCCTTCACAATCTCCTGCTGGTGCTCGGGCGAGATAGATTCCAGCCTCTTTTGGATCACGGGGCAGCCGTACATCTGCAGCGCTGGGGGCAGAACGTGGCCTCGAACCTGCGGGGGTCACACAAAACATTTATTTTGTATAATAATAACAACAACAAATAATATGTTTTTTCAACAGATCCAATTTGTCTTATCATTTTAGTTGGGGGAGTGTATGGGAGGCATATAATATTTAACACATTTTGGATTTGTAATTTATACACAGTTTTAAAACTTTACCTTGGAAAAGCAAATTTTCTGATTTTTGATCAAATAGTTTACATACACGTAGGTAACTTCAAGTTATAAGACATCCATCATTTTAAGTTATTATTGGATAATTTACTGAAATTTGGATTTGTAATAAAATCCCAGTTTGAAACCAAAATCCATTTTGTCATTTTGTTTTAAAAATATTTTTATTTGCATTTTTCTTGACTTGTTTTACTTTGGAAACTTCAAAATTGTTGACTTGGGATTATAAGTTTGCCATGATGTTTGATTTTTTCCTACTTTTATGTTCTTTTTACACTTTCCAATTCCCAATAAAAAATATTTCGATTTATTCAAACAAAATTTGTATTCGTTTTTACGCTATATTTTAACTGTAGCTGATTCTCCATAATTTGTCTCATTTGACCCCTCACAGTGAATGCTCCCCCCCCGGTCCAATATTATCCTGGACCGTGGGCTCCCCCGCACAGGTGCGTCCTCCACACTGGCTGCAAGGTGCGCGCGCACCCCTTTGAGGTTCGTCGAAATACCGACTCTGACTGAATCTCAGAAGCGGCTATCACCAAGTGACAGGTAGAGACAACTCATTAAATGTCCCTCAGCTCTTATACACAGCGCTATCGTTGTACTGACAGCACCACGTTTAATTAGTTGTGTTAATTAATTATCAGCCACGTCGATAGAGAGAACGCAAAGTAAACCGTTAGCTATAATTTGATGCAGTCTTACCTGGACATGACATCAGCGGCGACACATCCACCTCCTGCTATGCGTTGAGCGCGACTGACTTGAGTCACTTGACTTGAGTCATCTAGCGCGAGTGATGTGGCGGCTCTAGGGGGGGGGGGGGGGGGGGGTGATTGATTATAGCAGAGTTCAACGGGTACACAAGTGTGGAGGAGGTAAACGTCATGAAAAAAAACGTTATATGAACAATAAAAATCACAATTAAGCAAAACTGATAGGTTATAGAAAGAGAGGAAAGAAGAAGTTCAAGCAGAGAAAAAGAAAAGCTTTTTTAGAAGAAAGGAAATTTTACATACTCATTTAAATGAAAGAGGAGAAAGTAAGCAGATGCAATCCTTGTTTTGCGTGCTAATAAAAATAAAAACATTACGTACAATTTTATACTGTAGATTTAGATTTTAGAGGGGTCATCAGGATCACCAAGTGTGCCCCCCTCAATAATATCGTATTGCAAAATAATGATTTTTCGCCTCATAATTTCATAAAGACTATAGACTTCTAAAATGATAGACATTTGAAATGAATGATAGGCTACATGTGCTAGTCGGTAGAGGGTGTTTGTTTATTAAAGAATAATAACATTTTCCTCTTCTTTTGTAGCTATTGGAGAAGTACGAGCAGTTTAATACCAGACTCTGGCATTTAATCAATATTGATTTGTAACGGGTCTCGAGTTAATCGTTTGTGGAAACAATGAGCCGTTTGACAGTTAAAAATTAAACCGTGACCATGCACGTTGATGCATTGATATAAATGCATGAAAATGGTGGAACAAAAAAGAGTGGGTATAACGGGGCTCGAACCTCAGACCTCGACCATGCTAAGCGGAGACATACCCCATACGCCATAGCACACGATGATGCTTCCAGCGCTTACACAGGTACAACACACACTGCTCTCAATGTTGTGCGTTGCTCGGGGTATTCAGTTAGCTTATATCATGACCTCCTATAGCCGTCTGAACTCCTGATACACATTCACAGAAAACACAGTTTTGGGACTTTCAAGACTTGACGTTGGGAACATCACTATAACCTCCTTTAGCCGTCTGAACTCCTGATACACATCCACAGAAAACGTAGTTTTGGGACCCACGTTGGGAACATCACACTGAACAGCCAACATTAAAACATGTTTCCTCGGATTACCATTAATGCAAGGAAAACATTAACATGTCCAATGTATAGAGTAAGAATGTCCAATGGAGAAACTCTCATCACTATTTTCTTAACCCTTTAACAAGAGACGCTACGCGTCGTCAAAAACGTGCTCAAATACACTCTGTTTTTTTAAATTATATTCTTTACGGCTATATTGTTTATTTGGGCGATCTTAAAGTTAATTACCGAGGTAGATCTGAAAATTGTCTACTTTGAAAAAAATTATCGTCTCGCTATGTTTGTTGTGAACGACGTCAGACGTTGCCGAAATTTTAAAGAATTTCTTGTCAAGTTCCACTTTTGGTACCGATTGTGGATGAACGGTGGTACCTAGTTAGTCGTAGCGTCGAACTTAAGGTCAGGAAGAATTCTTGGTGACGTAGTATGAGCGTCGGTAGCGTCGGTTTGCACAGGTCGTGGTGAGGCAACGCCAACTTCAGGTAACCAAAATAGTAGATTTTTTGAGGTTTTTATTTTTTTACGGTAAAACGGTTTGAGATAGAATTCTTTGGTTGTCAATTCCTTCTTATTTATCGCTCTCTTGATATGTTTCGTATTTAAAAAAAAATAAAAAAAAATAAAAATTTCAATATTCTCCGATTCTGCCTTTCTGTGAGTTTTTTTGAAATTTTGGGCACCTGTATCTCTGTAAGTATGACCCCCAGCATATTCTCGTTTTCAGGATGTCTAGAGAATTAATGCAAAAAAAAAATAAAAAAAATACAGAAACAAATTTGGGCTACACGTTTTTTTGCTACGAGTGCTTTAAAAAAAAATTTCCCCCATGTAAACCCTTCTCAACTTTTCTTGGCTGAATATGGAAGAAAAAAAGATTGCCGGTTGCGGGTCTCGAACCCCGGACCGCGAAAACACTAGTCGGCGTCGCTACTGCCTACGCCACGCCACTCGATGGAAGAGGGATCGCTTACACTAGTACATAACACACTGCTCTCAATGAATGCATGTATCTCGATTCATTCTTATTGTAATTGTAACACCTAAGATAGATGGATTTACGAACAGAGGGTCTCATTGGATTTAAAAAATATCCAAGAATACGATCTGAAGATAAAAACTCCGAAAATTGTGAAAAAAACGGCTTCAAAGTTTTTTACATTTTCGGAGTTTTTATCATCAGATCGTATTGATTGATTGGTTGGTTGATCGCGAAAGAGTTAATCGTTTGTGGAAACAATGAGCCGTCTGACAGTTAAAAATTAAACCGTGACCATGCACGTTGATGCATTGATATAAATGCGTGAAAATGGTGGAACAAAAAAGAGTGGGTATAAGGGGGCTCGAACCTCAGACCTCGGCCATGCTAAGCGGAGACATACCCCATACGCCATAGCACACGATGATACATCCAGCGCTTACACTAGTACAAGACACACTGCTCTCAATGTTGTGCGTTGCTCGGGGTATTCAGTTAGCTTATATCATAACCTCCTATAGCCGTCTGAACTCCTGATACACATTCACAGAAAACCCAGTTTTGGGACTTTCAAGACTTGACGTTGGGAACATCACTATAACCTCCTTTAGCCGTCTGAACTCCTGATACACATCCACAGAAAACGTAGTTTTGGGACCCACGTTGGGAACATCACACTGAACAGCCAACATTAAAACATGTTTCCTAGGATTACCATTAATGCAAGGCAAACATTAACATGTCCAATGTATAGAGTAAGAATGTCCAATGGAGAAACTCTCATCATTATTTTCTTAACCCTTTAACAAGAGACGCTACGCGTCGTCAAAAACGTGCTCAAATACACTCTGTTTTTTAGAATTATATTCTTTACGGCTATATTGTTTATTTGGGCGATCTTAAAGTTAATTACCGAGGTAGATCTGAAAATTGTGTACTTTGAAAAAAATTATCGTCTCGCTATGTTTGTTGTGAACGACGTCAGACGTTGCCGAAATTTTAAAGAATTTCTTGTCAAGTTCCACTTTTGGTACCGATTGTGGATGAACGGTGGTACCTAGTTAGTCGTAGCGTCGAACTTAAGGTCAGGAAGAATTCTTGGTGACGTAGTATGAGCGTCGGTAGCGTCGGTTTGCACAGGTCGTGGTGAGGCGACGCCAACTTCAGGTAACCAAAATAGTAGATTTTTGGAGGTTTTTATTTTTTTACGGGTAAACGGTTTGAGATAGAATTTTTTGGTTGTCAATTCCTTCTTATTTATTGCTCTCTTGATATGTTTCGTATTTTTTAAAAAATAAAAAAAATTAAAAATTTCAATATTCTCCGATTCTGCCTTTCTGTGAGGTTTTTTGAAATTTTGGGCGCCCGTATCTCTGTTAGTATGACCCCCAGCATATTTTCGTTTTCAGGATGTCTAGAGAATTAACGCAAAAAAAATAAAAAAAATACAGAAACAAATTTGGACCACACGTTTTTTGCTACGAGCGCTTTAAAAAAAAATTTCCCCCATGTAAACCCTTCTCAACTTTTCTTGGCTGAATATGGAAGAAAAAAAGATTGCCGGTTGCGGGTCTCGAACCCCGGACCGCGAAAACACTAGTCGGCGTCGCTACTGCCTACGCCACGCCACTCGATGGAAGTGGGATCGCTTACACTAGTACATAACACACTGCTCTCAATGAATGCATGTATCTCGATTCATTCTTATTGTAATTGTAACACCTAAGATAGATGGATATACGAACAGAGGGTCTCGTTGGATTTAAAAAATATCCAAGAATACAATCTGAAGATAAAAACTCCGAAAATTGTAAAAAAAAACGGCTTCAAAGTTTTTTACATTTTCGGAGTTTTTATCATCAGATCGTATTGATTGATTGGTTGGTTGATCGCGAAAGAGTTAATCGTTTGTGGAAACAATGAGCCGTTTGACAGTTAAAAATTAAACCGTGACCATGCACGTTGATGCATTGATATAAATGCGTGAAAAACGTGGAACAAAAAAGAGAGGGTGTAACGGGGCTCGATCCCCAGACCTCGACCATGCTAAGCGGAGACATACCCCATACGCCATAGCACACGATGATACTTCCAGCGCTTACACAGGTACAAGACACACTGCTCTCAATGTTGTGCGTTGTTCGGGGTATTCAGTTAGCTTATATCATAACCTCCTATAGCCGTCTGAACTCCGGATACACATTCACAGAAAACACAGTTTTGGGACTTTCAAGACTTGACGTTGGGAACATCACTATAACCTCCTATAGCCGTCTGAACTCCTGATACACATCCACATCACACTGAACAGCCAACATGACATGATTTTTCGCCTCATAATTTCATAAAGACTATAGACTTCTAAAATGATAGACATCTGAAATGAATGATAGGCTACATGTGCTAATCGGTAGAGGGTGTTTGTTTCTTAAAGAATAATAACATTGTCCTCTTCTTTTGTAGCTATTGGGGAAGTACGAGCAGTTTAATACCAGACTCTGGCATTTAATCAATATTGATTTGTAGGCGTTGGGATGTTCGCAGATTTAATAAAATTGTATATTTGTATTAGTTTTGATCACGTGACTTCATCCCAATCAGCTCATACCTCTACAATGGCGTATTTCAAAATCATGATTTTTCGCCTCATAATTTTATAAAGACCTTCAAATATGATGAAAATTTGAAATGAATATACATTACATGTATTAAAATGGACACACATATGATATGGGATGTTCGTTTATTAAAGAATAATAACATTTTACCCTTCTTTTGTGTTAATTGGGGAAGTACGAGCAGTTTAATACCAGATTGGTATTTTGTTTTGTAAGCCTACGTGCGGAAACATGCATTGATAGGATATGTTCTTATTCAGTTGTGGTTGTAATAACGGAATAAGTTACACTACAAATGCAGATCCATTTTTTGTTACTTGATTGATTTTGCGTTTATACCTAATGCTTATATAATATACGAATTAGACATATGCGTTTTATTTAGGTAAAATAACGAGCCATAAAATATTTTTATGTTACCAATATTGCGACTCAGGTGATGACTCTTCTCATGCAATTATGTAATACCAGCATAAATGCATTTAAATGGGGCACACTAGTTGCTTTTGTAATGTGGATCTTATAATGTGTTGTGCATTATTATACATCAATTCAAAGCGAAGCTCGTCGTGCGATCAAATTGATTTCAAAAAGTGAGCATAATTCATGTTGAAGTAGTTGCTCATCCCATCACTACGAGCGCTGGTTAAATTGATTGACGCAAGGTCTACTAGATTGCAGCCAGGTTTCGCTAGTAGCGGCACAGGCCGATGGTACTTTGCGCTTCGCAATTACTCCGCTAGGAGTAAATCCAGTGGACCTTCTGAGCAGAAGTAGCTGGCGAACGAGCTATGTAATGTGGTCGCCAGAATGAGCTGCGCTTAGTCCGAGGCTATTGGCTCTCTTTGGACAAGTGTAGCCAATAGCGCCATATCTCGCACCAGCGCGCAACATTCAAGCTAGGCTGTTGTGTCCCCATCCCTAGGGGCGCCCGGTGTTGCTAAGGATTTGTTTTCGTTATGGGAAATAACGTGCATTAAATTTTTACCTAGCAACAACGGGCGCCCCTTGGGGTAGGGCCGGGACGACTACCCTGAACCATCCAGGGCCCAGGGCTCATACTTAATTACATACAGATGGATGGGACAGAACTGAATCATACACTAAAATACATTAATATAATATATCTTTATTTTGTAGTAAATTGCAACACAATACAAAGTAAAAAACAAATATTATAAACAACTTCTTTTCATAATACCTTTACACTAAAGCAACAAAAAACATAACAATTTTCATGTTTTAAAAACTCATTACAAAAGGTTGCTTGAGTGGCTTTGGAAGACACATTTCCGCCTCTCTGAACAGTGAGTGTAAACACAATTTATAATTACCAAAATAGCAAATCTGTGACAACTAATTAGCTGAAAAGCAACTAAATTGTCCAGACAAAAGTCAATGTTTCCCATGATTTTATCATTGAAACGTATCGTATTACAAGTTTTAGCTACATGGTTGCTTTTAATGTCACCTCATGTCTTGTATTGAGCTATTTTCATGTACTTGGCTTGATTTTTGGAAAAGTTTTTTTTTGTATCTTTTATTTAGTCGTTTACCCATGAGCACCTGACTCACTGTACCGGGTTGTATTCACACACGTAATACCGAGACAGTTTACCTAAAACTAGACCAACGTATGTGACAATCACGTAAGGGTAATCTGAGCTGGGGCCACCTGGGACGGTTCCTGACCATCTTGAGTAGCCGGTCGACTCCAAAGTTTCGTCTGAAAACAGAGACAAGGAACAATAATAAAAACAAAAAAAAAGTACAAAGAGTAGTAAAAAGAAGTACAAGTAGTGGTATTACATAATTCAGGCAGTCGTGCCTGATGATGACAGCAGAGCAGCTGTCGAAATATTGCGTGACGTGATGTTGAACAACATCAAGAATATTTTAACTGTGTAAGTCCTAAAGTGTTTTTATTACATATTTTCCAGTTAGCGAGAGTGTTTTTTATAAGGAACAATATGGTAACAGTAAATATCTACACATGTTGTTTACAGTTTGTGCTTGGGTGGTTTCTGTTACCCCCCAGAGTAGAATAACTCTGCCTGTTGTAAGAGGTAAGCAAGGTGAGGCCGTCATGACATTCAGGCTGAGCACATCGTGAAACCTTAGATTACACAAATCATCTGCTTTCTGCGTCGGCGCTAATGGGACCCGAACTTGGAGCGAAAACACATCTAGTGAAAAAAATTTAGATAGAGCAAAAGAAGCTGTTTCCATGTTATTTCCCATAAACAAAACAAATCCATAGCAACAATGGGTGACCCTAGGTGTAGAGTCCGACTATGAAAATGGAATTCATAGTCGGCCCCTACACCTAGGGGCACCCATTGTTGCTATGGATTTGTTTTGTTTTTGGGAAATAACATGGAAACAACTGTTACCTTGGTAACAATGGGCGCCCCTAGGTGTAGGGGCCGACTATGGATTCCAACCATGCGCGAAAACACTAGTCTACGAATAAGCCACTTAGAGCAAATATATAACTTGTGAATTATCTAGAACGCTAGTTCTCTAGTGCGCGAAAACTCTAGTCCGCGAATAAGCTACTTAGAGCAAATATATAACTTGTGAATTATCTAGAACGCTAGTTCTCTAGTGCGCGAAAACTCTAGTCCGCGAATGCTCTAAGAACCGTTGGAGCAAATGACTGCAAGTGGGCATAGTCCCACACACCGCACCACGTGCCCAAGATAAGAGTAACATGTGCGCCGTCTTACCGAACACTGTGACGAAGTATCCGTCCGCGTGACGTTGATGGACGCCGACCCAGACTCCCGCGACGTCGTTAAGTAGTCCCAGCCTATCAAAGACGACCTCTCGCTCCTCCTCGGAGTTGACAATCCACAGGTGAGCTCCCTGGTCGTAGCAGGACCTCATGGCTGCCGGCCACAGCAGCCACTGCTCGTAGTACTTGTAGTACCCGTGGCCTGGGACGTGGACGTAGTCGAGGAACCCTCCGCTCTCGGTACTGCAACAAGGGTTGAGCACAGGTGAGCACCCTGGTCATAGCAGGACCTCATGGCTGCCGGCCACAGCAGCCACTGCTCGTAGTACTTGAAGTACCCGTGGCCTGGGACGTGGACGTAGTCGAGGAACCCTCCGCTCTCGGTACTGCAACAAGTGTTGAGCACAGGTGAGCTCCCTGGTCATAGCAGGACCTCATGGCTGCCGGCCACAGCAGCCACTGCTCGTAGTACTTGAAGTACCCGTGGCCTGGGACGTGGACGTAGTCGAGGAACCCTCCGCTCTCGGTACTGCAACAAGTGTTGAGCACAGGTGAGCTCCCTGGTCATAGCAGGACCTCATGGCTGCCGGCCACAGCAGCCACTGCTCGTAGTACTTGAAGTACCCGTGGCCTGGGACGTGGACGTAGTCGAGGAACCCTCCGCTCTCGGTACTGCAACAAGTGTTGAGCACAGGTGAGCTCCCTGGTCATAGCAGGACCTCATGGCTGCCGGCCACAGCAGCCACTGCTCGTAGTACTTGTAGTACCCGTGGCCTGGGACGTGGACGTAGTCGAGGAACCCTCCGCTCTCGGTACTGCAACAAGGGTTGAGCACAGGTGAGCACCCTGGTCGTAGCAGGACCTCATGGCTGCCGGCCACAGCAGCCACTGCTCGTAGTACTTGTAGTACCCGTGGCCTGGGACGTGGACGTAGTCGAGGAACCCTCCGCTCTCGGTACTGCAACAAGTGTTGTGCTCAGGTGAGCTCCCTGGTCATAGCAGGACCTCATGGCTGCCGGCCACAGCAGCCACTGCTCGTAGTACTTGTAGTACCCGTGGCCTGGGACGTGGACGTAGTCGAGGAACCCTCTGCTCTCGGTACTACAACAAGTGTTGAGCACAGGTGAGCACCCTGGTCATAGCAGGACCTCATGGCTGCCGGCCACAGCAGCCACTGCTCGTAGTACTTGTAGTACCCGTGGCCTGGGACGTGGACGTAGTCGAGGAACCCTCCGCTCTCGGTACTACAACAAGTGTTGAGCACAGGTGAGCACCCTGGTCATAGCAGGACCTCATGGCTGCCGGCCACAGCAGCCACTGCTCGTAGTACTTGTAGTACCCGTGGCCTGGGACGTGGACGTAGTCGAGGAACCCTCCGCTCTCGGTACTGCAACAAGTGTTGAGCACAGGTGAGCACCCTGGTCATAGCAGGACCTCATGGCTGCCGGCCACAGCAGCCACTGCTCGTAGTACTTGAAGTACCCGTGGCCTGGGACGTGGACGTAGTCGAGGAACCCTCCGCTCTCGGTACTGCAACAAGTGTTGAGCACAGGTGAGCACCCTGGTCATAGCAGGACCTCATGGCTGCCGGCCACAGCAGCCACTGCTCGTAGTACTTGTAGTACCCGTGGCCTGGGACGTGGACGTAGTCGAGGAACCCTCCGCTCTCGGTACTACAACAAGTGTTGAGCACAGGTGAGCACCCTGGTCATAGCAGGACCTCATGGCTGCCGGCCACAGCAGCCACTGCTCGTAGTACTTGTAGTACCCGTGGCCTGGGACGTGGACGTAGTCGAGGAACCCTCCGCTCTCGGTACTGCAACAAGGGTTGAGCACAGGTGAGCACCCTGGTCATAGCAGGACCTCATGGCTGCCGGCCACAGCAGCCACTGCTCGTAGTACTTGTAGTACCCGTGGCCTGGGACGTGGACGTAGTCGAGGAACCCTCCGCTCTCGGTACTGCAACAAGGGTTGAGCACAGGTGAGCACCCTGGTCATAGCAGGACCTCATGGCTGCCGGCCACAGCAGCCACTGCTCGTAGTACTTGAAGTACCCGTGGCCTGGGACGTGGACGTAGTCGAGGAACCCTCCGCTCTCGGTACTGCAACAGCACAGGTGAGCACCCTGGTCATAGCAGGACCTCATGGCTGCCGGCCACAGCAGCCACTGCTCGTAGTACTTGTAGTACCCGTGGCCTGGGACGTGGACGTAGTCGAGGAACCCTCTGCTCTCGGTACTACAACAAGTGTTGAGCACAGGTGAGCTCCCTGGTCATAGCAGGACCTCATGGCTGCCGGCCACAGCAGCCACTGCTCGTAGTACTTGTAGTACCCGTGGCCTGGGACGTGGACGTAGTCGAGGAACCCTCCGCTCTCGGTACTGCAACAAGTGTTGAGCACAGGTGAGCACCCTGGTCATAGCAGGACCTCATGGCTGCCGGCCACAGCAGCCACTGCTCGTAGTACTTGTAGTACCCGTGGCCTGGGACGTGGACGTAGTCGAGGAACCCTCCGCTCTCGGTACTGCAACAAGTGTTGAGCACAGGTGAGCACCCTGGTCATAGCAGGACCTCATGGCTGCCGGCCACAGCAGCCACTGCTCGTAGTACTTGTAGTACCCGTGGCCTGGGACGTGGACGTAGTCGAGGAACCCTCCGCTCTCGGTACTGCAACAAGTGTTGAGCACAGGTGAGCACCCTGGTCATAGCAGGACCTCATGGCTGCCGGCCACAGCAGCCACTGCTCGTAGTACTTGTAGTACCCGTGGCCTGGGACGTGGACGTAGTCGAGGAACCCTCCGCTCTCGGTACTGCAACAAGGGTTGAGCACAGGTGAGCACCCTGGTCATAGCAGGACCTCATGGCTGCCGGCCACAGCAGCCACTGCTCGTAGTACTTGTAGTACCCGTGGCCTGGGACGTGGACGTAGTCGAGGAACCCTCCGCTCTCGGTACTGCAACAAGGGTTGAGCACAGGTGAGCACCCTGGTCATAGCAGGACCTCATGGCTGCCGGCCACAGCAGCCACTGCTCGTAGTACTTGAAGTACCCGTGGCCTGGGACGTGGACGTAGTCGAGGAACCCTCCGCTCTCGGTACTGCAACAGCACAGGTGAGCACCCTGGTCATAGCAGGACCTCATGGCTGCCGGCCACAGCAGCCACTGCTCGTAGTACTTGTAGTACCCGTGGCCTGGGACGTGGACGTAGTCGAGGAACCCTCTGCTCTCGGTACTACAACAAGTGTTGAGCACAGGTGAGCTCCCTGGTCATAGCAGGACCTCATGGCTGCCGGCCACAGCAGCCACTGCTCGTAGTACTTGTAGTACCCGTGGCCTGGGACGTGGACGTAGTCGAGGAACCCTCCGCTCTCGGTACTGCAACAAGTGTTGAGCACAGGTGAGCACCCTGGTCATAGCAGGACCTCATGGCTGCCGGCCACAGCAGCCACTGCTCGTAGTACTTGTAGTACCCGTGGCCTGGGACGTGGACGTAGTCGAGGAACCCTCCGCTCTCGGTACTGCAACAAGTGTTGAGCACAGGTGAGCACCCTGGTCATAGCAGGACCTCATGGCTGCCGGCCACAGCAGCCACTGCTCGTAGTACTTGTAGTACCCGTGGCCTGGGACGTGGACGTAGTCGAGGAACCCTCCGCTCTCGGTACTACAACAAGTGTTGTGCACAGGTGAGCGCCCTCATGGCCCTCATGGCCCTCATGGCCCTCGTGACCCTCATGGCCCTCATGGCCCTCATGGCTGCCGGCCACAGTTTTCATTTCGACTTTTGTATATTTGTTCACTTTGAGGTTGATTTAAATGATGATAATGATAATCCCAAAAATGGCATCATTATCCATCATTAGGCATGTGAGCTATGATCAAAATATTATGATTCCAATTGGACACGTTGGGCCTCAAAGGGTTGGAAAACAAAGCAAGGCTGTATAGCTTGACGTTATTAGGGTATTTCAACGTACAAAGCAGGGTGACCAAAGCAGCTGATGTCATATGATCCAGTGATTGAATGAACAGTACTCACGGGTCGTCCTGCATACAGATGGACGGGAACACATCCTTGCAGGCCACGTCCACTAGTCCATCCCCTCTTAGTCCACCACAGTTGAGCGTTGTCCCTCCAATAGGGGCCCCGACAGTCCACTTGTTGAAGCTCGTTTCGTTCATCAGTCGACCTGCAGAGAAAAGTGTCCAACATTCTCATCAAAGGTACGCGACGTCGAAAACAACTCGTTATCAGAGCAATTGTACCTTGCAGTCCTAGCATCGTACCTTTGGCTGTGTAATACTCGCCCTCTATGAACTGGTCGTGGAAGCCGGCGTGGACCTGTTGCACTTTGTATCGGGTCATGACACTCCACAACTCATCTGCCTCGTCTTGGGTCTTGGGGAAGGCCAGGTGACCGTTGATCGTCCTACACACCTGGTGACATAGACATATATGTTACATAGGGTCCGACAATCTCCTAGATGAGGATTATAGAGCGTGGGTAATAGCCAAGTACCTCTAATTTCCCTGGGCTCTCATCCTTGCCCACAATGTTAAAAATCATATATAATTCAAATGGAATAATCATTCCATGAATAACATTGATGTATCAAAACATATTCTCGAGCAAATTGAATTCATAGCTTAATTATAGAGAGTAAAGTTACCTTGGATGCGTCTGTCCAGTTCAGTGGTGTCGGGTTGAAGAGGTAGCGGCCAACATCTGTGTATGTCTCATACACAAGAGGGGAGGGGGGTACTTTGCTGACCCCCCCATCCGCCGCCAGACCACTGGCGCAGAACAGCAGACAGGAGACGAGAACCAACATTATAATATCTGAAATGTCAGATAAAAAATATTTGTAAATGATAAATTGCAATTTATATAAACATACCGTTACTTACGGATTATCTGAGTGTACA
Organism: Isoperla grammatica; assembly: GCA_945910005.1. NCBI lineage: Eukaryota > Metazoa > Arthropoda > Insecta > Plecoptera > Perlodidae > Isoperla > Isoperla grammatica. Next base: position 3,248,580 of record OX246741.1, on the reverse strand, counting down.
AACAAAATATTATTTATTGCAACCTCAATAATTGAGCATACATCTCAGTTTTTTAACTTCAACCAAATTGTGTGAGAATTTCGTAATTGTTTGTGATTATTTTGTCGGCGCCAAATTTAACTTGCCTTTTTGACGCGCCCTTAAAAAAACTTACTTTCGAACTTACTTAATTCAGGTGTCCGTGTTAAAAACTATCAGCGAGGTAGAGCTTTGTATAACACATAATACAACAAATGTACCTATGAAGCACAATAGATGTTATAATGAATTAGTTGTGGACTCACAGTAAGTGTAGCTGTGTCTGGTTGGCGGTATCTGAATGTGGAGGTATTCGACCGTACGTCTAATCTACACCACTTTATTGCGATATGGAACTAGTCATTGCCAATATAATTCAATAACAGAAGATAGGTAATCAAACTACTATCACTTACACAGATATCAATCTTGTTTCATATTCTTTGTTTGAATAACATTTGAACTATAGAGTAAGGTTCTGTTCTCGAGAACTCACGTTCAAGGACATAATAAGACAATTCAATTTGTATGTATTGACTGCACAATCTGTTTTAAGAAGCAAGTATAAAAAAAAATTCTCTTTTCACTTCCACACCAATCTTGATAGGATTTCACACTTAAATTAAATTAGGTAGATATCTAGCTCTCTCTATTCATGTATATATATATATATATATATATATATACGTATGTTAATAACATAAATATTATTAATTAAAAGATAATAATATTAATCTTAATAAGTGGTTTAATTTTGCGATTTGATTTGATTACCTAATTACTTGAATTTCATTACTTCAAGCGTAAGAATGTAACATATTTATCTCCTATCTAAACTGGATCCCTATTTATTTGTGTTGCTTTTTGCGAAATAGTGACCTGACTCCCGTACTGTGACGGACATTTCTAGCAACCATACTCCCTTACAATATCGTTAGAGTGTACATAACCACTGAGCTAACCGATAGCAAAGCATCCAGCATACCGGTATATGGAGTTATATTAGGTAAAAGGTGTAGAACTGATTGCAGAATGCTGGAGAACTGTCAAAGAAAACCCACGCCCATGAAAAATTATAAGTTTTCATAGAAATACCTGTTATAGGGTGCACACCAGCTTTACCTGATGTGCCCCTCTTCAGGTGACTAACTAGGTACGCTAGAGCGTTTGGACAGTTGGGAAGGATTGTCCGAGGGCTGTTAGTAGGACTTATAATTCGCCTTTATTCGCCTTTAAAACCTCGGGAAAACCTTCAGTGATGATTGCCGGTGGACGGAATTGAACCGGCGACCCCCCGAATTAGAGTCACGCGTCATACCGCTCTATCGGTTGCCCATCCTTGCGGAGAGTAGGCCCTACCTCGTACGGGAATAGAAACCACGACCTCCAGTTGTTTATGTTATTGTTCGGTGCTGCCCTCGCGGCAGATTGTGCAACTATCACCAGCCTCTGTTATACCGGTTTGACTGACATTAGCGTCAGAGTGAGAAGACTTGTCTCGACCAGAGGCCTTGCGTATTCTCGTACCAAGTCATTTACTGCTACAGGAGCGAACTTCACACAGGTCAGTCACTACACATTCTCTTCCTATAGTTGTGGTCTCTATCAACTTGACCTTTGCAAAGAAGAACCAGCTTTGAAGGGAAATGTTTACATAATAATTGTTAGAAGTTCATGGAGGATATCAGTAAACATTTACATATTAATAAACGAATAATTATTGCACTTGTTTCATTTCAAATCTATTTACGTTCTGTCATTGTTTGCTAAGAACGCAGTATGTAAGTCATCAGCATAAGTAATCACGACTTCTTCACTAAAATCACTGATAAGTTACATTTTTCATAATTGTGTTTTGCAATTCAATTCAATTCAATTTTATTTCCATTTGATCATTGTGTACATACAGTCATATAACAGTACATGTACTGAAGATGTATAATTGCACATTATCATCGGTTCAGTACAATATACAATAGGTGGTGAGGATGAATGGTACAGTAGGTATTGACACTTTAAACTGGTAATCGAGGCTACTACCCACAGAAGATTTCACTTGTGGGTGGGTAGCAGTTCCTCTGGCTATGGATTTAGTCTAGTTAGGTTAGTTGTACATAATTTTACAATATTATAGAAAAATAATGATTTCACTTAGATTAATGTTTACTTAAATTTAACCTAAGACTAGAAACAGAATGCAAGATTCACAATATTCTTTCATTACATCTTTAGCATTCATATAAAATTAATCTAAAACTAAAAACAGAATTTGAGTTGAAAATATTTTGTATTACTTATTTCTACTGTTTCACGATTTCTCTGGTTGAAGTTACATTATTGTTAATTATTAATTACATTAATATGGCAGACCAAATGCAATTTTTGTTTTTTAGTAGCTATACTCAACATACTAAAAAAGCAATTTTCATGATTTATTCATGCATATACACCGATACACTTTTTATATTAATTTATTGTTAATTTATCTAGAGAATGAAAAGTACAACAATTATTCATACAGTGTTCTAGGATGTATTTTAAACAAGCATGTTTGCATTAAACCATTGTTAATCATGCGAGTACCAACCGACTTTTCTAGTTACTTTAAGGTTGATTGTGTTATTTATAGTTTCATTGGGACATTGAATTAACCATCTGTTAAGCAGTAAATTGAATTTATCTACCGATTTAGTGGATCTTATGTTTAAGGGTAAAATATCATTATAGGCTTTAGGACCAAGGAAAAGCGCATGCCTCTGCGTCATGTGGAGACGGGTTCTAGGAATATTCAATTTGTATTGTATTTGATTTCGCGTTTCATGTCGATGAGGTTCAGTTTTTAACTTATGGAATATTTTGTGACTGTGGTTAAGTAAATATTTCAGATATATTTTTCTTACATTTAGGAAGCCGCTGTCAGAGAACACCAGATTAGTCGGGTAAAGGAAGGGCTTTTTTAACATAACCTTAATAACATGTTTCTGTATTATTGAGAGTGGATTTATGTGCGAGTCATATGTGCCTCCCCAGCCAATGATCCCATATTGAATGATAGATTGCACAATAGCATAGTAGACAACTTGAAGTGTTTTTGTATAAAGAATATTTCTAAGTAAGTAGAATTTGGGAAGAGTGCTTCGTACTTTTTTTGTGACGATATTGATATGCTTGTCCCATTTTAAATGTTCGTCAATTGTGATACCCAAGTATTTAGCGTAACTTACTTTGGTTAGATTAAAGCAACTACAATGTAGTCTGGCCCTACCTATGCAGTCATTCGCGTGTAATTTTATGTTACAATTAATATGATCTAATTGCTCAGCTTTGTTTGGTGCAAAGGTCATGAATAACGTTTTTTCTTGGTTAAGTGTTAGAAGGTTATTTTCAAGCCATTTCATAATTTTGTTTAATTCAGCTTCTGCTATCTTGTATACATTGATCCACGAATAGCTGGAGAAGAGCAATACGGTGTCATCAGCAAATGTGGTTATGATTCCATTAATTTTCATGTTGCATAAATCGTTAATAAAGATGATAAACAGAAGTGGGCCAAGAACTGTACCTTGAGGGACTCCGTATTCAATAATTTCTGGCTTGCTTAGGGTGTCGCTAATTTTAGATTGATGATTTATTGCGATTAGTATTGCGATTTTAATTGTACCAAATGGTTTAATACCTCTCCAAACATAACTCAACGATCTGTCCCAGATAGTCTTAATCTGCACCATCAATTAATGTTATATTTATTCATCACCATACACATTTTTATTTTAGTTTAGTCTGTTCTAATAAAAAGGATGCACAAATCGGAAATATAATGTAATAAATGTCATCATATACGTTGTTTTGCTACATGAAGACGTGTGATTTGGGAAAGATGAAAAATTATATAAAAAGTTAAAAACAATCATAGATGTAACAATATTATTTCCTCCTAGATAATAAACCGGTGTATGCGAATGTTCACCTGCGTCACACGTGTCATAATGAAAGTGACAGACCCATGGTTCTACACCTGAGCGTCAACAAAACACCTCCTCGGAAAGAGAAACTGACTGCGTTAAATGTCCGATCAGTAAACCTACGTTAGTTCTTGTCTCAAAGCATTTGATTGGGGAAAACCTCCTATTTATACCAGATCGTGTGACGTCAAACGCCAGAGATGGACATATCAACATCACTGACAGTGATCGACTTCACAGTCGTGTGTTGTAGTGGAAGCTCGGAGAACCTTTAGCTGGGGGTCCCGGTTCGTTTCCCGCCATCGTCAAAACTGACTGGGGGTATTTTTCAATGTATCAATCATGAAGTAAGCTCTTATTGAATAACTCTTAGGTACACCGTACTGATAGAGGTGGCACAGTGACTGGTAGCAGGCGAGACTCATATTCAGGAGGTCACCTGTTCGATTCTGGGCACCGGACTGAAGTTTTCCCGAAGTTTTCCTCAGTCATAAAGGCGAATGCTGGGATAAAGTCCTACTAAGAGCCCTCGGGCATTCTTTCCCAAATAACCAAACACACCAACATACTTAGTTATAGTCACTGAAGAGGGGCACATTGGGTAAAGCTGGTGTGCACCCTATAACGGGTTATTCCAAGGTTTCCTACGAAGAATTATATTGTTCTTCAGTGGGTACAAACTCGAGGAATATCGGCGATATTCAATTATATCGTGCATAACTTTACCCCTCTCTAGGTGGGTCAGGGCAGGGTACTTAGGCACTTGTAAGGAATGTCCAAGCGCTGTTTGACTCGGGCCTAGGTCCGAGCGTTACCCACCTCTATTTGTTTATAACTACTTGAACGTATTTTTTATGTACTCAAAACCTGTACCCGGCGCTTCACTCACAGAGCAAATACAGGTTTCATCATTACAGCTAGCTGAGTGTAAACAGAGAGTGGTAAAAACACATGTGGATGGATCTTAGCGCCAACTTGTATACGACATAACCAACTAGAGGTAGCGGAGGGCGATGCCATCACTTGGTATTTAACGACGTACTCGACACCTATACTCCGCCCAGCCTTAAGAAACACAGTGGATGAATGAAGTCGAACCCTATTGTTCACGCTGGAAGCGGCCATAAAAAGGTGTACAGAAATCATAAAAACATTGGCCTACGGAAGTCGGAAAACACCATCATCATTCTTTTTATGGCCGCCTAGTGTGAACAATAGGGTCCGACTTCATTCATCCACTGTGTTTCTTAAGGCTGGGCGGAGTATAGGTCATGTATGGGGAGGTGATTGGAGGAAAGGACAAGTAGGAAGAGTAATATTCAAAGGAGTTAAGAGGAGGATAGGGATAAGGGGGACCTTCGTTCTCGGCCCTGGCCAAATCCTACCCCGGGCCCGGACGCGAAGTGATATAATCGCGACAGTAGACTACTTTGTAGTTTGTACTGAGGTCAACTGGGTAATATTATCGTAATTTTGTCGTGAATTATTGAAATTGCAAACTACGAATTTTTTGCGTGAGTTAATTGGGGAAAATATTTTACGAGCAGTGCGAAGAGTAAGTTATTAATAACGAAACTACAGTAATAATATAAAGACCATGGGGGCTTCAAGATAAAGAACCGTTATTTCATTTTGCTTGGGCCGATTGGCTGATTGTTGTATTTCTACTACATTCCCTTGAATCTGTTGACGAGGAATGGAATTACCAAGTGTTCTGTTGTCGTTAGTCTGTACTGAAGAATCGGAGTAGATGGTGTTTTCATGTAAGGAAATCCCAGTGTTGCTTATTTGAATGTCTTCTCTATTAAATAATATTTTTCCGGCCTATCTGGTTCCATCGTTTGTCGACAGTGAACTACCGCGATGTTACTGGAACAATGTTACTGAATTCAGACCTATAGAAGAATTGTATTGTATTAGCTTCTATCAGCTTATTTTTAAACACACACACATATATATATAATATTTGTTTGTTTTTTGTTTTTTTTCACACGAGTAACCAGAAGTGTTGGGTGAGTCGAACACTTCTGTTTACTCGTTTTAAAACCCCCCAAAAAACAAACAAATAAGATATATCCGCGAGAATATGAGAACTAATATATGTATATAAACAAAAATACATTTTTATACACGTTTTACACTATTTTTGATAAACTGCCACCAATGCTCAACTGAATCGTGTGTGGACCTACGACAACTGTTCTTGTACAGCGAGTCCGAGATGTCTCAACTCGTGGTCCGATGTCTGTCGCTGCTGCTCTGTCTCCACGCGGTGACGTCACAGGGGGTGACCGCCAACCGCAAGGCAACAACAACAACAACGACGACGGCAGCGCCTGTTGCGAGCACGAGCGAGGCGAATAACACTACGCTCCCCAGTGAGGAGTCGCTTCCAAACCGGTTCGGTAATAACGGCAGGTGAGTGAATCAAAAGCCGGTTCGAGTCACGCCTGTTTGCTCGCAGGGGTGACTTGAAAACTAGTTTTGGAAACTGCCATGTAAACACCCCACTGCCGCCAATACGTTTCGACTTGGCGGGCTCATTAGCAAACTAAACTTCTCTGTTGTTCCAATGTCTCTTTAGAAAGCAGTGAAATGTCTTATTGTAAGTGGCGCTGTATACCGGGAAATGTACGAACTAAAAAATGGTTTGAGAACGTATTCAGATCGATGGCATGTAAACGATCGACGGTTTTGGTTTGACTTGAGTCAAAACTTTTTCAAACCTGCATGTAAACGTAGTAATTAGCTATGTTTACATGGCGTATTGAGTATTGGATTGGGATTGGATTGGATTCAGATCGATGCGTTTACATGACCCGAATTTATCACGCACTCAGTTCGTTTTCAATACCAAGTGATTGCAATCTATCGGTGTTTTAATGAACTTCTTATCTACTGCCATCTTTAATCTAGCTATCAGAAAGTGGATGCATTAGTTGGTGTAACACAGGCGGTTGTACCATAACCTTAATTTTGTTTTGTTTTTTGTCATGTTACCTCTTCACACGACCACACGTTTCGTTTAGACATTACTGCTCGTTTTCTTTTTAAGTAAACACGCACAGTCCGACGTCTGAGTTTGCGGTATGACGCTTTAAACCGCGTGCTGATTGCCGTCAGCTGTCACAATACACACGTACAACAACAACAACCTTGGTAAATTCGATACGATACTAGAAAGTCGTTTACATGCACAGATTCAATACAATCTCTTAATACGATCCCAGCTTTTAGGGGATTGGATTCAACCGATCCAATCCGAGTTTAAAGTGTTTACATGGAGGATTGAACAGCCGGATCGTACTCAATACCGTATTGAATCCTCCATGTAAACATGGCTAATATATTATTTATTATGTGTCTCGTTGCCATGACGGCGAGCATGTCAGTAGATCAAAGTCAATTCCAGTAGCTAAAGAACTTCGGCACGAACCGGGAATCGAACCCTAGACCTGCAATGGAAGCAGCAATAACCACACAATAACAACTAGAACTTCCTTCAGGTTTGACGGATGTGGTTTTCCTCCATACTAGTCACTTGGTCGTATCTATTTGGAAAAAAGTATTTTGTTCACATTTATTTTGCTGCAGTTTAATTAAACTGTGATATAAGTTGAGGGGGTGGGGGCGGGGGCGTAGTTATTTATTTCTTAGTTTGTATAATCTGCAATGGTAGTCAGTACTGTGTGTACTTTAGTCCGTAATGTACATGTACGTACCTTTACCACTAAAAGTCTTCCAAAAGTTGTAACGGTTTACCAACCATTTCAAATTCAATTTACTCTTGCGGAATAATTTGTTTGCGTATCACGTCAATGTTAACTATACCGTGGACTCAAATACTTGTCGTGTTACTTGGGCATTAAAATACTGGGCCAATCAGTTTCTTGATGGCTGCAGACTTGATCGAGGTTATAAAATTAGGTTATTTGGATAGTAGTAAAGTGAACCCATTAGCTATTTACTCCAGCATCCGTATTTGAGTGAGGTGAATCTGAAATGTAATTAATTGCCGGTGGTTGGGGTCAAACACGCAACTTCCCGAGCTCGGGTATCACACTGGGCCAGCTGTGGCGGTGATTCAAATTAACGGTATTCTGATTTCAAATCTCTGAAGCTTCTTTCAGGGCGTGGTTAATTTAATGTCAGGTTTGCCTATTCTGAGATGTAAAAGAAGACGCAGTAAATATGTGTTTTATAAATACCGAAGGTGCTTCAGGAGAATTGTTAAAGAGTCTAAGCCGAAGAAATTCTTAAAAAGCATATCCAAAAAATTGAAGCGATGAATTTTGATGTATATCTTATCTATTCCATTGTATATTGAAACTAATTTTAAATAATAAAGAAATAAATTGATACATCAACGTCCGAGAGTATTTGGCCAAACTGTAAAAAAAAATGCTGATAGTCACTGCACTGGACAGTCACTGGACTAGTCTATAGACACTAGGTTATATAAAGAGTAAAATGTAGCTGGCAATTATTAAGATAAATGTACTTTCTACATTTAATCAAAATATAGCAAATAATACACTTGTCCATCATGTATTGCAAACCTCTAGTTTAGTGGATCGACTTGCCTCTGTCTCCAGCCCCCCCTCCACCTCCATCAACGAGGTGACAGAGCGAACCTACGAGGCGGCGTCGGACGCAGTCTACAGCGTCGCGACGCGTCTACATCACCTGGTGGACCCAACCGGAACTAAGAACTACCTCGTATCCCCGCTGAGCGTCGCGTTGCTCACTGGCCAGATGCTGCTGGCTGCCAGAGGTAAGCGCAGCAGGCGCAGCGGGCGCAGCCGCAGATAATGTCTACTGACTTAGCGCTGCTCACTGGCCAGATGCTGCTGGCTGCCAGAGGTAAGCGCAGCGGGCGCAGCAGGCGCAGCGGGCGCAGCCGCAGACAATGTCTACTGACTTAGCGCTGCTGGCTGCCAGAGGTATAAAGTGCATACTAAGGCATTGAGTTTATTAGTGTAGGGTAGAAGCCCAGCGCCCATTGGCGACTGTCTACCCAAAAATCTATCGTGGACGCTAGAAGTACGGGGGAGAGCCGCTAGATGCCGCCACAGGTACCCATTGATTAGCACGTGCTGATGTGGCGGCACCTAACGGCTCTCCCCCGTATATCTAGCGTCCGTGGGAGATTTTTGGGTACACAGTCGCCAATGGGCGCTGGGCCTACCCTACACTAATAAACTCAATGCTATGGGTAAAGTGTGGTTCACGCAAATAACAAATGACTTAGAGCTCGGTTCACATAAAGAAACTAGATTGACGAAGTGAACGAATGAATACAGCGACCACAGTAGCTTTCATCTGATTGGTTCTCGCAATAACATGTATTTTCTGTTTGGTTGGACTTGAATAAAAAAAAAAAGAGAGAGAGAGAGAGAGAGAGAGAGAGAGAGAGAGACCATGACGTGGTTGGTTCTATTTGTTCCGGGTATAGCAGTTGATCAAAATATACAGGCATTTTTAAATTGTCATTTTCAACTTTTCGCTTGATAAAATAAGCCCCTGGATTAGTGCGCATTATTTTCGGTGATGACCGTGTAAGCTCATAACCCCGTTGCACTTTTACCTCATCAAAATAAGCTTATGAAGTTAGGGCGCACCATATGACGGAACATATAGTATTTCTACCCAGAATGTCGCCCCACCTGTGTCAAGCCAAGTGAACGGCACCATCGTTCTAATACCTCGAAGACATTACCAATAACTAAGTACATGCAAGTAACTATGGTGATTATCGAATGGTTCTAGGCCATTCAGTGCAGACATGATATCATCCGCATTGCTTGTGGCCTAAGTGCTGCATTGTTTTATACACAATAGTAACATATTATTAGATATCAATAATACGTATGTTCGTATGTGTGGCCTTGATTGTTGTAGGTTGTAGATGGATGAGCAAGAGTACTCATTGCTACCTCGAAGGATGCTCAATGCTCCAAACTACATAAGCAATACAGTTAACTCAAATATGACGTCGCAAACTGGTTAAGGATAAAAGCGCATAAATGAAAATGTCCCTGAATTCCAACATTAGAAACACAACAATTGTAACCGTTTGAAAATTGAGAAAAAATGTGTTCTTGATATTGAAGATGAAGGCAACTTTTTTGGAAAAATGTTTTACACTCGTGCGAACATGATGCCATCAATTAAAATTTCTTATTGTAACCAACGGTTTTCTCCCCATTATCACTGCATGCGGGATTCGAAACCGCGTCCTCCGTTTCCTTGAGGCTCTGGCCAACGATGCAGGCTGGCGTATTGATGGAGTAAGAGCAGAACATAGTTATGTGAAGCTATTCAAAGCTTGAGGCCACCAAGGCCCAGACATTGACATTCTTTACACCACACAGACAGACATTCTCATCACGTAAATCGAAATTGGCGTAATTAAATCATTGCTCACAAAAAATAATGAGGCGCCACCATTGAGCACTGGCAGTGGGTACGTGATGAGGCTGCAAGGGCAGACAAGACTGGCTATACTTTCAGACACCGCTCCCAGAATGCGTGGCTGCCATTGTTTCGCATGATACAAGTTTCCTTGTAGTTGCCTCGACGTATCTAGGGCGCGTTGTCGTCGTAGACTATGTTATAGTCAAGTGACGTACGTGTTGTCGTCGTAGACTATGTTATAGTCAAGTGACGTAGGCCTACGTGTTGTCGTCGTAGACTATGTTAGAGTGACGTACGCGTTGTCGTCGTAGACTATGTTATAGTCAAGTGACGTACGTGGTGTCGTAGTAGACTATGTTATAGTCAATGGGCGTACGTGACAAATACCAACTTAAATCTAGTTTTCTCCCCCAGTAGGACACACCAGCTTTACTTGATCAGTCAGTCAGTCAGTCAGTCAGTAACAGACAAACAAAGTAGTATACTTTTAAGTATTTGCACTCATTTGTTGTTCTGTTCAGCTCAAATAGTTTGGAAATCAGTGAACAAGTGCACGAGTCTTCACGTGTTTTGACAAACTGTAGAAAGTAAACGTATTTACTTTTCCTGATTAACAACGTACATTTTATATGTTGTTTTGTTTCTCTATATTTGTTATTGTTTTATTATTTGAAGTGAAATTTAGTATTCTGTGGTAAATAAAGTAACAATACAAATAGCCTTTACAACAGCAACACAAAGATACACAAATAGAGTAAGGAAGTCATTTATCAGACGACGCATGTATTGATGGTGATGTAACTGATCGATGCGCATGTTATGATCGCACTTGGCTCACTTCAATAATCACTGCTATGTCGCGCTGCACAAACCAATCATTAGAATCTACTGCGATTATAGGGATCAATACTGATGTCATACCAGCGATGACGTCACAACAATAGAAGGCCAATCACGTGGCCTTGGAGTTGCGATCAAGAACAATCCTCTTCGATCAGAGTGCATTCCGAGTTGATTGTTAAATAAAAATGTCCTATTTTAGTATTTCGTAAGGCGTCGTATGCTGTGTTAGCCTAAGACATAATAGTTGTGAGCGAATAACAATAACTGATGCTGTACTAGGCCTCATCATACCTACTGGTTGACTGAGTATTATTTCGGTCGCTGTGAGCCGCTAGATGTTGTAGCAAATAGTAACGGTGCACGATGCAACGCAGGACTGTAATCAAACGACGCGTCTTGACGCCCCACGTCGTTGGAGTATACTGAAGTTGTAATCATTCGCTTTCTTAGCATCGAGGACATGCTATATATATATAAGAGGTCGTTGCCTATGTACCATAAACCTGATAGCGTTATCTGTTCATTACAATAACGCAAGTACTGGCGACGCCGTAAGAAAGAAGGTGTCCCCTAAAATTCTGAGAAGCGACGGTCGCTCCACACGGTCGATCTCAACGGTATTCAACTCGAGATTGCCCGATAGCTGCATTGTTATTGTCCACTGTATTAACTGCACCAACCGTGAATGGAATGGGACCCCACCACGTCTGACAACATGCGGGCGATATTATCACTACAATACCTGAGGCATAAGATCGAGATGCAACTAGATTTAAGTTGGTAGTTGTCACACGCGTCACTTCACTATTACATAATCCGTGACGACGACTCGACTATACAGTGATACCTTTGGCGGCAGGCAAAGTTTCATTTTCACAAAAATATAGCTTTAATTTTTAATTTCAAATTAGTGTCCATGCACAACATGCAGTGAACGAGCGCACCACAGGTCATGTAGGCGCACAGTGGCTACTTGAACCATGTGAGGGTCCTACATTGTTTACACCAATCAACTAGGCCTGACGAGGACGTGCTTCGCTGCCATATCACACCCACACCCACAACGACCATTAAAAACCGATCTCGCACTAGTTACGCACATTTACACGCGATTCAAACACGGGTATTTTTTTAAAATTGCATTATCATATCGGGGTGAAGTGGCGATACATGTCAGTTTCAGCAATTGACCAATCAGCATGCATGAAACGTGTTATCGTATGGGTTTTTAAATTGTTTCGAAATGACATGACAGTTACACACAAAACGTGAAAACAACGAGTAGTAGATATAATGAAATGAAAAACATTATTTTCGAAGCGATGCAAATATCTCGTGATGGTCTAGCAAAAAGATGACAACACCCACAATTCCCACACACCAATCTCACACCCTACACCTAGGGGCGCCCATTGTTACCAAGGTAACAGTTGTTTCCATGTTATTTCCCATAAACAAAACGAATCCATAGCAACAATGGGTGCCCCTAGGGCCTAGGTGTAGGGGCCGACTATGAATTCCAACCTTAGCTGTATGGAACTACGGTGTTTGTTTTTCTTATGAAAAATAGCATGTAATAAAACAATGCCATAGCAACAAATCCTATACTTGACTTGACAGTTGACTCTGCATCTGTGCGCGAATAATCGTTAGTGATAAATCGCCATAATCTAATCTTATCTAATCTAATCTAATCTAATCTTATCTAATAGTAATGTCTTCTGTGTGTAGGAGACTCGGAGCGCCGCCTGCGAGCCCTGTTAACAAGCCTGAGACCCTCCAGAACTGCACCCTCGAACCCCTCCGCGGTGTTGTTCGACAAGCAACAAGCCTCTGACCTTGAACTGCACACCCAGCTCGGAGGGTTGCTGAAACACCTGCAGAGTCAAGGTCAAGTAGAGGATGCCAGCTACCAGTTGGCGGCCGGCAGCGCGTTCTTTATGAACCACGACCTCAAGTTGAAGAACACCTTCCAGCAGGACCTGACCAAACTCTACGGCAGCGAGCTGGTCAGGCTCAACTTCAGGTGACCTTCAGACAAGTGTTATTACATGCGAAGGTCACGATTTCCCCGAAATGTTTTGTTCTAACGTTAAAACTGTGTGATTGACATTTCTGCGGCGACTCCACTATTGGACATACTTGAAAGCCTCTTTATATCGTCGCGCTCACCTTCATTGAATAACAGTAGAGTTGATACCGCATGTCGAACCCATATCAATAGGGTGTATTCATATAACATGCCTGGTGGCCATACTAAGTGCCAAAAATAAATGTTTACTTTCGATAGGCAGGTCATAGTTGGAACATTTCAGATGAGAGCATTCAATTATTTACCTTTAGAACGGTGTGGGTGGGAACCCTAACGAAACAGACATGTCTTATTTGAACCCTAGGATTGCACCGAGCTCCTACAGAGACTCAGGCATTGAACCGGCGAGCGGGGGTGACAAGGGACGTACTGTGATGGCTGTGGGAACTGCCGATTATGTTTAACATGGTAGTGGAAGATGTTTGGTAAAGCGTCGATTTAGTAGTTTATACTTTACAGAACATGAGACACTTTGCGATTGAAACGTGCCCCCCCCCCCCCCCTCCAACGGATTCCCTTCCCCTTATGATGGCCCGGCGATGTGTAATGGATCTGCTTCGGATGACGCTATATAATCTAGTTGCTTGGTTCTAATCACCAAAGATTTAGTACAGTTTTGTATGCATGTGCACTGACTGGACCTTCCTCTCTTCCAGCGGTGACCCTGGCAGTTCCCTGACTACCATGAACCAGTGGGCATCGAACCACACCTACGGCCGCATCCCCAGCATCTTCTCGGCGCCACTATCTCGCTTCACCGCCGTCGTCCTCGTCAACTCCATCTACTTCCGGTCCGAGTGGGAGACCCCGTTCGACCCCGAGCTGACGGTGGCGGGGGTGTTCAAGTTGAACGACACCCACCAGATACGCGTCAAGAACATGCGGGGCGAGTTCGAGGGGATGAACTTCGTGGACCACCCCTCGCTCCGCTGCCGCATGATCGTGCTGCCTTACAAGAGCCCCGACGTCAACATGTACGTCATCCTCCCCCACCGCAACGTCACGGACATGAAGGACTTTGCGCTGAAGCTGACCACGCAGAACATGACGACCCTGATCCAGGCAGCGACCCCCTACACCGTCACCGTCGTCCTCCCAAAGATGGCGCTGACGAGCACCTACTCCCTCAAGGACCCGATCATGAAGTACAAACCTCAGCCGCTGTCGAAGGACGACCGGGACCCGATCATCTTCGGACGAGTGAACCTCAACCGCAGGAACGCGTCGACGACGACCTCCCGGCCCACGACGAGGACGCAGACGACGCAACGCACCTCCACGACGCCTAGGTCGTACGCGCCGACGCAGCGGCCCAACAAGCTGCCTCGGCCGCAGGGAGGCAAGCCCAACAACAGCAATAACAACAACAAGCCGTGGTTCGACCTGAGCGGCGCCTCCACGGACGAGAGGTTCCGAGTCAACGACATCGTCCACCAGATCTCGCTGGAGATATCTGAGAAGGGGACGGAGGCTGCGGCCATTACGACGGGCAGTGTCGACTATAGTGGGGATGGGAAGGTGTTCAAAGCTGATAGGCCCTTCATGTTCTTCATACGTCACGAGCCCAGTCTCGTCAACCTCTTCTACGGTGTCATCATGGACCCCACTAACGGGGACTACGAGTAACAACGTGGTCACTACTTGTTTTATTGGCTGCCGGACGTCTTTGTCGAGGGACGATCATATTTCTTCATTCTTATACAACCAATCGTATATGAAACATTAATTATCAGAGCCCTCACTTTCTTTCTTTGACATACAATTACATTTCTTCATTTTTGTACAACCTTTCAGTTAGTAATGGTATGACACATATTAATTGTAGCTGCCCTCTCTTTTACATCGGTTGTTTAACTAAATTGGGTAGACATTAAATAAATGAAAACGTGATGCTGATTGCTAGAGACATCGGTTTAGAATATAGTTCTGACAAATTCTGCTCAAATTGTAGATACTAACAATGTTTGACATGGCGCTCAATTAATTTGGGTGCTACATATTTTGAGAAATACATTTACATATCTGGCCCCAGTCTCGGTGGTATCAACAGTTTGATTTTGCAGCTTGTAATTCAATTTGTTATTTGTATTTAATAAAACCGTGATGAAGGCGCTTAGGATGAATCATACCAGTAATAATTTACGAGCAAGGAAGAGGTTATGTTACGAAACTAGTGTAGAACTAGATTTTTAATTATAGTGATATCGCTTTCCTTTATTGCAAGATTTTTAAAAAATCTTTTCTTTGGTAGAAAATACGCATTTTATTATTATTTTTTTTTAGGTTGTTTCCCTTCTGAAAAACTGACTTGCCAATGTATGTACTATTTGAAATTATGACAACATTGAAAATGATATCATAAACTCAAAAGACTTAATGTTTTGTAATGTCATATTGTGTCATATTCATATCGTGTCATATTGTGTCGAATACAAATATTTTTTTGAAAATTTGTAGTTAGTTGTTATTTCGATGCGAATTTGGTCTAAAGACTCACTTATATATCTCTCGTATTATATCACTCCATGGAGGGCTTTGCCACCGAAATCCATTGAAAATTAAAATTTTCTAAAGAAAATGCTACTTTTGAACAACGTTCAATCCAGCTTGGACACCTCAAATAAGGAGCAAGAGTAATATATAAAGGAACATTATATTAAATTGGCCAGCGATGGCTAACATGCATACGGAAGGACCTCTGTCAAGAAATGGTATGTTGCAGGACAATGTGTTGTGTTGGGGGGGTATTTAGTACTTAAAACAGGATTGGGCAATCACCGTTAATGTATGTTTTGAGCTTGGATCACACACGATTCTAAGGATCAAGTTGGAGCATCTAAAAGTCGATTCAAGGATGTGACTGACATGTAATTTTCCTATTGGCTGGTTTTAAGAATTGGAGGTTTAGAGAATATTACCTTTGAGTGTGTTAACTTGTCAAGTATAACCCTTATGAAGAGATGAACAACCTTAATCACTTCAGCGTTATGAACTTTGTTAGCTATTAAACGTTAGAAAGGTGTGTGAACAGAACTTTTCCCTACTTTTGTTCTAAAGCGTGTTATCATATTATCTGTTACTACACGGCTCAAAACTTTTGTAATAATCGAAGTATCTAATTTGAGGAGCGGAATTTGGCAATAACGAGTCAGTTGTTCTCTCCTCTCACAGTTGGAGTATAAATGAATCCAGAAGAAACAAGGTTCATTTAGAATGGGAGATTCCATCAATAGATGTGATTTGGAAGTGTGTTCTTCAGGTTCAAAGGAAATAATTACGTTGTCCGGTATTAGCAGAGCAGAGAAGTTAATTCCTTGATTCAATTCGAAACTCGACTCCAAAGACGGTAAATTTCACTAAAACAACGAGTGTACAGTATTTATAAAGTGTAGTAGCTCGGTACAGTCCGTGACAAGACACACATTCAAATCATCCCTCGTGAAATCACTATTTAGGGAGCGGTGTTAAATGCGGGCTCGAGCGTTTTTAATATAAAATACACAGTAGGGTACAATTCAATTGCTAAATTTAAAAAATGGCATCTTATTTATTATGAAATAAGAAGAGTTCATGCTAAACACCCCACTGCCAAGAGTGATATTATTGAGATACTTCTAGGAAGTATGAGGAGGGAAGCATATTACTGTAGTATATTGTGAACAACTGGGTTGATTTAAATTAGCAATTATGTATGTTTTACAAAATACTTTACATAATATTGGTATAATAAATGTTATGAATTACTTGTAAGATCAAGTGTATGTATTATGTAGTGTAGTATTGGTCAGACCTTTATTAATAAAACAATGAACTGTATTCATATAAGATGATTCGGCGTCGTGGCCCCGATTTTGTCCCAGTTATGGAGAACACTGCGCTCGTTTGAATTAAAGTCCCTTAGTTTTACGTTGAGTTGAGGGAAATGATCATTTATACGTATTGTAAATATGTCTCCCCCCCTCCTACAATTCGACTGACCAAAAACTTTGAGCTCTTTCTCTCAGTAGAGAATCAGATATGATGTCCTCTTAAAAGTAATTGTTCCCCTAAATATCTCCTGTATGATTGTAGACCCACATCATCTCAACAAATAATCCGTGAACGTCCGTATTTTCCATAACAACGAAGCCCCCCCCCCCCCCCCTCCCGAGATAGGGGGCTACATGAACTCTGTACACTTGCCTCAGCACAAAATGATGAATTTATTTTTAATTGAACATTGGGATAGCGCGCGCTCAAGACACTAATTGGTTTTCCAGACTGTTAATTATTAAACAGTTAGTAATGGGTTCTGACAGTGTCAGTATTTTACATTATTGATTCCTGCTTCAGATCACGCTTTGTTATACATTTAATTCCAATCAAGTTGAGTCTATTGTCAGCGAGGAGTGGATGTTATTCTGCCCAAATATGCCCAGGGAGGCAACGCTTCTGTTGTGTGAGGGGTGGGCGGGGCCCATAGGGTCGCGATACGGTCATCATGCCCTAATAACAAACACTATTCATGACATACATGTTCATACAAACAGACCAACAAGTAATAAATGAATTAATTATTGAAATTGCGTTAAAGTATTTTCATGTTAAGCTGATAGGTATTCTGGTAGTGAGTAGAAGCTCCTATGTCAGGATCAGAGAAGCTCTAAAAATATATTCTAGCGCACCCCCTTGTTCAGTATGTGGGGTATGTGCTGTAAAATGTATGAGGTGAAGTGAAGCTATAATAGTAAGTCGTGTTTTCTGTTTTGATTATTAATTAATGTCAGTGCTTTTAGTATTAATTTTCTGTCGTTTGCTGTAACGATTCTCCCAAGTCCCTACAACAAGATTATCATACTATATAAGTTAAAAAAATGTATTTTTAAGAGTATAATAATGTAAATAATGTAATGAAATAGCCTACATGTTTAATACCCGCAATATAGAAACATACATCACAGTATTGAGAAATGTGTCCTTGTGAACGAGGCCAACAAGAAATTTTAAAATTCCTCATTGTTTAAAACTCTAAAATCGGTCTATGTCTAAAATAGTATCTATCTCGTTTGTGTGTTCTCTCGTTTACTCATTTAACGATGAAAACATTATTTGAATAGATCTGTCTAGTGCGACGGTACATGAATAGAAACAACTACGGATATATGAGTGGGAGAAGGAATGATCGGCGAACAGTTTAGAGCCATATTACGCTCGTCGCTACTTATTTCTTTCAATGTTTTGCGCAACATTTGTCTCAATTCTTTTAAATTGGGAGGAATCAAAGAAAAAAGTAGATTGCGAACTGAAGGAAGAAAATCATCTCCGCTTTTCACTTTTTTTTTTTTAATTACTTCCTTCGTCTCGCATTTCAACCCTGAGGGCACCGAAACTCCCCTCCGCTTTCAGACACGTTCACGCCTGCACTTTTATATGAAATACTTGAGGCTGTTTGATTTGTCGGGAGATATTCACAGAATTTCCAGCTCACATATTTAAACTGGGCATAATATGGCATTCAATGTGGAGTAGGCGTTGCGTCTACCACTCACAGTAGGCCTCACATATTTAAACTGGGCATACTATGGCATTGAATGTGGAGTAGGCGTTGCGTCTACCACTCACAGTATAGACCTATAGCTTGTTCGGTTTCACCCTTACCTTACTTCAATTTACAGCCATGTCATTACTATAATAAATTAAACTACTGCATAATATTGAGCTACTAACACAAACAACATTATTCTTTGTTTGTGAGGTGCTACTATACAACGACCAAAAATGCACTTTTTGGTATTTTGTGGTAATATTTTCTGAATGCCTCTGAATTTGGAAGTATGAAAGACAACTAGACATTTTACATTGTATACGACGTAAGCAATATAATAGTCCAAGTTAGTCGAAAATCATGTTCTGGAGGGTCCAAAATGGCGTTTATTTTTTATTATAAGTTTTAAAGACGGAAACCGTCCAGCATATGTTTGCCGAATCGTCAATAAAGGTACCACCCGGCCAATAAAGGCACCACCCGGCCAATAAAGGCACCACCCGGCCAATAAAGGCACCACCCGGCCAATAAAAGCACCACCCGGCCAATAAAGGCACCACCCAGAGAGTTGTGACGGATCCACAGTAATCTTCTCACGAACGAATGAAATCTCAATTCGAATCTACATTCCTTCTCCAATTAACGAAATTACCTGAGAGTTGCGATCATTTCTGACGAATAATTTATTTGATTTACATCTGAATGCAATTAAACTTGTTCCGCTTTTCTCCAATTCGTATGAGAACATTTCAAAAGAAAAATAATTGACAAAAGGTTCAGAAGATGAGCCTATAATTAGTTCTATTGTGTCTTTGAAGCGAGCACTTGTACCATGCAGACATGGGGGGCAACGGAACACGGGGTATAAACAACTGCATGAAAGATGGCTGAATAATTTAATTGCTTTAAAAAGACGATACGATGTTTCTCAATCTTCAACATTTTAAATAACAAAGCGACTACGCGGCTAATTTTATGTAAATAAAGAGAAATAATTGGACTAATTTCACGTTAAACATTCTGAAACAAATTATAACCGACGTAAAATATTAAATGTTTCATTGTTCAGTTTACTTCTTCATTAAACATTTCCCGAAGTCGAATGTCGGTAATATTATGTGAGAAGATGTCTTCATTGCCGACATGTTCAAGTCATGGCGGTCTCATTACGAAGTCTTGTCTGGCATACGAAGGCTTAGATCGTGAAGGGTGGTTTACACTAAGATTAACAAGCAGGGATTAAGGACCATGCGACGAGCTGTTTAAACTGGGCGGGGTGCGGCGAGATGGCTTTGTCTTCATCAAAGTTCAGACCATCAAAATGAGCTGCTCTGCTTCTTAAATCTGCTCACATACAGTCACCCCCCCGTCAACAGGGATGGAGAGGTATTAGTCCTTAGAGCGCCGTACATCAAGCGACCACGATGAGTGCTACAGTCATAAGGCTTCAGTCATAGGATCTACACGCATAATAGTGGTTGAGATGACTGGAAATAAGGCTACAAGCAATATGATACATCAAGTGAATTATGGTTATAAATATAATTATTTTTATTTTTACTATGATAAACAAAAGATTAATAAAAAAATCAAACTTTTTCAAAGAAGCATTTTTGTATTACATTAATACAAAGGATGTAAAAACACGTTACAATGAATTTAGTCAAACAAACCACAAAATAAAAAGTACTTTTTTATTTTTGGTCCTCTAGTATTATTCCTGTTTTTTTTGCTCAATTGCAGAAGGTCCAGGGTTCGATTCTAGGTACGACCTGTTTTTTAACTTGTGGAACCGATTGAAATGTATCTATATGATACTGCCACAGGCACAAATGTCATCGGTGACTTTGGAGCCATCCATCCTAGCAACTAGGCACAAGGTTACATAAAAACCGTTCTTGTATTTCCGTCGGTATCTACGTATATTTGTTTTATGATTAACAATATGAAGAATCACAAAGAGTAAAACACAAATCGCGTCGAATGAGCACAATTCACTCCGCTCACCCGTTATGTTAATACGGCGCCGAGTGAGAAGGCGCAGTTGAGCACAATGAGGAGTTAAGCTGGCACTATTATAGCCGCGTTGTTCGTGACGTTCAGCCTAATTGCCCCACAAAGATGTGTAATGTTCACATTAGGAACACAATATCGCGCAGACAAGCCAACTAGCGGGTGATGGACTGAATATATATGTGTTATACACTTGCTGTGGCGTCAGCAGGACGAACGTAAAATCCTTCTTCAAAGCCGCATTATTGGTATGACTTATTGTGATTGTCGACCTTATTAACTTTGGCGTTTTGCTTTGAATGACGCTTGTTCCAACTCCCAAATGAGAAGATATAACTGTAACTATAATCCAGGAACATTTTGTTATGAGTTTGCCGAGTTACTGCAATTCAAACTATTGTTATAGACATCAACGCGGATAATTGCTTTGAATTTTGTTTGTGTGTTTATTGGGTAATTATTAAGTATTTAGTGATGCTGTACTCGTGTCAAGATTTGATAATTTTGAGGGAACCCATTTCTAAAGCGATTAACTAAACAAGTATTAGTGCTTCATTTATACGACACCTAATTTGAATACATTTTATAATCGCAAAATGAGATGTAATCCATTTTAAACACCTAAAATAAGGATGACACACGCTGAAGAACGCCCGAGGGTTTCAGGACTCAAAACCTAGACAAATCCCTTCTGTCAGGATATCCGAGAGCAAGAACAGAACCAGGGACCTCCGAAATTAGAGCCTAGTGTGTTAACCCTAAATCACGAACAGCGAATACGGTTGGAAAGTGGTCCACTGTGGCCCATTCTCGTGAGCAGTGGCTCAGACCCATTACTTTGTATCGAGACCAGAACATATAGGGATGCGTACAAGAGTTATTGTAATACTAAAGATTGTGAGTGTGTTTTTTATATCCTAAGTAATGGAATGAATTGGGTAAAACATGAGTTTAGAACGCGTCAGCGTTTTAAGTGTCTATATGCGAGTTTATTGAAGGTCTTGAAACACAGTAACCATTCAAGTACTTTTTTTTCGAGAATCATTCTGTTAATTATAATGCAATATTATTAATTTTTATATAATAATTTTAATATTAATAACAATATTCAGACATTAGATCTCCGGCCCAAATCGTTTCGATTATCCTCATTGTATAAAAATGACACTTCATTCCCACTAGAGTTTGACAAACAACAATCGGGTATCGTCAGGTTTAGGGGCCGAAGTATCGTCAGGTTTAGGGGCCAAAGTTGAGTCAATTATCTCTGATTTTTCCCTTCTTCTCTCTAACGACGACCGAGTGGGATGTTATTCCAAGCCGTGATTGGCAGAGGCTTTGCCTTGGTTCTAATCTGAGTTGTGCAGCCGACTCTAACTTGCTCGTCAGTCTTGAGGGCGCTGTAGTCTCGAACCCAATGCGCACGGCTGTATTTGGAAAACTCTCGTCTTCGTTTTACGTACCTTATTCGATTGTCACAGACAGGTGGAAGATCAAAGTTAAAAGAAATCCAAACTTTATAAAATGCTGGAAATGTGTGCGTTGAAAATGTGTGAAGTTAAAATGCTGAAATGTTTTGAAAAAACAGAATGATTACACAAATATGTTTTCATCGAATGTTCTTTCTAATTAATTTCAACAAATGGTTTTCTAATACGACAAACCTACTATCACTACTCGTTTCCTTGTCAGATCGAAATTGATATCTCTTATGTTTACCTACTTGAACGTTTTCCATTTTGCTATAACCACAGATAACCCATTATCTGTTCGTTAATATAAGAATTAATGAACTGCTATCGATTTCCCTGGAATGGGTATACGTTTAGCCCCCCCCCCCCCCCCCCCCATATACCTATTCTATTGCCAAAATATGAGACGTAAAGCTCAAGCAGTTATCGTTATATACACTCTCATGCTAACCTCGCATCCTTATCTCCAATGTAAGACCCGTTTCATGTTCGGCGTTATTCACCGGTAGTCAGTAAATTCCTGGCGTACTTTCTCAGTTCTACCCCATAATACCAGTGAGTTTACTACTAAACACAGTGACTACACTCTTCAGCATGGAAGACATAGCTTACTAATTCACTGCTGTTCATTCATTCAAACAACTCCTGTATCTACTAATGACTCAAGCTCGACTGTCGCTCGTTATGAACGACACGAACCAATGTTCACCTGTTTTAATTATGTCTGTTCCTATTTGTTATCGTTTAATTTCAAATGCTCTGAAATGATCCATCCCAACCCGCCCTGTATAGTCGGCAATAGGCTTTGTTAAGGATTCTCTCGCCGTCTCTTTAGACTGCTTCTATAGCGTAAGACAGTCGTGTTCATTATCAGTGGCTGTTCCATTTTAAGAGGGGCAGCCGTGTGGATAGAGAGATTTGCTAACTTCGAACGCACTTTTCAAAGAAAGGCCCCCCTTCCCCCCCTCTCCGCCCCCTCAACCCCCCGAGCGTCTGATGATGAACTTCAAACTTCAAAGGGCTGATTAAAAGTTCTTGTAAACCCAGCCATCCAACCTAGTTGCTAACCATGTCAGGAAAACGATCGCCCTTTGTTCTTCAGAGGGGTGAAAAATTAATACTATTAACCGTCTCAATCTTAATTTGTATTTACAGACAATACAGGCGGGGAAATGTAGTCTCGAGGGCTTTTTAGTTCAAATTAGACAGTACGAGTATGGACTGGGGGGGAGGAGGGGGGGGGAGGATTTCCACTGTTTCGCGAGTTTTCCGATGAAGAAAACTGGTGTTCGAATGTAAGTGCGAGCTGTGGAGTTAAGTACTGTCAAACAGATAACAAGGAAGAAAGTAGTTCTCCCATTCAACTTCACTACTTTCACGTGAAGATGCTGACCATGTACTGATATATTATATCATCGTTTACGTCTCCAAACTGATCATCAGCTTTTAGATACACAGTGTAAACTTGTGTGTGAAATAATACTCGAACCCTCGATAAGTCGCATTCGACAAGAACACGCTACGTGCCGTTCCGGGGTTCTCCTTAGGCCTTCCCTCTTCATCACCATTAGACCGTCCGATACCCACTTAACGCCCCAAGAGAAACAGAGAGAGAGACCAGAGCGGCGTCGGACTTATTGCAGAATGTAAAGAGAAGCCCTCACGTATTTTCGTTTTTACATTTTAATGACTTAGAATGCTTATAAATATAATCGTTTGAGAGTAATCAAGTGGTAAACAAAAAAACCTCTGCGTCTACTAAACTCAACTTCATGAAATAATTGACCCTTCGATCCGTCTTGTTTGCCATTTGCCTCTCGTAATTTAACTCTTGTTATGTTTACGTTGTAATAATACGGGCTACTCCTGTTCGCCAGGGCTTTCAGGGCAAAAAAATAGAATTCGAAACAAAATAGTTGATATGAAAGACCAGCTCTATAATTATTAAGTCTTTTACTTTGGTAGCAAATATTATTCATTAGGTTCCGTAATGGGAAATTAAAAACAAGCTGCCTTACAAGTTTTTGCTATAAGCCATACCCCGTGCACTCTAAGATAAAACACTATCGCTTGAAGGACTGGCTGTCCTATATACACATCCTCATTGAAATATTGGTTGGGTAACACATAATCACCATTAAAAGTTTAACTATGCTTTAACTACAACTAAGTTTAACATGCACCTTCGGAATGATTACCGTTGTTATAATATTTTACAAACTATTTACTTACTTCTAAGAAAACTTTGATTACATACTTATCGTTTTTATGGAACTTTTCTCCTAAAAAAAAAACTCGCAGTTGATCAAACTTTGAAATTAATTTGCTACTTCATCTAAGTGCAACAACACTTACTCATTTTAAAACTATGTTCTTTGAACTCGGTTCAACTCTGTTTCATTTATAGCAAATTTTATGTAGATTCGACAAACATTAATAAGCAATCCTCTTCTGAGCTCAATATTGAAGAAACCAACTAGATAACTAGGACTTGTTGGGTCTTGTGTAATGTGGGGGTTTCTATTCGTATAGATAATGTTACATTTAGATATGTGTGCTGAGACAAACATTTTAACAGTACCATTCTGTGCAGCCTATTGGAACAATAAGAAAACCAGCATTTTCCCAGGATGTTATATTTTCAGTTCAAAAGTGACAATTTTAATCAGGTTAAATTATTTTAATTGGGTAACGTTGAAATTAAGTTAAGAAGATTGGCTTAATTGAAATGAAATTAGATATGCAAAAGATAAAAAAATAAATTTATCCCATTATCGTTTTGCAAATTAAGAGAAGGGGTATCCCGTATTGAGATTTTGCATCTACTTTTAAACGTACGTTGCAGAAAACGACCGACAATCTCTCTAAACTGCTTACAGGGTAATTAATTAATTCTTGTTCTTATTTTCGTTACAAAACACTTGACTACTTTAATTGTACATCCTCATAATACATCCATCTTAAATCTGTAAATTGAGTTGCAAACATTTAAAAAAAGTATGACGGTACAAATAATACGTCATATACTTACTGTAAGAAATAAGAATAACAATAGTTACAGATCTATAGTTTATTGTGCTTAGGAGAGAGATAACTAAGATTCAAGAGGCTGATTTCCTGGTATAGGGCGAGTGCAAATGGTATCCGTAAAGAGAGATGATAAATCAGGATAAACTTTCATTCAGAATAGCCGGTAGCCGGCGGTGAGAATCGAACCTACGACCTCTGAATAACTGGAACCGCAACTATCCGACTAACGGCCTCTAAGACTCTACTGGTTTCTTTGACAAACAAACAGGTAGTTGGACATTGTATAATAGTAGTCGTGAGGGAGCTTATTAAGTTCATACTTGGTTCAAAAATAGGACATTTTCTGGGCATGAGAGGCAATCAACATATGAAAAAATGATCGCCTCAGGAACTGGGGACCTACCAAAAAAACGTCGTCATTATGCAAGATTTCTGAGTGTCTTAGGTCCACATCCCCCCCAGATAAAACCACCGCTGTGTGATTTAGCTCTTTCAACAGCCCCTGGCCAATCCCTCCCTAATAATCCTCGTTAGCCCTTTGAAGAGCGGCATAGAGCAGATGTGTACCCTAGAGCTGCCTCTAAGTGCTCCAAGCTGCCTCCGAGTGCTCCAAGCTTCCTCCAAGTGCTCTAGCTCATCCTGAAGAGCCTGTGGCGAGCACAGCGGGCAATGGCGGAAGCATTCAAAAGTGAATTACACACATGTGGCGGCGAATCGACAAGGTACGTATCAACTACACCAGTAATTGCCAACACTTTATATTCCAAGGGCAGAATAGATAAAACAACGAGTTCGGACCGGTTTAGTCGCGACGGTGCTGCGTTGTGGCGGTTCACGCAACCCACAATCAACACATCAACACCAGTGCGGATATTTGCATGAAATTGCCGAAATATTGGATGAAATTATTGGTCTTGTAGATGTAACACGGCGAGCGGGCAGATTGCCGCTGCACGTGTGAACAGACGGAGAAGAAATAATGTGATAATAACAGACCAACGATACAAACATGAAAATACAAATTTGGTTTTTAATTGACGATGATTAAGTGAAATATTCTGACTTCTTAACAAGGGTTTCATGAGAAATTCTCTCGGCTGTTAATGCAAGGATGTGTTTACTTACATAGCCTACAATTCAGATACCTACGAATTTATCATGTTTTTTTCTTGTTAAAGTCATAAAACATTAATTTGAAAAGCGTACTTCTGAACTGTTGAAATTGTATGCCACAAATATTACTTAATCAACAGGATATGCGTAAGTAACTGAATAAAATAAAATACCACCGATAGAGAGCTAATACACGAGGCTCTAATTCGGGAGGTTGCAAGTTCGATTCACGCTACGGACAATCCTGACTGAAGGTTTTCCCGAGCTTTTCCTCAATAACAAGATTAATTCTAGTATTGAGTTGTACTGTAACAGTACTCAGACATTCCTTATTGATTTTTCAAAAATCCAAATACCACTATAAAATTAGTCAAATGAAGCGGTGCATTATCTTTGGACAGGTCCTTACAAAAAGTAATTATTAAAATAAAATATCATTGCTGGCAATAAAAATAATCATGCCCGACCAGTGGCCACTATTTCAGCTCTCCATTGACAATATAAGGTCTACAACATAACATTTTGACACAATCATAGACACAGATAAAATAACAAAAAAAACTTGTTATAATGATGATCATATTTTGGCAACGATGCTAATCGAGACGATGTAAAATACCTGACATGACATTGATGAGTAAGCAATGAATCAAACTGCTAGAACGGCAGTACTGCCTAACTGACCACAACCACTGCGCCAACACCTAAAAGAAAGAACTCACTACATCTGCCTGGCTATAACTTATTTTTCTTTAGAAACAACGTCACTAATAAAGCTGTCGTTCTGCAAGGACCGGTTCTCGTGCCGGGCATGTTCAGACAAAAAGTGCGCTACTTTTGTGAGCTGCCGAGCGGAAGCCCAACTAATTCCAGTGTTGCACGACGAATCTGCTCAGGGCGTGGCGAATCTCTGGCAACAATGCTTGTACTCTCGCGGCGAAATGAGCCCTAAAGCTGGGGCGTGTGATTTTTTTGCAAAAGTAAAAATGAGGATCGCATAATTTCTACTCATTTTGTTTGAGTGTGCCTCTTTGGTTATGTTTGTTGGTTCCTGCTTTTGTTGAGAGGGTCCAAGCTTCGTTTACCCTTCATACTGGTTTCTAACCACTTAGCCTACATATAAAAACATGATACTGGTAAACATTTTAACGGTAAATGGAGTCGTCATATAAACGAGGCACATTATAAATGGCAGGGACCCTCAATACACTGTACTACTTGTTTGACAATTATAATGAGGTCAGTATTGATAGTAAACTATATCGCTGCAAATATACATAAAAGGGACAACTTTGAGTTTTATCAGCTGTCATATTATTAAAGTGTGTCATGTATATTATTTTCTAATCAGTTCATTTAAATGACAAAACAACGATTTATCATAAACTTGACTAAGTATACATCCAAATTTTAAATTAAAAATTGTCCTATTGATTACGAATTCTTTACCAAATTATTAATTATGTTGCCTTCAGTAGTTTTATAGTTTCAATCTACGAGCCACGTACAATGCAAAGCAATCAAATTTTCTCAATACGTTTTTGTTTATGGTGAGTGTGATTTTTGCTGTCTCAAATCAGGGTACTATTTTAATTTTTAATTAAGTGATTTGTGAGTGAATACGATATACATCTGCTATAACGAGCGTGATTAGAGATGGCTGAGCCACATGGAACGTGGACCCGTCTGTACCTATAGATAGGGGAACAACGCCGAGGAAGTGTTATTGTACGAGTGACTACCATACACTATGGATGCAGGTGGACCCGACAGTCACTGTACATAACAGGCCATTGCACATTGTGGAGGAAGCGAATTGATTAACATTGTGATCTGCCGTTTTTGATGGCAGACATTTCTATTGATGCACAGTACCGTACGTACCCATGTGAGGAGTGTACACACGGTTGCAATTGACAATGGACCTCTTGTTCGTTTGTGTTGTCGTTATTTGATTTATTTGCTTGTTGGTTGTTATTCTTCCGTTTTGGTTGTTATTTTTATTTTTGATAGATAATTGTTCTATTCTTTGTCTTGTGAAGTTTTATTACTCTTTTTGTGGTTCTAGTTCCAAGGTTCATGACCTGGTCATTCATGTCTTGGTTAAATAAATACTGTTATTATGTAATTTGTTGTATGGGGTTGTTCAATACGGGCTACTAAACTGGAGTATATAAACATCTTGAAATGAAGGTTGGGTCAACAGGGGTTTATTTTTAAAATCATACAATTTGAGATAATATTTCAGCTACGTGATTCCATTCATACCAATAAAGTTTCCGTGTTAACTATTGAGGTTATCACGAAACGAGTTATGTATTTATTTGCATGTTACATCGCACAATGTAAAAAAGTAAAAAAGACCCATTCAATATGGTTCAAACGAGGTTCTCCAATTAAAAACAATAATGCTCGCTCCGTGTATTGCAGTCCTTGTGTAGCCAGAACGCCCACGGGCTCACAACTCCGGGAACTTTGTTAGCTTCCGGCTGGGGTTTTTGAAAGCCTGGAGTGGATTTAAATATTACATACATCGATATGCTGCTGGTATACTTCTAAACTTTGGTGCCGTTATAGCAACGTAATTGTAATACATTGTATAATGTCGCCATTGCTATATTTGTAAGTTGCAACTCAACCGGTCGAAAATAAATGCAGATTGATTTATTTTATTTTAACCTAATCAATTGATGCTTCCCTAAATGAACATTGAAGTGAACTGAACTATGTCAGTTTTTTTTTTTTTTTTTTAACTATAATGTGGTAAGATGAACGTCCTACCAATGTTGGTAGAAATATTTCCATTAGACATGGACCGGGGATGACTTGGGCTAAGCAGATAAGAATGACACCCTGAGAGCTGTTTCATACACAATTATTCGGGTTTTGGATGTTGCTATGGGAAGGGGGAATGTCCAAGGTTAAACGTGCATCCATCAGATGTGGGAAAACTTGTTTTACACTATGTATAACATTCGGCTGGCGAACTTTTCTCTAGTTCCCTTTACTTTTTGTTGAAACTGCATAAATAATTCCTTTTTCATTTTCGTGATCACAAATATTCAATATTTATGTAAATGTCTGCGTATCTTTTAATTATTTCCACTTTATTAAAACTCACACGTTCAGTATTCTCATTTTCGTAGACGATGTTTGAATAACAAATATAAATAATTGTAGCCCAGATTAACAATCAAACGCCTGATCGTGTCCTGATCGTGTGTGAAACAGCCACAAGACAAAGGACCTTTCAGCGGTTGCTCTTATTTAATTATCCGTCATCCAAGTCAATGTTCTAATTGGCAAACACACGCACCTTCAACACTAAGCGCCTTCAACATCTTCAGAGCCAGATTCATTGTGGACAAAGATGGTGGGCTCGCTGACATAAGAGAATAATACGTTATACAACATGACTGTATCACAGATAACAAATTCACTACTTGGTAGAACTAATGCTATTCAGGCTTCCCCTCCTCCCTTCCTCATTCATCAATCATCCCTCATCAGGCTAAAGAAGGCATTGTGTCCTACAATGGCCTTAATTACAATAAATAAATAAATATTGGGGGGTCAGGCTCAGCGTTATCGCGGGCCCAAGGTTCAAGTTTGTCAATATAGTTTTGCGTTATTGATTGTATTGTGATTCAAAACCTTTCAAAGTATGTAATTAATGCTAAACTAGTTGTGTCATGAGATAGTTGGGTAGCATGTGACATTGCACGATAACAAGCACGACATAGGCTACAACGAGCTCCACCAATTAAAAACTTCCTCCTACGAATGTTCTCTCTGTGTGTATCTATACGAGCACACTATACAGTATACAGCCGTATGTACTGAGCGTCGCCCTTGGCTATAACAACTCCACAAACTTTATTATCGATTCCGTGAAACAAATAATGACGTAAAGTTTCAATGTGGATTTCAAAAGAAATGTTTTCCGATTCGTTACGCAATAAAATTTAGAAAAGTAAAAAGAAAAGTTTATGAGTTGAATAAAAGCAGGGCAATGGTTGTCGGGTCCGGTTATGATTTCCAGGAAAATGAATAACATTATATACTACACATGGATGCCGATAGAGTGGCTTAGCGGGAGAAAGCGAGACTAATTAGGGAGGTTACCGGTTCGACACCAACCACCGGCAATACTGACTGAAGATTTTTCCGAAGTTGTCCTCAATCTCATTGAGTCATACTAACAGCCCTCGGACTTTTCTTGCTTATACTATTCCAAATACCACAATACCCAGTTATATAGCCACCTGAAGAGGGACATGGATTGTCTCTGGGCATGTTTCCTACGACAAATTATTTTTCAAAGATATTATTGCATGGTTTACTGTTCTTCGTTTAAGCTATAACATGCCTCAAGCCTATACTCACACACCTTGAGTGTGCATAACAACCACTCAATACAACATCAACTGACTGGTCAATCAACGGCAAGTTTGAGAAAACACTTGAAATTTTGTTGTGCCCATTGTACCTCCAGAAGACCCTGACTTTCGTTTTCTTATCAGCTCACGATATTATTTGAAACTGATATCTGATGAATATTTCCGTAGAAGAAAATTGAAATGAAAAGTTGAAATATAGATCGGTAGAAGTTACTCTAGTTTACTGCCGAGGGCGCAAAGCGGCCAACTAGAAACTGTGGCCTATGCGACTTGCTTGGTATAATGATATCTCTAGAATCTATCTTATCCATCTCGAAACGCCTAAATAGACTTTCCTTCGGGGTCGTATTATTTCCAGCTTCTTAACTTTTCATAACGTAGCCGTATCTTTGAGTCTCAAAGGGTCCTCAGACAAAGGCTACGTGATTCGTTCTGCATGGAGACAAAGATCAGACTCATTCACTGTGAGACTGGGATGTGAATGCTCGGCCACACCAGATTCCTTCGTTCATTTCATCGTTTTGCTTCCGTGAGTGAAGCGGATTCGTCTCGCGATCCGTCCGCCATTATTGCAATCGTCGCCAAATGCAGCAGTTTTGAGTATCCGGACGTTTGACTGAGAAACCGTGATCAATTGATTCTATCTGCAGGGAACGAGAGTTCGAGATATGTCGAAACTTGGAGCAAAACTAAGTGGAGCTTGTATGTAATGTATAAATTATACATAACCCATAGTATAGTGTCGGCCATTATCGGTGCAATCTGGGTAAAATCTCCGTAACTGGAAAAATGGCGTAAAGACTTCAAGTCTTGAAATAGTATATAATTATTTCTTTGTTGTTTTTGTGTTTTAATAACATTGTACATGTATCATCCAATACATAATATTATCGTATTGCAAAGTCAGAGTGATGTGAAGAAAACAATCTTTAGGGACCAGGATTGATGATCTTTCTAACATTATCGAAAGTCTGTGCCGAGTGGCCATATTTTATACAGTGATCTATGCAAAAGGGTGCCAAGTGACAATTCTAACCAATACAAGAAAATATCCCTTGAACAATGTTTTTTGGTCGTAGTTCGGGTGCACGCGACTGGTGGATGAGTAACACAACATAAGTATAGGTATCTGTTTACTTTTGTAAAAACAGCGTGCACGCAATTGGCGTTGAATATAAGAATAGAATATGACAGCATGAGTGTAGGAATCTGTTTACTTAAGTTAAAACAGCGTTTACGCATTTGGTGTTGAGTATAAAAATGTAATATGACAACATGAGTAGGTATCTGTTTATTTAGTTAAAACAGCGTTTACGCAAGTGCCGTAAGGTATAAGAAAGTATTATGACAACATGAGTGTAGGTATCTGTTGACTTTCGTAATAACAGTGTTAACGCAATTGGCGTTGAATATAAGAATGTAGTATCACAGCATGAGTGTAGGAATCTGTTGACTTTCGTAATAACAGCGTTAACGCAATTGGTGTTGAATATAAGAATGTAATATGACAGCATGAGTGTAGGAATCTGTTAACTTTCGTAATAACAGCGTTAACGCAATTGGCGTTGAATATAAGAATGTAGTTGACGGCATGAGTGTAGGTATCTGTTGACTTTCGTAATAACAGTGTTAACGCAATTGGCGTTGAATATAAGAATGTAGTTGACAGCATGAGTGTAGGTATCTGTTGACTTTCGTAATAACAGCGTTAACGCAATTGGCGTTGAATATAAGAATGTAATATGACAGCATGAGTGTAGGTATCTGTTGACTTTCGTAATAACAGCGTTAACGCAATTGGCGTTGAATATAAGAATGTAGTTGACAGCATGAGTGTAGGTATCTGTTGACTTTCGTAATAACAGCGTTAACGCAATTGGCGTTGAATATAAGAATGTAGTTGACGGCATGAGTGTAGGTATCTGTTGACTTTCGTAATAACAGTGTTAACGCAATTGGCGTTGAATATAAGAATGTAGTTGACAGCATGAGTGTAGGTATCTGTTTACTTTAGTAATAACAGCGTAAACGCAATTGGCGTTGGTTATAAGAATGTAATATGACAGCATGAGTGTAGGTATCTGTTTACTTTAGTAATAACAGCGTTAACGTAATTGGCTTTGAATATGAGAATGTAATATGACAGCATGAGTGTAGGTATCTGTTTAGTTTATTAATAACAGCGTTAACGCAATTGGCGTTGAATATAAGAATGAGGTTGACAGCGTGAGTGTAGGAATCTGTTTACTTTAGTAATAACAGCGTTAACGCAATTGACGTTAAATATAAGAATGTAGTTGACAGCATGAGTGTAGGAATCTGTTTACTTTAGTAATAACAACGTTAACGCAAATAGGCGTTGCATATAAGAATGTAGTTGACAGCATGAGTGTAGGAATCTGTTTACTTTCGTAACAACAACGTTAACGCAATTGGCGTTGAATATAAGAATGTAGTTGACAGCATGAGTGTAGGAATCTGTTGACTTTCGCAATAACAGCGTTAACGCAATTGGCGTTGAATATAAGAATGTAGTTGACAGCATGAGTGTAGGAATCTGTTTGCTTTAGTAATAACAGCGTTAACGCAATTGGCGTTGAATATAAGAATGTAGTTGACAGCATGAGTGTAGGAATCTGTTGACTTTCGCAATAACAGCGTTAACGCAATTGGCGTTGAATATAAGAATGTAGTTGACAGCATGAGTGTAGGAATCTGTTGACTTTAGTAATAACAGCGTTAACGCAATTGGCGTTGAATATAAGAATGTAGTTGACAGCATGAGTGAAGGAATCTGTTGACTTTAGTTATAACAGCGTTAACGCAATTGGCGTTGAATATAAGAATGTAGTTGACAGCATGAGTGAAGGAATCTGTTGACTTTAGTAATAACAGCGTTAACGCAATTGGAGTTGAATATAAGAATGTAGTTGACAGCATGAGTGTAGGTATCTGTTGACTTTAGTAATAACAGCGTAAACGCAATTGGCGTTAAATATAAGAATGTAATATGACAGCATGAGTGTAGGAATCTGTTGACTTTAGTAATAACAGCGTTAACGCAATTGGCGTTAAATATAAGAATGTAATATGACAGCATGAGTGTAGGAATCTGTTGACTTTAGTAATAACAGCGTTAACGCAATTGGCGTTGAATATAAGAATGTAGTTGACAGCATGAGTGTAGGAATCTGTTTGCTTTAGTAATAACAGCGTTAACGCAATTGGCGTTGAATATAAGAATGTAATATGACAGCATGAGTGTAGGAATCTGTTGACTTTAGTAATAACAGCGTTAACGCAATTTGCGTTGAATATAAGAATGTAGTTGACAGCATGAGTGTAGGAATCTGTTGACTTTCGTAATAACAGCGTTATCGCAATTGGCGTTGAATATAAGAATGTTATATGACAGCATGAGTGTAGGAATCTGTTTACTTTAGTAATAACAGCGTTAACGCAATTTGCGTTGAATATAAGAATGTAGTTGACAGCATGAGTGTAGGAATCTGTTGACTTTAGTAATAACAGCGTTAACGCAATTTGCGTTGAATATAAAAATGTAGTTGACAGCATGAGTGTAGGAATCTGTTTACTTTAGTAATAACAGCGTTAACGCAATTGGCGTTGAATATAAGAATGTAGTTGACAGCATGAGTGTAGGAATCTGTTTACTTTAGTAATAACAGCGTTAACGCAATTGGCGTTGAATATAAGAATGTTATATGACAGCATGAGTGTAGGAATCTGTTGACTTTAGTAATAACAGCGTTAACGCAATTGGCGTTGAATATAAGAATGTAATATGACAGCATGAGTGTAGGAATCTGTTGACTTTAGTAATAACAGCGTTAACGCAATTGGCGTTGAATATAAGAATGTAGTTGACAGCATGAGTGTAGGAATCTGTTGACTTTCGTAATAACAGCGTTAACGCAATTGGCGTTGAATATAAGAATGTAGTTGACAGCATGAGTGTAGGTATCTGTTGACTTTAGTAATAACAGCGTTAACGCAATTGGCGTTGAATATAAGAATGTAGTTGACAGCATGAGTGTAGGAATCTGTTGACTTTAGTAATAACAGCGTTAACGCAATTGGCGTTGAATATAAGAATGTAGTTGACAGCATGAGTGTAGGAATCTGTTGACTTTAGTAATAACAGCGTTAACGCAATTTGCGTTGAATATAAGAATGTAGTTGACAGCATGAGTGTAGGAATCTGTTGACTTTCGTAATAACAGCGTTAACGCAATTGGCGTTGAATATAAGAATGTAGTTGACAGCATGAGTGTAGGTATCTGTTGACTTTCGTAATAACAACGTTAACGCAATTGGCGTTGAATATAAGAATGTAATATGACAGCATGAGTGTAGGAATCTGTTGACTTTCGTAATAACAGCGTTAACGCAATTAACGTTGAATATAAGAATGTAATATGACAGCATGAGTGTAGGAATCTGTTGACTTTAGTAATAACAACGTTAACGCAATTGGCGTTGAATATAAGAATGTAGTATGACAGCATGAGTGTAGGAATCTGTTGACTTTCGTAATAACAACGTTAACGCAATTGGCATTGAATATAAGAATGTAATATGACAGCATGAGTGTAGGAATCTGTTGACTTTCGTAATAACAACGTTAACGCAATTGGCGTTGAATATAAGAATGTAATATGACAGCATGAGTGTAGGAATCTGTTGACTTTCGTAATAACAGCGTTAACGCAATTGGCGTTGAATATAAGAATGTAGTATGACAGCATGAGTGTAGGAATCTGTTGACTTTCGTAATAACAACGTTAACGCAATTGGCATTGAATATAAGAATGTAGTATGACAGCATGAGTGTAGGAATCTGTTGACTTTCGTAATAACAGCGTTATCGCAATTGGCGTTGAATATAAGAATGTAGTATGACAGCATGAGTGTAGGAATCTGTTGACTTTCGTAATCACAACGTTAACGCAATTGGCGTTGAATATAAGAATGTAATATGACAGCATGAGTGTAGGAATCTGTTGACTTTCGTAATAACAGCGTTAACGCAATTGGCATTGAATATAAGAATGTAGTATGACAGCATGAGTGTAGGAATCTGTTGACTTTCGTAATAACAACGTTAACGCAATTGGCATTGAATATAAGAATGTAATATGACAGCATGAGTGTAGGAATCTGTTGACTTTCGTAATAACAGCGTTAACGCAATTAACGTTGAATATAAGAATGTAATATGACAGCATGAGTGTAGGAATCTGTTGACTTTCGTAATAACAACGTTAACGCAATTGGCGTTGAATATAAGAATGTAATATGACAGCATGAGTGTAGGAATCTGTTGACTTTCGTAATAACAACGTTAACGCAATTGGCATTGAATATAAGAATGTAATATGACAGCATGAGTGTAGGAATCTGTTGACTTTCGTAATAACAACGTTAACGCAATTGGCATTGAATATAAGAATGTAATATGACAGCATGAGTGTAGGAATCTGTTGACTTTCGTAATAACAACGTTAACGCAATTGGCATTGAATATAAGAATGTAATATGACAGCATGAGTGTAGGAATCTGTTGACTTTCGTAATAACAGCGTTAACGCAATTAACGTTGAATATAAGAATGTAGTATGACAGCATGAGTGTAGGAATCTGTTGACTTTAGTAATAACAACGTTAACGCAATTGGCGTTGAATATAAGAATGTAATATGACAGCATGAGTGTAGGAATCTGTTGACTTTCGTAATAACAACGTTAACGCAATTGGCGTTGAATATAAGAATGTAATATGACAGCATGAGTGTAGGAATCTGTTGACTTTAGTAATACCAGCGTTAACGCAATTGGCGTTGAATATAAGAATGTAATATGACAGCATGAGTGTAGGAATCTGTTGACTTTCGTAATAACAACGTTAACGCAATTGGCGTTGAATATAAGAATGTAATATGACAGCATGAGTGTAGGAATCTGTTGACTTTAGTAATACCAGCGTTAACGCAATTGGCGTTGAATATAAGAATGTAATATGACAGCATGAGTGTAGGAATCTGTTGACTTTCGTAATCACAACGTTAACGCAATTGGCGTTGAATATAAGAATGTAATATGACAGCATGAGTGTAGGAATCTGTTGACTTTCGTAATCACAACGTTAACGCAATTGGCGTTGAATATAAGAATGTAATATGACAGCATGAGTGTAGGAATCTGTTGACTTTAGTAATAACAGCGTTAACGCAATTGGCGTTGAATATAAGAATGTAATATGACAGCATGAGTGTAGGAATCTGTTGACTTTCGTAATCACAACGTTAACGCAATTGGCGTTGAATATAAGAATGTAATATGACAGCATGAGTGTAGGAATCTGTTGACTTTAGTAATAACAACGTTAACGCAATTGGCGTTGAATATAAGAATGTAATATGACAGCATGAGTGTAGGAATCTGTTTACTTTAGTAATAACAACGTTAACGCAATTGGCGTTGAATATAAGAATGTTATATGACAGCATGAGTGTAGGAATCTGTTGACTTTCGTAATAACAACGTTATCGCAATTGGCGTTGAATATAAGAATGTAATATGACAGCATGAGTGTAGGAATCTGTTGACTTTAGTAATAACAACGTTAACGCAATTGGCGTTGAATATAAGAATGTAATATGACAGCATGAGTGTAGGAATCTGTTTACTTTAGTAATAACAACGTTAACGCAATTGGCGTTGAATATAAGAATGTTATATGACAGCATGAGTGTAGGAATCTGTTTACTTTAGTAATAACAACGTTAACGCAATTGGCGTTGAATATAAGAATGTTATATGACAGCATGAGTGTAGGAATCTGTTGACTTTCGTAATAACAACGTTAACGCAATTGGCGTTGAATATAAGAATGTAATATGACAGCATGAGTGTAGGAATCTGTTGACTTTCGTAATAACAACGTTAACGCAATTGGTGTTGAATATAAGAATGTAATATGACAGCATGAGTGTAGGAATCTGTTGACTTTAGTAATAACAACGTTAACGCAATTGGCGTTGAATATAAGAATGTAGTTGACAGCATGAGTGTAGGAATCTGTTGACTTTAGTAATAACAACGTTAACGCAATTGGCGTTGAATATAAGAATGTAGTTGACAGCATGAGTGTAGGAATCTGTTTGCTTTAGTATTAACAGCGTTAACGCAATTGGCGTTGAATATAAGAATGTAGTTGACAGCATGAGTGTAGGAATCTGTTTGCTTTAGTAATTACAGCGTTAACGCAATTGGCGTTGAATATAAGAATGTAGTTGACAGCATGAGTGTAGGTATCTGTTGACTTTCGTAATAACAGCGTTAACGCAATTGGCGTTGAATATAAGAATGTAGTTGACAGCATGAGTGTAGGTATCTGTTGACTTTCGTAATAACAGTGTTAACGCAATTGGTGTTGAATATAAGAATGTAGTTGACAGCATGAGTGTAGGAATCTGTTTGCTTTAGTAATTACAGCGTTAACGCAACTGGCGTTGAATATAAGAATGTAGTTGACAGCATGAGTGTAGGAATCTGTTTGCTTTAGTAATAACAGCGTTATCGCAATTGGCGTTGAATATAAGAATGTTATATGACAGCATGAGTGTAGGAATCTGTTTACTTTAGTAATAACAGCGTTAACGCAATTGGCGTTGAATATAAGAATGTAGTTGACAGCATGAGTGTAGGAATCTGTTTACTTTAGTAATAATAGCGTTTACGCAATTGGCGTTGAGTATAAGAATGTAGTTGACAGCATGAGTGTAGGAATCTGTTAGTTTAGTAATAACAGCGTTAACGCAATTGGCGTTGAATATAAGAATGTAGTTGACAGCATGAGTGTAGAAATCTGTTTACTTTAGTAATAACAGCGTTAACGCAATTGGCGTTGAATATTAGAATTTAGTTGACAGCATGAGTGTAGGAATCTGTTTACTTTAGTAATAACAGCGTTAACGCAATTGGCGTTTAATATAAGAATGTAGTTGACAGCATGAGTGTAGGAATCTGTTTACTTTAGTAATAACAGCGTTAACGCAATTGGCGTTGATCATAAGAATGTTATATGACAGCATGAGTGTAGGAATCTGTTAACTTTAGTAATAATAGCGTTAACACATTTGGTGTTGAGTATAAGAATGTAATATGACAGCATGAGTGTAGGTATCTGTTTACTTTAGTTGAAACAGCGTGCACGCAATTTGTGTTTAATTTAAGAATGTAATATGACCACATGAGTGTAGGTATCTGTTTACTGTAGTTGAAACATCTTTCACGCAATTGGCGGTTGAGTAGCAGAATGTAATAAAACAACTTGAGTATCTGTTTACTTTAGTTGAAACAGCGTTCACGCAATTGGTGGTTGAGTATAAGAATGTAACATGTTAGCATGAGTATAAGTATCTGTTAACTTTAGTTGAAACAGATTGCACCGGTGGCGGACAGGCCCGCGGGGCAACTGGGCAAATGCCCGGTGGCGTGCCTGTTTTGGCCCAAATTTGGCCTGGTCCGACTGGAACAGCTATATACTGCCTGGCGCCAGCGGTAAGTTGCCGCGCATTGAAATTAAAATTGTTTAAACCCGAGGGCCTCCCACCACTTCCTTCGCGATATTGCAAGGTTTAAATGACATTGTAGATTCGTTCGATTTCGCTGTAACTTGATCTCATTTTCATCTATTGTCTTGCTGGTGTTTTCTACTTTTAACCGACGAGAACTACAGTATTTCGGTAGTGCATTCAGCTTGCTATGTTTTTTTCTAAATTGCACCAAATGCCTTCTAAAAACCTGATTTAAAATAATTTCGTCTTCGGCGCTGTTTGTTGGGGGGCCACTGCTCCCCAAACTCCCCATGCCTGCCCTGACTAAAAGTTTACCCAGCCTGGATTTTTTCCCCAGTCCACCCCTGGTTCGGGTAAATGTTCTTATTAAACTGTCATTCTATAACGTGATAACAAGATAAGGGCAATGATGATTTTAATTTTGTATCGTCGTTTTTAATAACAAGAAAGAACACTTTTGAACCAAATGAACTTGAAAACAGGCAACATAGATAGAGAGTAATGTAATGAAAGGAGGAAAGAGGATTGCTTGTAAAGATAAAAGGGACAATAAATGTGTCGTGTCAATATTGAGTAACTCTTTGTAATCGTTTGATTTCAACTGCAATAATAAACCAACACATTAAAATACTATGCACTAAAGACAATAGCGGAGTTTGTAATTTGTAACATATTAAAAACAACGTGTG
Organism: Isoperla grammatica; assembly: GCA_945910005.1. Taxonomy (NCBI): domain Eukaryota; kingdom Metazoa; phylum Arthropoda; class Insecta; order Plecoptera; family Perlodidae; genus Isoperla; species Isoperla grammatica. The sequence goes on along the minus strand of OX246741.1, from coordinate 3,208,405 downwards.
CAACCATAACACATTTTGTTTAGAGTGCCGGTTTGTTATTAATTTGTATTGCATTATTAATAAAACACTCATCTCCTTGTGTCCCCATTCCCTTTAGTCAGCCAAATGTAAAAACTATAAACTCTTCACTTCATTTTCAACGCCAGAAAGAATATCTGATGCAGACATCTGTGTAATTACCTCAAACGTCACAAAGTGCTAGTATAGCGATAAACAATTCTCTAGCTAGTTAATTTTATAAATTGTGCTAATTGATATAAAAACGAAATCCTTCATATTACTAAACGTGTGCCAAACTAGTCGTTACATTCTCGGCTATAAATCTGAGCAAGAGTATTGCATGTGTTGTAATTGTCACGTGGTCTATGATGTTGGATGCGACTCTTTTGAGAAATGACAGATTAATGTGATAATTAATCGAATTTAACACACAATGTATTTCAGTAATGTTAATGTGTTAGTTTGGCCCAGAGAATTATAGAAGGGAAGTAAAAATTAAATATATTATGTTCGTATTGTCGGTAAGATTGCCATTTTCTATGTATCTCTTATTTCGAGTGAAGTTTCCCCAAAAATATACATTTATAATAGAGTTGACAAGAACATTGTGTTAAAAGTAGTCTTACCCTCGCTCATCCCTACCTTAACTGTCAGATGGCTGAGGAACATATTTAGTTGAGTTTTCCAAGCGTAAAGTGAAATATTGACAAAGCAACGTTGTACTAAAATTAAGTACATTAATTTACTCCAGACGAAGACTAATTAGATTTAGTTTTAGCTTAATTTTGTTTTATTTACACTCTCGCTTCTGATAATAAAGCGTTGAAACGCTTCACTAGTATGTTTGATAAAATTACGTAGCCTAAAATACGATGAAAGGTTCTTTGCTACTGATTCAGAATATTGTGTTGTTTACTCGTTGTAACTTTTGCTTTTGACACTGAAATGTTTAAATTAGGAAATATTAACATGCACAGCTTGTCTGTAGTGTTTTTAATTTGTTTCCGCTTCTAAGCGATTCAGACGCGTAGATTACATTCATAATCTCACTGGCGTGGAAAACGAAAACGTTCTCTTTGAAAACCGTTTAAAATATTAATACTGCACCCGTATAAAAAGCGAGTGACGAATATCTCAACGGTTTATGATTTTAAAAAGAGTTTAACCAAGCTCTTTTTTCTCAAAGAAGTTGGAAAGCTAATTTCTGCCAAAATAAATACGAAGTTAGACTCTGCTTGTGCAATAACAGCCTTTTCTCTGACGTATGCGGCAAACACGTTTTTGCTCAGCATTGTACCAGATAAATATTGCAAAGGATTATGAAGGAAAGTATGTCATTTCGCTTCTCACAGAAAGACGGCGTCTCCAAGGGTTGGAGAGATTTTCTTCATTAGAAGGGAAACTTAGATACTTTTTAATTATGTCCCCCACTCAAGAGAGCTACAAGATGGTAGAACTTTACTTTTCTTTATTCCCTTTTAAAGAAATAAAATTAAAATTAAGCTCCTTCCATTTCTCAAGAGAGATTTGCGAGCAGGAAATGTCTGCCCCCCCCCTCCCCCCTCCTATCACGGCTTCATAATTAACGGAGGTGTTGGGAGTCACGTGCTCGCGTGCTCTAATTAGGCGCCACTTGTTAGGACGGGAACTGTTTTCAGTGACAGTTTGCGCGGAAAATGATGTCCATCGTTGTACTCATTTCAATCCAATCTTGAATGACGAACGATCGTACACGTAGGACATACGTTATGTCACTGTATAGCTGTGCTGCTGGCGCGTCAGCGATTAGTCAGCGCCTTTCTATCGGGGTAGCTGACTTCGTGTCTGCATTTGCTGGCGCGAAGTTAGGCAGCAAGATCAAGCATTACCAACACAATACACACATAGTGTGCAAACTGATCTTAGGAATTTATTATTTTACTGTTGTCAACTCCATAATACGAGATAATATAAATTAATTAATCGAGAATCAGGACAGAACTACCATAACCATGCAAACATTTCATTAGAAATACGACGTAGAGTCTTCCCGTAAAGTTCTTAGAGAATTCCTCACTTCTTATACAAAAAACAATTCTGTTAATATCTCGTTGAGTGTAGATAAGTTGCAATTACAGAATGAGATATGATACAAACTCCCAACTACTTCTTATCATTTCCTATCATGTTAATATTATCACACCTGTAATTCTCCATGACCCAGAATCCAAACTGTGAAATATATCCTAGTGTTTACGGCGTTGGCGGCTTTATTGGTATTAAGTGCACACCGAAGGATAATTCGAACAAACTTAGTACCGCCAAGACAATACTTTGAAACTACACCACCAGGGCCAATTTCATTTATTTTTACCCGAAGTTTATGTAGCGCGCTCGTATTTGTTCGGAAACTAATGGCGGAAGTTAAATGCGGCCTGTTTTGGGCTTAAAGCAAACGCCACCACTAATAACTCACACGCGGAAGCGAAGCATTAATTAGCTACATCTGAGGTGTAAGTGTTCACATTTAGATGAAAGGCTACAGCTAATATGAAAACCACGTGAATTAATTCTCGTTGTTAAGTTGTACATCATGAACGCACGCAAACTTGATATAGTAAATAATTGTACCCACGGTTTTATGAACAACTAGACTATGATATGAACTAACTCAATGCGGAGCATATTAGGCTCTAATTCGGGCGGTCGTTTGTTCGATACCCGCTACCAACACTCCTGACTGAAGGTTTGTTCATAGGTTTGCCTCGGTCACAAAGTGAGTGCTGGGATTGTCATACTATCAGCCCTCGGACATTCCTTTCCAACTATTTGAAATACCGCAATACCTAGTTAGTTATCTGAAGAGGTTCCTGAGCTGTCCGTGGGCAGGTTTTCTACGAAAAATTATTGTTAACGCTAACAGCATTGATGTTAGGTTGTTGTTGTGAAAAATGTGCTCAGAAACGCAATGTGCCAGCACCAAAATACAACAATGAACATTTTGAGCTATTTTCGAGAGAATGAACTATAGTCTACCGGTAAAACAAAAGTTACATATATAAACACAAATATTGTGGGTTGCACAAAGCATTGTTCATTGTCGTTCTATGTACCAGGATACCAAAACCATAAAATAAAAACTGACATTTGTAAGAATCTTCGAGCGGATGAACTATGGCAGCATATTTCCATGCAAACACAAAGATTATGGGTTAGACAAAGTGTCATAGTAGGCATCTTAGAGCGGATGAACTATGGCAGCATATTTCCATGCAAACACAAAGATTATGGGTTAGACAAAGTGTCATAGTAGGCATCTTAGAGCAGATGAACTATGGCAGCATATTTCCATGCAAACACAAAGATTATGGGTTAGACAAAGTGTCATAGTAGGCATCTTAGAGCGGATGAACTATGGCAGCATATTTCCATGCAAACACAAAGATTATGGGTTAGACAAAGTGTCATAGTAGGCATCTTAGAGCGGATGAACTATGGCAGCATATTTCCATGCAAACACAAAGATTATGGGTTAGACAAAGTGTCATAGTAGGCATCTTAGAGCGGATGAACTATGGCAGCATATTTCCATGCAAACACAAAGATTATGGGTTAGACAAAGTGTCATAGTAGGCATCTTAGAGCGGATGAACTATGGCAGCATATTTCCATGCAAACACAAAGATTATGGGTTAGACAAAGTGTCCAGACTAAGCGGATGTCAGTTCATCGTGACGTCACCGCTGCTCAAGACGAGTTTCATCATCCGAGCAGAGAGAATTTTAAATCCATTATTCAGTTATCGACAGAAGAAGCACAAAGTGATTTAGGATGTGGGAGGAATTTACTTCCGGAATTTTACCCGAGCAAATCAAACTGGGTTAAACGTTGGCGCACCGAGTTCATTAATTTACTGGGAGGCTTCAGTTTTTTAAAACTCAAAACAGACACTAGTGATTTATTTTTGGTGATTTAACAATTGTAATACTAATTTAGTAACCCCCTCTCCCTCCCTCCCTCCCTCTCCTCTGGATAGTGAATTACCCGGGAAGTTTTTTAAAACAGGACCCGTAAATTTTACCCCTGATGAGATCCACTAGTGATTAATTACTTAGGCCACTCCGAGGCCGAAAATCCGTTTTGACCGTAAAAATGCACATGCTTTGTAACGCAGACAAATATTTGTGTTTATTTTTAATGTCACCAAACAAGTAAAGCAAAACATTCAAGAGAAAAAAAATAGCTCTAAACCCAAAACACATCAAATCGACTCATGTGTTCATTATAAAGAAAATAACTCTAAATTATTTTTAGATGATAAAGTTTTTATTCAAATAATGTAATCTTGATAAATGTTATGCCTCTTGTTATGAACTTTTACTATATTCCTCTCTTAATTATCTAAGTTTTTAAACAACCAAGCTTCCTAAACCGTAATGTAACTATAAAACAAAATACAAATTATGAAACAGCACCTAACTACATATACTTCAATTACATTTGTACGCAAACAACCCTAGAATTAGATCTAGTTAATTTTTACTGTCGACGCGAGACCCCACTCCTGATTAAACAGTTAGCTTAATGTTGAAGACTCCCGCGCGAAGAATAATAGTAACAGCAAGTGTATTTTTCCAAGTGGTCCCCCGTCTTCGCCCCTTGCATTTCACGCACACTTCATTAGTCGTGCGAGCAGTAGTAGTGGGGGAGGGGGGGGGGGGGGGGGGACGCAATTAGTAGACGTGCAGCGTTCAATTGCGTCACTTACACTCACACATTACACAGACTCACGACGACTTACCCACTTCCTTGACAGAGACTTGGGACAAAGTCTTTAGAATGCTGAGTTTTTTTTTTGTAACAATTCACTACCAGGTTCGTTTTCTACATTTTTTAGCGTCGCCATATTCTGTAACCGAACAGTTATACAATGCATATATTATCTTGGTTTCTGCTTCCAATACAGAGGTTACAGGGTTCGATTCCCAGTTCACTATTTATTAATTTAGAATAGATGTATCCTGTAAACTAAATATTTAGGAAAAATACATTATTATTATTAGTTTTAGGGTGCTTCAATCGCGAAGATCGCGATTCCGAGAAACCGATCCGTGAACCAGAACTAAAAAAACAAAAAAGTCACACGTACAGTAACAGCATGAAAAAACGTCTGATTTGACAAAGATTTATTTGATGCACCTTATGTTGCACCTGAAGGTTCGAATGCCCCGTGTGTGTTATATCATCAGACACTATTACACACGTGTATACACTATTGTTTGCTACAATAATCTCTGTCCCCCTCTGGGGGAGCAAAACAACCATTGCTTTATGCGCCCCAGATCTGTATAACAAAGCTATGAATGGGATTCGCATTTGCTGGTAATTGTCATTTAGTTTGACAAAGATGATAATGAATTTAATTAACGCGAATGTCATTATCGTTATTAATTGTAACAACGAATGTGAAACACACACAAGTGTAACTAACGGACGAATGTGTATTTTTGTGAATATGTATTTACCGCATAACAACGCTTTGATGACAACTTCACTCGTCGTTTTGTTGTGGTCACAATAGTTGATTGAAACAATAAATATTACTGTGCTCAATCAAAAACATTTCGATAATGTAGAAATATCTCCCGAATGGCGCATTCAGTTCATTTCTATTTTTTACTATTTAGCTTGAAAAAGCGATTATCAAATTTTCGGTTTAGTCTCCTGTAATGAGGGTCAACTGGTCAGAACATATCTCTTTGACAAAACTATTCTCTGCATAGTTCCAGCATAGTTGGCAATGCTACGCTTGGTATTCCCAGCTCGCATAACTCTACTATGCTAATTGATGTAAGTTGGGTAACGTCTGAGTTAGAGCATTAAGACAAGTCATGAAGGTGAGGGATGACAAACACGTTCCACAGAAACCTTGTGGATGATGACGTCATAGACGAGTGAGGCATTGGCCAACCAAATGTCAGTATTTGAAAAATCCCTCCGCTGATTGGCTCCGACTCACTTATCCGTGACGCCAGCATCCACAAGGTGGCTTGGAACTACTAGCGGGGATTAAGTGAGGGTAAAGAGCGGAGTAGAGATAATGCTGGTTAGATCAGACACAGACGACTCGAAGGAGGGGGATAATAATAAGGGATGGTGATTTCTAGCGTTCAGTGCAAGAAGATATTGTACCAGAATAAGTTTGAGCTGGCGGTATAAGACTGGTCACCATTCACATGCAACTCTCCCGGCAAACTGCCAAGTAGGCCTACTAATACTTAACAAGCATCGTAGACTGAACAAATCTTACACAAATAAGCTTTGTAACATTTTTTATAATAGCTAACTAAAAAAAAGACAAATTAACAACGCTCCCCCTCCAAACCCCGATCATAATATTAATGTTGTTAATGTATTGCCAATATTAAACAAATTTCCATTTGGTAGCAATAATTTAGGCATTTACCAAATAAAACATGATAACATAGTTTCTAGGCCCACTATAAAAAATAAAACTATATACTTTTAATATTTCGATTCCGTAAAGACTACAAAATTAGTTTATTGTGTTTCTGTAACAAACGGATTTCCATCCCAGCAAATTTTTATATTCGCATAAAATCGAACCAACAATATTGTAAACGTAATTACGTCGCTCTACAAACAAACTCAACGACTCATTGTTATATTCTGGCAATTTGATAACAAAAATGAAAGGTGAAACGCTAATGGCGTATTTCGTTGTTTTCCCCGTGGGTGGCGCGGTACGTTGTGTATAACTGATTGGACGTGTGGGAAATATCGATTAGTCGAAGTGTTCGAGATGCGACCAGCTCGTTAGGCAGCCACATCACGTGATAATAAACCCAGTCAATTACGAATCAGTTGCATTGGTAGTTTTATTACAGGGGGTTGGGTGAATCATTACTCTGCCACACAAAGCTATGTCGCGTTGAAAGGACCGCTGGACATCCAACTAATGACGAGTGTTGTGTTGATGCATGCGTAGAAACGCACAACGCACTGTGAATTTCGATTATTTGTAGATTTAAAACTATGATAAATACGATCAAACGTACGTGACTATGACCATAGCATATTGATGGGTGGGGCTTTGCGGGGTGAATATATATTTAGAAGAGAATTTTGTAGGACCCGAATTACTTGTTTTCACCCATCACCATGGCAACCAACTAGGCTTCCCATTGGTTATTGCCATGGTGATAACAATTTAGTAGCTTACTAAAATTTTATTTAACAATACTGGCTCTTTGTAGATTTGTACTTCAAGTGTTGAAAGTAGTTGTTCGTAATATAGGGAAAGTCTGCGGATATTTTGTAGGGGAGGGGTTGGCCAAAGGATCAAGTAGGAGGTCTGCTTGATCCTTGGAGGACCTACTTAGTTCGGAAGGAAGTCCGAGGGCTGCTTATATGGACAATACTACATATTTATTTATTTATTTTATTTATTTTATTGTAATTAAGGCCAGTGTAGGGCACAATGCCCTCTTTAGCCTGATGAGTGATGATTGATGAATGATAATGAGGAAGGGAGGAGGGGAAGCCTGGTACCGGCACGTAGCCTACTCCTGTCGAAAAGTACCAAGGGGACCATCGGCTTTACGTCCCATCCGAAAGGACGGTGTAACTTTGACCAGTCATATAGGTTCCTCCACTAACCTGGACTGCCGAGCAGTTGACGAGAAGAACGAAGCTGTTACACAAGCTTTCGAACCCTCCAATCTGCTCTAACCAACGGTAACTAGTGTTTCAGAGGTGAGTGGTCACCCATCCACCTCCTGACCTAGCCCGAGGTTGCTTAACTTCGGTGTTCGTATGGGAACCGGCTAAGCAACCGCGGCTAAACCGTTGGCTAATACTACATACCAGCATGCGCCATAAATGCCTGAGTACAGCCTCGGAAAAGTCCAATACATTATTTCAGTTTCAGGCGGCGAGAATCGAACCCAGAAGTTCCCGAAGTAAAGTTTCGTGTGCTATCGCTGTCGTTGTTTATTGGTGTGATTTACATATGTGCTTGAGTTTTATTGCGGGACATTTGGTGTTTATTGGTGATTGGTGTAGAGATGTGCTTGAGCTTTGCTGGACTTAGGGTTTAAAATATAGTGTGGCATCTAGTATTGACGCGGACTATGAATGAATACATACATAGGTTAAATAATAAGTACATAATATTTATATATAATCTAATAATTAAATAATTTCTTGTTATTATTATTATTTAGTGTTGGATGATTGGAAGATATTCTCCCAGTTCTAGTTGTCAAAGAGCTTTGTTGCGCTTTCAGAATGCTAAATATAAATATGAGCATCTCTTTGGTGTCTTTGAAACATGATATAAAGGCTCTGTGCTGTTTGACGACCCCCTCCCTTCTCCCCCCTCAAGAACGATATTATGACTTTGAAGACGATCAATTAAAAACATCATAATCTCCCCCCTCCCCCCCCCCCCCCCCCCAACGGCTCAAGAGAAGCATCACACTCAGCCGGGCCATTAAATTTATTCTAATATCCTAGTTGAGAGCTGAGCAGAGGTCTGGTCGTTTACATTCTTAAACTAATTGTGAGACCCCGAAGCATTCTTAAAAATAATTGTGTTCGTGAAAAGGAATATCCCCTTGACGGCAACTCCACAATCCTCGGTGGATTCTAATATCTATGACTTTTGCAAGGTGATAAAAAAAAAGTTCAAGTGGAAACAAAATGAAATCGTAAAAATAAAGAATGGAAAACTCCAAGGGAATGAAAAGCAATTAATATTTCCGTTTGTTTTCGGAGGAGAGGAGAGAATACCGCAATGAAAGCGTTACTTAACAATTACATTAATTTCTATTCAACAGGTTTTCTTTTATCAAAGTGAATATCAAAGTTTTATGAACGGAACGGTTCAAATTGGAATTACAATAATCACAGTTTCCACAATAGATACTGTGGCCAAGATCTGATACAAAGTCTATCGCATCGTTTTCTCTTGTCTGTCCAAGAATACGTCACACAGAGGTAAGACTCACCAGTTCCCATTGTTGGTGAGAGAATCTATCTTAATTAGTTGTATGAACCGCGCTACCTTTAGAATTGGCTTAGCACAATATTGAGTACATAAGTTTAATAACTGGAGATCGGTGCAAATAGTTTTACTTTTTGTTGAATTATTAATTTTGGATTTATTCCGTAAACGTTTTGCAGTTTTATCCTCAATCCACATTTTACTTGGCTTAAAAATTCAGCACTCATTACATATGTGGAGGTGTTGGCTGGACACTCAACGGAGGAGGGGTAAAGGGGAGGAAATGGGAAAAGGAAGGATCTCATTTCGGTACCTCTTGTAAGACTTTCTTCGACGATTTTCGCAATCTTCGAGAATACATAAAATGGGTTATTCTTTATGTATTTATAATCCAAGGACCATAATAGATTTGTCTGTAAGAACATTGTGATCTAATAATACACAATCTTCCATCTAAAGCACCCTCCTCCCCCCCCCCCCCCCGCCACCCCCGATGAAAATCGGTAATAAATCATTTCAAAACATAACTCAATGTCAACCAAACTCTTTCAATTTTTTTATTTTTAATTATTTCTATAGAACCCTTGATCTCCAAATAGTTGTATTGTAATCCTGTGTTGAGAGAGAGTCACCGATTGGCTGGCCAGATACAGTTGGTGCGTAGTTGTAATGAGCCGATGTCGGATCAGTGAAGTGACACTAGCAGATCTATCTATCCATCAGACGGATCAGAGTTGTGCATAGTAACAGTATTCCCTTCTCTTCTCTTCTCTTGTCGCCCTCTATTCACTATTGGAAACTGGATAATCCGTAATAATCAATCACCCGAGTTGTCAGGCGTCAGTTCAGTACCGACGATACCTCGGTAAGGGGTGACCAAATACTTAGTTGTCGCGTGGCCTACTTAGCGTCTTGACACAGTTTCTAAAGTCAATGATCGTAACTTGTGTTTACTTGAAAGGGCCAACTCTGTACGTTCACGTTTTTATTGAAAACGCTTCAAGATATTGAAAAGTCATTCTTACGCAGAATTTTGTTTTGTATAGTTAACAATGAATTTAAAGACTGTTAAATGTTGTAATTGTTATTTCAACTAATTAATTCTAAACTATTGAATTAGTTGCAGAAATGAAAAGCATAACAATGTTTGAAAGTTTTTAAAGCAAAAGAAAATCCGCATAGGAATTACTCTTTCAGTGTGTTGTCGCGTTCTCCAGATATCTATGAAATACAGTCAATGTTGTGTAGTTTAATATAGCGAGCTTCCCATGACCGTTAAAATGCGCGTACTGCAATGTTTTCTCACGTAAAATGGAACCAGAAAGCAAAGCCTACTCCAATATACTTTTATCATGCCTAACTCATCGTGTAGTACAATTAGTTTATCTAAAAGAACGAATTATGAAAAGAGCGCCCCCTGTTTTCATGGCCGTTACTTTAGGGTGCGTCCTCAACTGAGTAGCCGGCGGCTGTGGCTGCAACTGACATCAAAACTCCGCCATGCTGCGCTCCTGAGCGTGAGTGTATGTGCGCATGCGCATTCTACAGAACCTTAGGAAAATGTTTTTGCTACAAGCGTTATGCTATATATATTGGTAAACAGTTATAAAATATCTTGCTTTTGCATTTTATAGTCGCTAGTAGTTTTTAACATGAATGATTTCCCTATTTGATCAAAATAATATCAATTCTAAAATGCAATAAAGACACCTACAGTAGAGTTGATGATGCAATAGCGACGAGAAACTCTTTCAAAGGGGTATTTCATAAATTAAATAATCGCTGCTTCTTTGTAAACAAGCTACGCATGTATAGAACGATACGGCTGAGATAGAATTGCTATTTGTTGTTCTGTAGAGAACGTTATTCAATGGGCCCATAACATTATTTGATAATATCAAGTAGTCTACACAATATATTGTTTCTATTATCATAGGTTACGTTTTAGTTTTGATTTGATTCGTCTTTCGTTCAATAAGATTAATAATGATTTGTTTATATAGTTAGAGATGCAAAAAATAATATAATTAATACTTGTAGAATTAATTTGCCTACTGTTTTGCGTGTCTTTATAAAGTACAACCAAAGCACATGAATTCAAATATTTTCTATCTTCGTTTTGTCAGACAGGGTTTGGAGAAAATATCGACACAATTAACAATATGTATCCTTCACGCTTTTGTGCTAATCCAATACAATCTTTCAGTTGGTGTGGTGTGACTAATGCTTGTGTACATTGTACAGTGTACATTGTACATTGTACACCCCTGCACTAGATACACATCTTGAATCAGTACGCATCATTACATGTCTAGCCGGACTATTGTCATATTACAACCATTAGCGCAGATAAAAAGCTTAAAAATCTCAACTTCATCCCTCGCTTTTATCACTGACAAAAACATCGATCTTCCTTGTTATAAAGAAAGCTTCTTACTTTGCAGCATTTCCCTTTATTTCAATTTGCCCGCTGTAGTGCGAGCTCGACAGACGTCTGTTGGCTTGGCTTGTCTGTCGAGGTGAAGTGAAGGGATAAGTCTATCTACAATACGATAGCTTAGTGTTATCAGAATCAGGGGTTATTGTAGCGAGCGACCTTTCAACTAAACAAAGGCACCCATGACTTCGAACACGTCATAGCTACAGAGATGACGAAGCATTATTACCAGGAGGGCGCGGGTACTATTCCCACCATTGGCGATCTGATTGAAGTTTGTAGATGCAAGATCGCCATTTATTTATTAAACTTGACTCTATATTCTAATATTCCAATTGTTATGAGTTGTTTGAGAACTGAGAACAGAGCCCGAGAAATTTTGAAAAATTTCCTATTGATTTGGCAGTTTTGTCCACATTTTGTACTTGTAACGTGTTGGCTAAACTATTTGCGGTGTCCGTAGATTCTCAGCTATATAACACATAACTGCGTAGGACGGGCAGTTAAGGGGTAAGGGGTCGGGTCAGGCCTTGCCTAGCAGGCCCGCCCACAGTAATTATTGAAATAGGGTTTACTTGAGTAGGGGGGTTGAGTTGTAAGCACATGTATTCGGGAAGAGGGGCGGCTTATTTACCAACAGAGCGAGATAGGGAACCAAGTTTGATGGGAGTCCTTTGTGTAACACATCGCTTGAAATTTGCACATTGTGACATTGTACCAGTTGGTTTGAAAAAGGTATTATAATTTGGTTTTTATTATATTTTATTGATAACACAGGTGTCGGGTCCCATGGTCATGCAATATATTAGATTGAAGAACACAACCGTAGAACAAAGCATGAAGCACTAAACACAAAAACAACACAACAAATTAATAATTAAATACTAATTCAAGGCGTGCTGGCGGATTTGGAATCTGGAGTCAAGAATTTGTCTGTTTTCAGATTCGGCGATAACATGTGCGTGATATTGTAGTACTAGAACTTAGAATAAAGTTCAACAACGGGAAACGGAAAATTAAATATGTACATTTCCTTACACAAACTTACTTTTCGTTGCTACACTAACAACACTTTTTCACCAAAACATGAAAAACGCACGCGACTAAAAATATTACCGGCACTCAAACAAAAACGGGTCAAACAAACAAGTCAAGTCGCCACGTCACAATTTTTCGGCCTCGATCCTCGAATTGAATAAATTTCCCTGCGCATTTTTCTTCGCCCATTCAAAGCATAACAGGAATTTTATTTTCTAGCCCTGTGTTTCGCCTCAATCAAGGGATCTTCCATTTCGATGGTGCACTCCAATTTCACCCTTTGTATGATTTGAATTTGACGTCCATAATTAAATTTCAAGAAAATTAGGAAATCTGAATTGATGTGGAAGTGGAAGTGGAGCTATACAATAGAATGGGTGGATAAAGGGAAATGGCTTATATAGTCACGGGCAAAAAACCTGTGGCGGGAAAAATAAGGATTTTAGTACCGGATATACTTTAAATTACTATTTTTATCATGATAAATGGATATGATTATGCTCTACCAAACAATACAACTAAAATCAAAGAACGTTATGTGATAATTTATCTCTCTTATAAAACTCTTGTGCCAAAAAAATATTGGTGCATTTTTCGCGTCTCTAACTGTAGACAGCCCCACGCGAACAAAGGAATCTTCGCAGTCAATTCGCCCGGAATTAATTCCAGATTTCTCCCTTCAAAAAGCCGAGCGTGCCTACCTTTATAACCTTACGAGTTTTGGTTCAAAAGATCAACACGCCATTTTCAAACTCAATTTGACAAAAAAAAAGTAATCCGAAAAACGAAACGCTAATTGGAAAGTGGTCCCTGGAGTAAACGAAATTTCATGAAAATAAGAAAAGGCAAATCCAATTGGAAGTTACCCAAAAGATTAACATGTTGGAAAGAGATGTTAAACACGAAGTCAGTCTTGTTACTTTTTGAACAAACGAATAACTGGACCAACTGGCGAATATGAACAGTATATTGCATTACTTGGCTTACAACAAAACGAACTATGCCCAAGTAGGAGTGAACTGCTATGCCTTGCGTTGGGACTATAAAGTAGAATCTCTTGCACACCACAAGAGCGGCAGCGACAATGGTGGCGGAAGGAGTAAATTTAGAAGAAAAAAACTGAGCTAGCTAAGGCAAAGCAACCTTGTGGCTGCTGACCAAATAGATGATTTGAGGCATTGGCCAACCAAATACCAGTATCTGGAAAAGCCACCCGCTGATTGGCTAAACGCACTCATATATAACGTCATCCAGCATTCAGAAGGTTACTGTAAAACCACTTTAGTACAAAACTATTATGCTTATGCTGATATGTTCGTACGAAAAATGATTATTATCATTTCAATTACTACTGCGTACCTTCGAACATCATTTTGTCTCTGGTGTGACGACCTGACGATAAGAATGTAGCTCGTCCTCGATCACGTGACCACGTACCCCCCCCCCCCTCCCCCCCCCCCACGCGTCACCCAACCCTCATCTGAATACGATGATTCATCGTGTCAATCTCTCGTAGAGCTGATCGCGTTAAATTACATCGAGTCTATAGTGAGTGACAGCGACAGCGAGTTAGATGGGCCGACAGACAGGGAAGAATCTTCAACACTACATAGTATATTGCAATAACAAGATTTCTCAGCGCTGTATATAAAACTCGTTGGTAAAGTGTTTGAAGTGGGGGGGGGGGGGGGGGGCGAGGGGGGGTTATTTACCATGTGGAAGTTTGGTCATGGACGCAAGCGTTGGTAAAACTCGAGTAACATTCAAATGTAATAACAAATGGGCCTAAAGATTAATTATTATATTCATAGTTGCAGAAAATTTTGTTTGATAATTCTAGTTGTAATTTTTGTTCAAATTGATGTGTTGTTATATCTTCTTATTCGATATTTTTGAGCGTATTATTATTATAATTATTATTATTATTATTATTATTATTATTATTATTATTATTATTATTATTATTATTATTATTATTATTATTATTATTATTATTATTGTTATTATTATTATTATTATTATTATTATTATTATTATTATTATTATTATTATTATTATTATTAGTGTAATTCTTTGTAAATCAGTTGAATAGGTGGTTGTTTGTAATAAAACTAAAAACTAGTTTGTAATCGAAATGGAATCGGAACTCGTATTTTCTAAAGTTTAACCCCTGTATGTTTACAGCAATGGGGGCGTCTCCCTACGGAAGCGCCCAGTCTTACTTCTTTGTAGTTATAACAATTTTATGAGATTTCGATGTTTTCAAAATGCGAAAATAAAGAGCATAATATTTCCAATGAGAAACACCTTCTATATCACATGCAATGACGCTTGCGAGGAGGACTTCTGTCGTATCCACTGTTCGTACGCTGGGTAGAGAAGAGACAACTCCATAAAAAATAATGATAATGGTAAACAGATGTAGTAGTCTCGTAAAGGGGTGTGGTGGGGGGGGGGGAGCTTCAAAAGACTACGCAATAAACATCAATCTCACCTCCTAGATAGAACGACTCGCTGGTATACACTGCGAAGTGGGGGTGGGAGGGGGTGGAGAGGGGGGGGGGGTCCACGATGTCACCCACGATGACACAAGGGGTGATTTCTGCTGGTGATTCGCAGGGGTGGTTTTGCGACTTCCGCGTGCCGCGTCAAAAAGACCCCCTCCCCCCCCCCCCCCCGACCCAGCGTCACAAAGGAGCAAAGCGAGTAAGTGATGCTTCATTACTCCATCGAGTAGCGGAAGAGGGTAAAAATGGCGGAGCGGAGTGAAAGTGTGCGTGATGGGGGGGGGGGGGGGGAGGGGGGCGTCGTGTGCGTTCCACGTTATATTACGAGTAATGCACATTCCCTGAAACCCTTTACGACATAATGCAGGTCTGTTAACTGTACAACGCAAAACGTGTCGGGGTAAGTTGAGTGCAAAAAGCGAAAGGGGTTTGTTCGTGTCTGAATTGACTTAGACTTGGTGGAAGAGGATGAGGGTGGACATCTAGATTAATAAAAACACAACACTGGGAAACCGTGGCTGTTGGGGCGGCCGTGAGAATGAAAGGCTTTGTCTACACTTTCAGGAGTCTGGTTTATTCATGGTTTGCAAGTAAAACATACCGTGGACTCGAGTGGACCATTTAGAAATTATCTTCATGTCTGTTCTTGTGTTTAAAAACACAGAGCACGAGATTTGCCATCACAACAATTAACATTGTCAAGTGAAAGCCGATGGATTTGTTTCTTGTTTGTGTCTATGAACTTTCGTGTCACAGTTTGAAAGGCTATTTTTTTGTTTTATTGCTGAGAGTTATCGTGCTGTGTGACTACGATCACAAGCCTGCTCCGACGCAACACATGAATAGTTTTGACTGTGAAACTATATTGACTGCCATGAAACATGTGGATGCCTGACACCCTAATTTGAAAACTAGATTATAACTCTCTGTTTAAAAGAAAACATTCTGATTTTCACTCTGGTCTTCGTTTGTTTAAGTGTTTAGTTGTTTCCCTAATATTGTGTATCGTGTAGCCTACACAAATCTAGTGCAACATATAAAATACTATAACATCCCCCCCCCCCCCCCCCCAAAAAAAAAGAATCAAAAGCAAAACATTTACGTGCAAAACAATCCCTACTACAACAAATATTTGAATTGGTTTAATTCTATAGTTCTAAATATACATATTTTGCCATAGTCGAAAGAAACCATTGTAATCCATCTACGAGTGTAAATTCATAGCATACTCCACGGTCATAGTAAATTCTATCCCAGAAGTTTCTGGGCACTTACAGAAAATTAACGCTTCAACAATTTTCTCCTTCAAGAAAAACGTCCCCTGCATTTCCCCCATTAATATCCTGGTAATTATATTACCCTAGCAACGGCACCGTTGGTTTACAAAGACCATGTCTCACGCACGCAGTGAAATATCTCTGGTCACACCTACGAGGTTCCACGCGTCGCATTCCTGGAGTTGTGCCGGCTGAGATCTCATAAACAAGCCTGGTACGTTTCGGCGTGGTTCGCAGTGATGAGATGGTGCTTCTTTTAGTACCGGAGCTCTCCGGCTCTTTTAATTAATACACATCAACAAATTATAGCGGTTTCTAACTTCTGTATGTTTTAAAATATCAGAAATAAAATAAAACTGATAACAATGTACCTATACGAATAAGTATAGGTACCTCTGATAAACCATAAAATCAAAGAAGTCAAAAACTAATAAGCTTTTAAACCAAGTCCGTCCGCGAAAAAGTGGTTTAGTAAGAGTTTGTTTTAATAAGAGTCTTCAAAATGTTTGCTGGACACAACAAATTGCACCTTATTGCTCTTTAACGCTCTTGTAATAGGGGGAGTGAGGGGGGGGGAGAATGATCACTGCTGTTCCGGCACTTTTCATCAGTGCATATTCCTCCGTGGCAACGTCAACCCCTGTCCTCTCTCCAACGCTCTACCATGGTAACCATGCACATCTATACCGGCCGGATTCCATTGCGAATACTAGACTATGATAAGACGCCCGTCCAACTCACCCAAGTGTAACTAACGAGTTCGTCAATGGCGGTTCAAGAAACGGCGTAGTTCGCACGAGCGCCACGAGATGGCATTGACGTGCACTCGGCCGGAAGTCCGGCATCAGACATTCAGGAAACGCTTCGGCTGCGCCACCGTCAAGGCGGCACTGGCAAACAAAAGAAGGCGACAACAATGTTATGACGAGTTGAAATTGAGAAGAATCTATGTGTTCTGATAGGTCTCCGTCCGGATGAAGCGGGTTTTTGTCATGGGAGAAGTCTGGAGTATTATGAGACAATTTCTGGTACGGAGCGTGGCTGATGGGTTGGAGGGGGGTCATTATTTCTCATCACACAATACTTCCAGACGACCAGGCACGTCCCACAGCCCCCCCTCCCCCTCCCCCCCAACCCACGCCGCATGATTTTCTATTGATTCACTGAGTGTTCCGCTTCAGTTCATTCACTACAACATGGGACGTACGCGTACTCGTAATAGCCCACAATGGGGCAAATGTTGTCAATTTTGATGTGGAAATGGGGAGGAAAAGTGGTGGGGTTTATTCATTTGTAATATAAAATAAAGAAGACCCGGAGGGTAATTATGTCAGGTAACACAATTACCAGTAAATGTGCACCGATATCATAAACCACCGTACGTACGATGTGGCGCCTTTTACTTTGAAGCCGCAAAGAGAAATGCAAGTTTTAACTGGCCAGCAATTCTATTGATACATTTGTCTTTCTTCATAACGTTGCAATTTTATTATTTTGACAGCCGGTTGTTTATCTGTCAGTTCAATTCATTTACTACATTGTTGTCGTCCGGATGTGATGTCAGTTGCTTCAATGGTGTCAAATTGTAAGATGGCGGCGCCCATAAATTTCTTCTAAAGCAACCGAGTTCAAGTAGAGGATTATTCAATTCAGCTAACATTAATAACATCATCAATTTGCAACATTTTGAAGCGCTTGGAATTTTTCGACATTCCCATGAATTTCCAAAAAGCAGAACATTGTTTTCTAATGACGCCTGTTGTTGTTTGGTCGCCCCCGCTGACTTAATGGCTGCAGGTCGCTGCCCCTACCTGCCCAGCCATCAATCCACGGCGCATGGCAGGTGGGCTGACACCTTCCTACACTTTTATGTCATTCCCTAACATATTGGGCGCCACTCATGGTGATTTCATTGGAGCTGTGGGCGCCAGACTGTCACTTTGTTGTTTGTTTGCATTCTTTTACAGTCCAAGATATTTATTACAGCCCGTTTACTTCAACAGAAGAAAATACAATATACTATTGTACAAAATTATATACAATTCCCAAAATTACAGTATAAATTAACTTCAAAGCAAGGCTATGTTATTTATTACAATTGCGAAGTGCAAGGTGCGGGTCTGAGGGGGAGAGAATTTTCATCCCCTATGAAGAAAGTTTCGATGCAAGAATAAACAAGTGCTACCTTAAACTGGAATACAAGTTGCATTGTAAATAATGTTAATACAGCAATGAAGAATGCGAAAAACTTATCGCAAATCAAAATCTTGTTTATTTTCAACAGACGCAGTCACAAGAATACACTTTGTGTATTGGAGCGTAAAATTGCGAGCATTAGCGGTGACAAACAGCCATATAAAACGAACACTGAGTATTTGGTCAGTCTCACACAAAGGTTGGAATTGTGAGCTTTAAAACAACAATGCTCCAATTCGGTCCGATTTGTAAGATGGATTGTAGACTTTAGAGACCCACTTGAGAAGACGGTGTAAATCCAAAGTGACACTTGTTCGATTTCAGATCTGGTCCAGGGTAAGAAAAGACGATGACAAAAGACCGACGAGGAATTCGGCTCACACAAAGACGCGTGGCTTGGCCTGGCTCTTTCTAACAATGCGTGACCACGATGCGTCCTCAACAATGCTGAATATAAAAGATATTATGATGGATCCAGAGATTTGTTTGTGATGGGTAGAAAACATTCCTGGTCTCCATTCTTGATGCATCGATCGAATCGCCTAGATTTATTTGAAGTACACTTTATCATTCGTCCGCACCAACTATTTTTGCAGTTTTTTTTTAAATAATAAACTTAGATATTACCTTGTTACAATGTCATTAAAATCCTCAGCTCAGTCAGTTATGTCTTATGAACATATGAACCCTAAAACACATTAAACACACACTGTATAATTTCTTAAACTGCACGCTTCGCAGGAAAGGTTTTGAGTTATGAAAATTAAAAAAACCATTTTGTACGTTTTAAGTCATTAACATTACCAACCACAAATAAATAGATTCACAATAAGTTCATATATTTGCGACAATACGACAAGAGAAGACGACAAGGAAAATAACTAACTTTATATATACTAAACTTACATAAACTTGCAGTACTCGAAAGAAATGAAATTGTCTACCAAGGGGCCTCTATTACACATGCCCCTCCCCCCCCCCCCTCCCCCCGCGGGGGTTACATTACGATCCCATGGCTCTCAGCTTCACCGACCATCTTGTAAGTCATTACCCCGAGATTTGAAGGTATTCTGTAACAATTAGTCTAACAAGAAACGCATTTAAAATGTTCCAACGCAAGAGTCACATTAAGAAGGGAACCAGCGAGCAGATCTTAATATCCCGCCCACGTTCGGTGTTTTTGTTCTCGGGAAACTCTAATCACATTCACAGCTTCATCTTGCCGTGTTCTAATTAACAAAAACATATCCGTACGACGAGGAGTTCTTATCGGCGCGGCTCGATCGTCTTTTGTTTTGCTTCTCAGATCATTCTGCGTGCGAGCGTGGCCACAGTCTAGCCATTCACTTTGCCTTCTTGACTTTTTGTCGTCATTCATGGCAAGACTGTAAGTTCGTGAGAATATCATTACAATTTTTGTATTCAGTGTACTTTACGAGAATATAATCCATTATTATAAAATAATAGTAATTATCATTAATATTATTATTATTATTATTATTTTAAATTTTTGAATATTTAATGTTCACTGTTTCTATGAAGTTTTGTTTTGTAGTTTCGATTATAGGAGGAGGGAGGGGGGGGGGGGAGGGATTTTGGTCTTCTTTTAGCTTTTTACATTCCATTGCATGTATTAATGTATTATTATGTCAGCATTTATCCTGAAAATTGGGTATTACCTAACTCATATCTTGAAACTACACAAGACTCCAAAAAATCCGGAAATTAATTTCGCTACCCCTATACTGACATTCAATACTTATAATCTGTCACAAACGTGTTTTTGTTCAGAGTTTAAAATTGAAGTGGGGTCCCTCATGGGGTCAAATGTGGGAGGCGTAAAAACTTTCATTTTTTGCTACCCAAATTTTACGACTTTACCCTTGATCTATACATTATACAATCTGCGATGAAAATGCACCTTTTATTTTTGTTTACGTTTTATCAGATTGTCCAAGGTTTGCAATGTGGAGCTACGGGGGGTGGCAGCGGGGGTGGTAGGCGGAAACAAATCAATGTCACACATAAACAACACTATGCCGGGTGCACTGTGCACTGTGCATGTCACGACCCAGACACTGTTGGAATGTAAAGAAGGCAGGTGTTTCTATTTCCTCCCACAGTTCACCTTGCTTTGTGCGCGGGGGTTGGGTAATAAAGTAAACCGTTGTCACTCCGGACTGAGCTGGGTCCTCCAATACGAGAGTCGACGTCGAGGTCAGTGTTTGGCCTTGGACTCAAGGGACCGAGTTCGAGTCTCGGTTATTAAGACCGCGCAAAATGAAAGGCCTAAAAAAGTGGTTAAATTTAGTAACCGACATTTAGTTTCATAAAAACTAAACACACTGAACTAAGAATATTTCAAATAGGTCAATGTATACAGTTGTTATTTTGAAAACCAATTCATTATTCATTCTTTAATTAGCTTTCAAAATAACCGTCACATCCTGAGGGAACATTACACTTACACATCACATTATATTACATTATTATAGTTTGGTCAATTGGAGAAGTTCATGAAAGTATCAAAAACTTCGCTTGTGATTTGCTAATAAAGTCTGCGTGGAGACACATTCAGTATCTTGTTTATTTGTCAGTTTCCCTTTTAGACAGCTTAAAGTCGGGTTTTAGTTTCCAATTAAAATTAAGCTCAGACTCTTTTCTTTCCACTTGACATATTTTCCTAACGCACACTCACACCATCCCAACAATCCCAACAATCTTATGTGTCTTAAAAACAAACAGAATTTTATCTCGATACCATATTTTGTGTCAGTGGTTTAATTTGTATTTCTAGAGCATGGAAACTATACAAAAGCGATCTGTAAAAACTACTTGATTCCAGTTTTTCAACTGTTTTTTCTTATACATTACTATGAAACACCTTTACACAAGTTTACACGAATCAACTTATTTAAATTTTAAACAATACAAATTAGATACAGTGTGTATAAAATTACCCGAGTCAGCTCAACATTTGTAAGTAATACAAAACATAAAGGATACGGCTATTTAATAAAAAAAAACATCATGTATCATGAGGTAAAAAGTTTGAAAAAAGAGCCTTGTCGGTCTTCAGACAAGTTAAATAACATGAAAGGTGTTTTGATTGCTAGATAGGTCACGGCGTGAAGCAGGTGAGAAACTACCATTTACATCCACGAAAACGTTTTTTGCTTTTTTGGATTTTCAATAATTCAACGTCACCCGCATATACCGGATATTATTTATTATTTTAAATAAAAAGTAAAAAATAAAAACCGGAACGCAGATGTCTTGTTGTTTTCAGCATTAAATTATGAAGAAAGGAAACAATTAATTTATCTAGAATATTTCCTACAGTAAAACGAATGACAGCATCTATAAAAACAGCATTGATATATGTCTGTCTATAATGACTGGAACAGGCACGCACACGCACACGCACACGCACACGCACACGCACACGCACACGCACACGCACACGCACACACTTTATGACGGTCCAAAGAATGGTACAAAGTACCTGCTCGTCTTCAGGTACACTAAAAATGTATTAAATTGAACAACATTCACAATACATATTGAATTCAATATGTATATGTGATACAACAATAAACACCACTCATTAGTTCAAAAGATCCAGTAACAACGGGAGAAATGATTGAATAAAATTATTGATATGAAATTCAATTCGTTATAAAATTAACAAAAACATGTAGTTATTGAATTGCAACAAAGACGTCGCGAAAACGAAATTACTTTTCGTAGCTGTAATCCTGCAACAAAATCAAATTACGTTCGTATTTCGTTGATTAGGTACTGGACTGGTAAATGCTCTTTAAAAGCTTTGAAGGTTCGCTTTAGAATTAATTTGATCTTGTGTCTTAATTCTGCCTCTGTGAGTCTTCCGCTTATTGCTGAGGGCGGCGCTGCAGGTTAGCAACGATTACTACCTCACTCACCCCTAATCTTGAGAGTGCCATGCCGCCCTTACCCCACTTTCTCTGAGAATGCAAAATTAATTCAAGTGGCGCGATTCAATTTTTATTTTCAGTCGGTTTGAAGAGATTCGTAGATTTTTTATTCAAAAGAAAGGAGTTTTCGACGAGATAGGTAAAAATAATACAATACATTGAATAGGCAGCTCTAATACGACAAAATAATCTTATATCGACCTGCCCTGCGGTATTTCCTATTTCTGTAGGTTAACATTTCTTTAAAATCCTTTAAACCTGTCATAAAGTAAACAAAATATGTATCCTCTATAGAATTTACTGTTCTGTGTTGAGGTTATTATTTGTTTCAAAAAATATTTTTGTTTTTCAAATGAACCAAAGTTTTGTAATGTGCCGTGCAATGGTGAGTAGACAGCGTGGCCTTGTCTGTGTGAATCGGGAGGGTACGATGGAGTGAGGATGTTTGTGCAACGAAATTATTGATGAACATTTCAGAACGCACCCAATGTACCCCGCCCACGAATCACCGCCACAAGCGTTTTACAAATGGAAGTATTAAAAAGTTCCGAGCTCTTGCTGGAAGGCTGGATATATGTAGTACAACCCCATCTTGCAGCTGGAGAGAGATATTCTTTTATTTTTCTAATTTTGGCGTCCGAGTTCTTTCTTGGTAAACGATTAAAATGAATTTTCTTCGCGCTCGTCTCGCGTTTTATTTCATCTTTCTGCCCGCGGATGTTTCAAAACAAATATCTCTTGATGGATCTTGATGAAACTGTGGAATGCGAAGCTTCGTAAGCGTACATTTTATTTATTCCATTTGAAATTTCAAGTAAACCCTGCAGTACATTTTAAAATGTATAAAACAGAGTACAATTATATGGTAGATAATATCTATACATGGGCGTACGCAGGATTTTTTTTGCCAGAGGAGGCGACGCCAATTTGAAGTGTCTCTACTTTAAGTGTATGTACAGTCGAAGATATAAGGGTGTGTGGATTCAAGTTCGTGAAACAGAAAATTGAATACAGACAGATTTTTTTGCATTAAATTTAATGAAAAATGCAAGGGAGTCAGAAGGTGTAATTTACAGACCAAAAATATGAATGTTACGAAATAAATTGTGAAATTACGCAAGTAAAAAGTTGAAAAAATGTGTACAAAAAACCTATTATTTTAATAAGTTAGTCAAAATGGTCAGAACATTTATTTTTGATGATTGAATCCACTCGTGTCGTATCTTCTTCAGCTGTCGCTTTAGTTTCAATGTTCATGCACGATTGTGTGTGAAAGAATACAGCACTCGGACGCACTTGTATGAGTTTCGTAGTCTAGGTATATCGAAACGACATACACAAATATAATGGTATCGTTTTACGAATAAAAATACAAAAAAACTGATAAAACCTTTCAGATATATCCGATTTCACTCGAAGACACTTAATTAATACTGTTTTCTATTTTGGACTCGCAAATTTGATTGTGTCTGCATGCTGTCTTCGACTGCGACTTATTGAAACGTACCCTTAGACCAATCATGTCAAAACATGATCCAAACCATTTCACATTGAGATGTAATTTGAATGTTTTCGAACAAATCAAAATCCTTTGAAAAGTCTGCACAGAATTCAGAGGCCGTACTACAACCATAATGAGTCAGTTCTCCATAAGAAGGGATTTTTCAACAGTCTGTAGATAAAATCTGTATTAATATTGTCGTCTTCTTTGTTCTTTCTGTTTGCACGTTGGGGGAACGAGGGGCGATATTGCTTGAGTGTCTTCGCTTGAAGAGGACTCATTCACTCAAGACTTATTAGAATAACGTGGAGAATACTCGTTTACTTGCAGAGTCACCCGGCTCGCTTTGCGATGCTCACGAGATATCCAGCGTTATTAAACGGGATATGCATTCACAAACGATAAGTATTCTTTAACAACAAAAAGTATTTTGCAAAAGTTGGAATATCAAAATGGTATGAGAAATGAAATAACGGAATGTGATATCAAATTTCGTAAGGCAATAAAATATTTCGTTACTTCTCAGCTATTATATGCGTTGAATCATGGTTATTTCGTTGTCGTATCATTAATCTGTTGACACGAAAAGTAAAACACCCAACAGAGACTTTTCGCACGTTTGAAACTAAAAAATGATTTGATCTAGCGTGAAGTTCTAATTTATTCACCGCCTATACTTTGCTTCTCTAATATACTATTGTAAGCCTGTGTATTAAATATTAAATATTGTGTCACAACTTGTGACCCCAAATACCCCTAGTCGTTTGCTCATTAATTACTTTTAAAACACAGCTCAACGTGGGTTTAACCCTTTCTGGTACGCACAACTGACGTAACAGCCGAACTACAACAATGGAATAAAATATAAATGAATTGAACTGGTGGACAAACAACAAGCTGTCAAAGTAATATCTTTGCAAATGATGAGGAGAAACAATTAGATAGTAACTGCTCGCCAGTTAAAATTTATCTTCAGTAATGGACAGCAACTATCTGAAAGTTTGTAAACGTTCTGAACGTTTGTTTTTTACAACTTCAGAACTTCATATTTTTTTTTACAGCTTGTTTGTCCATCGGTTCAATTCATTTGTTTTATTGTTGTGTTTTGGTGTAGTGCGTACCCTATTAGGAGGGAGGCATAAGCTCAAACACTTACAAACATCCCTATTGGACAACAACAATGAAGTTAAAACGTCTTTTGTTTCACTGTTTTGCAGAAAACGAAGGCCTGTAGGCGAACTTACTGGGTGTAGTGGTACGTGGAACTTCGAAGGAATGTGTGAAACTATGAACCACTCGGATTTTCAACCGTTTCTAGTACAAGGTACAACTATTCCAAATCGACGTCATCTTACCTTGACTTTGCTAACAGAACGACTCGGCGTGGCATGCATTCTGACTACAGCCTACAATACAACCCGTCGCATTCTAGTGATTGTCTCACCCCCCCTCCCCCCTCCCCCCTGACATCCCATCATCGAGGCAACGCGTCACCGGGCGGTGTCGTCATCAAGAATGCTTGGAGACTCGATCAGACGTGCCATGATCCGATTATCCACGCTTGCACGTACATCATTGATAAAACATTGGCATTGATGAATCTCTAATTAAATCTTAGCAGAAGCGTCTTGCCTTGCTTGACTCATCCCTTTCAACGTCCATGTCTCTTCAATTAACTCTCGAGGTTTATAGAATTCGAGCGATCGTTTTATTTTATTCTCGTTTTAATGAATTACTGTACATTCCTAGACGTATTGATTCGGATATCAAATAATAAACCCGAATTATTGCACTAGCTCTATATTCGAATTCTTGAGCGTATAACAAAAGCTCTTATAAAGTGCAT
Source organism: Isoperla grammatica (assembly GCA_945910005.1). Taxonomy (NCBI): domain Eukaryota; kingdom Metazoa; phylum Arthropoda; class Insecta; order Plecoptera; family Perlodidae; genus Isoperla; species Isoperla grammatica. The sequence continues at coordinate 3,182,640 of OX246741.1, read as the reverse complement.
TGAAAGACATCAGAAGCACATTTCATTTAATTAAACATCCAGACGAAAACATGCACAATAAAGTGGAAATGAAAAGTGGCTTCATCAAATTTTCAAATAACTGAAATGAAAATTATTTAATTTGGTATAGGAGTTTTTTTTTCTTGGCGAGTTTGCTCGTTGTAGAGATCTACAACTCAAAGATACCACCACGAAGTGTTTTTTCGGTATATTTCTGTTATATATAATATATTAATTTTGTCATATTTAAATTTATAAAGCATTTTTTCTTTGCCAAAAAATTCTACTTAGTCTAAATGATGCAATTCCTGCAATTCCTGTGAGGTTAAATAATGTGAATCCTACTTTCGGCTTGTCCCCGCCGTTGGGAGTACCTCAGTTCCCAGCTATTTCTCTGGAAGATATTGCATTGGAAGACAGAGACATACAACACAATGCGACCAGATATAGATCATCACTTCCAGGACGTAGCGGGTTATTTAAACAACAACACCAACAGAACGATACGTTTCCTTGGCAAAACAATTCTATGCATTTAAATGAAAAGTAATGAGTGTACACGTTTACAGACATGATGGGCTCCGGTCGTCGTCTCCACGATTATATTTAGCAAGGTGATGCTTCTAGGGGATAAGTCTTAATGGTCGTCTTATTAAATCGACAGACCTACTTGTCTACCAGCAACGTGATTGGCTGTGGAAAGGTGCGAGAATTACGTCATTGCTTGTGCGTGAATGCAAGCTTTGCGAGTGAAGTGTAACGAAGTTTGCTGGCTCAGCTGTTTGCGTTATTTTCAGTCCAAAATGTCATTGCAGGGGGTTAAATTATTGTTGAATAAACTATTACTTACTTTTTCATCCAATCTCTCGCCGCTAAAAGCGCTGAAAGAAGTGTCGCCACCGATGTCAGTTTGATGTTACTTCATTCGGCAACTGTAACAAAAATACTTGTTTGCTCATTCTGTATTATTTTTATGTCCTCAGACAGTGGAATACAATTTGAAGTGACACTTAAATATCAAAATAGAATATTAGAACATTCCAAAAATACCAAGAAACCTTAATTCTGTCGCCTTTTGCATACACAAAAAAATAAAAACTAATACTGACATACATACAGTCAGATGGTCGCCTTGTGAATGCTGACGTCATAGATGAGAGAGTCGGAGCCAATCAGCGGGTGGCTTTTACAAATACTGACATCTGGTTGGCCAATGCCTCACTTATCTATGACGTCAGCATCCACAAGGTTGCTGTGGAACGACTTTTTCTGTAGTTAACTGTATCACAGGTCGTTGAGACAACCCTCAGTTTCTGTGCTTGTATACTTTTCTGGCCAATTACACCCGAGTTAACTCGAGTTACACCGAGTTACAACTTTAGTTTTATCAATCAACTAGCGCTGTGAGAGGTCGCGGCGTGGATACCAACTAATTGCCACCACACCACACGGTAGTCTCTATGTTTGCACAACTAAAGTCGAGCTCCACTTCTGGGCAAATACTCAGACTAAACGTATACCTACGTTCATTAATTAATTAACTGCATCGCGGTTGTTCTGTTTTGTTTACAAACATGTTTGATGAACCGTCCGTAAACAAATCAGGTTAGTTCTGACTTCTGATGACGTCGTGAAACAAATACAAACGGCAACAATATTTTTTTTATAGTTTACGTTTGTGTTTTAAGGTATCGGTAATTTTGTTGCAGAACATAAAAATGGAAAATATATCAAGTTTTAGACAATTTGGCCTGAATACTATGAATTGTTAATGCGCTTAAGCAAACCTATTAAAAGCCAACCACCAACCAATCTTATACATCATCTTGTTAGCAATTTGTAGCTAATTAAAATCGTGGCCATGCCAAACAGAAGTCCAATCAAGTCCATCGTAAACATACCACGATAGCGCCACTTACAGAAGAAAACTGATTCACAGTTCAGACCTCTAAAGAGTAACGTGGGTTATCAACTCATCTTAATTACGGTTAGGAGCTTAACCGAAGATTACGCTTTAACTACTTTCTTGTGAATTGTGCCCGTATGTCCCCTAAAGACGCGGCATAACCGTAACTTCAGCGTATGTGTATTAAGATGACACACGTTAAGAGGGCAGAGGAGAAGCGTAGATCACAGTTAGGTTTGAGCCGACCAGTGTCTCTACCTTAGTGTCCCCTTCTTGCACCCCTTGCCCCTGGGGCCGAGACGACGTGAGCCGGGTAAGATAAGAGGGGGAGAATTAGACGAGACGACGAAATGGGGGGGCCAGATAACGAAGGATGCATGGGAAGAGGCGAGGCGACAAGCGAGAGGAATAGCAATGACAATTATATGAATAGCTGAAATGACGAGATGATTAAAGAACGATGTAAATAAAGGAAAATTTCCTTGGATAAAAGAAAAGCAATTAAAAAAGGTCACAAAGGAGAATGGAAAAACGAATACGGACGCAGGTTTGCAGTATACATAATTGATAAGGGGAAATGAGAAAAAATCCGAGGTTTAGAAAAAATATTCGCGGAGGTGTAATTTGGGGACTCGTAGATTCTCCAGCTTCTCAATCAGTGACACATTTGATAGAGAATCCGTATCGGTATAAACTCACCGGCGTCATAAGTAAATACAACAAATTATTAGGCCTACTTGTGCATTCACAGTTCACACTCAGTTACAAGAATTGATTTTCAGTGGGGGATCAAGTTATTATGTGCTTCGTTACTATAGGACAGCTCCAACAGTAGGCCTATCACATGGTGTAGATAGAGCCGATCAGGCAGGGGAGGATTTACTGGATATTATCAAATGAATGAATGAGCGAAGCATTTAAGAATGGAGAACGTTCCAATCTAATAAATCGTTTCAAAACGTGATGATAAAATATGTATAGTAATAGTCAAGCTACGTTGAGTCAGGAAATGATATTTGTCGGCAAGCTTTTGTGCCCACTTTTGTTCATTGTTGCAAACCGTAACTGTTCTCATGGACGTAGAAAGTAAGAGACTCGGCAATTATTTATCATGTTCACTTCACGACAAGACGTCATTTTAAACCTTGTCAACTGTCTCTTTTCAACCCTACGTCGGCATGTTTTCCATATGATGTTAAGGGTGAATGCGTGGCTTCATAAAACAGTCGGCATGCTTCCCATATGATGTTAAGGGTGGCTTTCGCACGAGACACCGCATTCTTTCCACCCAAACCAAACAGCTCCGATAAATTACGAAACGGCCAATTAAGCAGAGAGCTTAGTAATCAGAACCAGCATACATTATTTAAGTGGTTGTAAGTTCGATGCAAGTAATATCTTCACGGTTTCAACTGCTTTGAGGCTTTGAACTCATTTCGCATACGACGCAGCTCGTGGATGAAAGTGCCCATAATTTATTTAAATTCGCATTACGGAAGCGGTTTCGTTATGTCTACCAACATTGGAAATGTCACGGAAACCTAATTTTGCTATCTGGTTTTATAAATATGAGGTCGAGTACAGTCGGGGTAAAAAAAAAAAAACACAAAAAAAACGAAAACGAGAAAAAGTCAAGTCATCGTTTTCGTTCAGATATGTGGTGGAGGCGCCGCAACCAGTCGCGAGTATTTTGTGAACGCGCTCCTCAACGATGCGGTGCTATGAATACATAGCTTGATGTGGTTTTATTTGACACTTTGATGTGTAATGCGTTCGTAATTACATCCTTTGCAGTGACGTGTCGCTACCTCGGGCGGGGAAACCATGCACACAGGTTTACATCAAAAAGACGAATTAACATCAGCGTCGGCGTCAAGTATGCGTGAGGTTTTAATCCCGTTATTAATTGCGTGAATATGATGACACGCCATGTTTGTGTGGATGGATAAAGGTGTGAGCGCGTGAGAGATGCCGGAGCTATATTCACACTAGTGACCGCATGATGGGACGTACTGGTTGACACTACGACTAACTGATTGCCATCGTTATTAGACGTGCACAAAGTGGCTACTGATTTAATTGATAGAAAGACGATTTCAATTTCAATTTTTGTTTTATTTGAAATACCCATAAAACTTACCTTGTTGAATATCTTGTACTGAGTTTTTGTTTTGTATTAAATTTTACATAATTTGTTTGAATAGTAAAATAGTTTTAACTTGTTCAGTTAGTATAAGAGCCGCCTTATTGCTGTCAATGACTCACTAGTTATAACGTTAGCGTTAGCACAGACGACCTAATTTTGTCCGACCTTAGTCCTTAGACCTCTGAAAGTTTCATCTGTCAGTGTGGCATGTAGGTTCATGTAGGAATCATATAGTCGTACTCGTGTTTGTTGTGAACATTCACTACTAATGTAAATCGCTTGAAACTCACGTTTAACCCATTCAACACTATAATGAGTTTAGTATGTGGTGGGCACTTTAAAACTTCATTATTTTGTAAAATTTATCAATTTGTATATGGCTACACATTTTTCAATGATATAAGCTGATACATATTTAACAAAAAACCTTTAAAAAACACATAGTTTTGCTAGAATCACACAGGAATTTATCAACTAAAACTCATATAAATTTCCTTTAAAACTTCACTAAATTTACCATCCATTTTTTAACAACACACATTGTAACGTTGTAAACAATGGTAAATCCCTACTGGGGCTTCTATAACATCAGGACACCATATGGCAAACCAACCGCATACATGATTTAAACCCTTTATCATATTCACCTCACGTAAGTATGTGTGTAGAGAGCTTTCAGATTTGTCTATACATAATATCGACGAGGCCGCTGATCCATAACCCACAGCAATTGTTACTAAAGAGCTCATATTATACATGTGAGGCTGACTTCATTTGTTTAGCTGTGCAACAATGATCTCTATATGTATTCGTCTGCACGGAGAATATCGTTCATACTTCATACAAGCCGGAGTATTGGGTTGCACGGGCACGTATATTCAAACAACCATGGAGTTTATATTCACTTTGAATAAATTTAATGACACAAATATTAGATATATTCTACGATTTGAAATTTGCTTCGAGATATGCAATATGCATGTGGGATTGAATAAGTAGGGCACAATGTTTACATTTGTGAACGTAAAATGATACCATTTATCTTCTCAAAGGGCAACAGTATTGGTGGTGGCTTTAGTTTATCCACGAGAAACAAAGTTAACTATATACGCTATAAGATAGGGGCACAATCTCACCAATTGGCCAATCAGGAGCCTAGTTGTGACTGGCAACGAAATCTAATCTAACTATCTGAGCCAATCAAGAGCCCAGTTTCGCTTGACCTTGTTAACTTACGTCTGACAACAAAATCTAATATGACTGCCTTAGCCAATCAGGAGCCTAGTTGTGTTCGTAACCTAACGTCTGGCAACATAATCGATACCGTCTGAGCCAATCAGGAACGAGCTGTTTGTTACCTGACTAACCACACAGTGATCCATGTGCTTCATTGTATTGGCGACTCATGTTGCATACTCGAGTACAGGTTTAGCTAGTTTGGAGTGTCAGGAGATTTGCGGGCTACCGCTCTGATGTTAGCTGAGTGGATGGAGGTCTCAAAGCTTGCTCGTCAGTCATGGTAGTTTCTAGTTGAACATGTTTGTTGTACTCAAAGCTACAAGTTAATGCAGCCCGTTCATACGGTGCACTTGACACGAGCAGATCGTCTGCAGGCAGCGTTTGATGATATAGTGTACTGTGTGGTTTGATGCGACTGAGGAAATGTAGGTGGTAAATGACAGGAGCGGATTTAAGAAAAAGGGCCCGGTCAGCATTTTACCAAAGGGACCCGTCCGTTTGGCATATTTTGTTAACAAACTAACTAATATATGTAAATAGCATAATACTAATTTATTACTAACCAAAGCTCTGAACATGACACCCCCTTCCCGAGTTTTTCCTGGCAAAAGCTCCCACAGTTGAAATAAGTCCGAACTCTCGACAGTTTTTTTCCGATTCATATCCGCAAGATCAATTAGCCGTGTTTGTTTCATAGTGTATATTATTTATTTATTTATTTATTTATTAATTATTTGTATTCATTACAAAAGTGAATTGAATAGGGGTTGGCAGAAAAGAGCACAGCTCCAAACACACAAGAGTGACTGCCAACCCATACTAAAATAACTTAAAATCTAAATATATAAATGAACATAATACAAAATACAAAATACAAAATACAAAACAAAAAACATGAAAACATAATACGAATGAATATATAATTATAAGACAGAACTGTTAAAAATGAAGTAAAAAAGAATAAAAAAAAACAAAATTTACAAAACAATGTTTAAAAAATGCTCCGTTAAAGACGCTTTGAAGACATCTAATGAGCGTGCCATCCTGATCTTCAGTGGAAGAGAATTCCACGATTGACAAGCCCTATAATAGAACCCTTTCTGGTAGGCTGCTGTTCTGGCAAAAGGTGGCCTGAACAATAGACCCCTACCAAATTGGGCACTACGATTACAGGCTTGCAGTCTTACATATGGATCCAGGTTTGTCCTACCATTCAACATGCCCCACAAAAATTGTAGCTCTACTTTTTTCCTGAATGTTTCCAGAGATGGAATCTTCAATGATGCACGTCTTGCCGTAGCACTATGATTGGTAAATTGCGACCTAGCAGCAATAAAGCGTGTAGCTCTACTTTGGACACGCTCCAACTTCATCTTGTTGTATATAGATGTTGGGTCCCACGCTGGGCAGCCGTAGACGAGATGAGGTCTAACGAGCGCTAGGTAAACAGCCCTTTTGGTGCTAGGCTGAGCATGATGCAGGTGTCTAGCAATGAAATATAATTGTCTGGTGGCTTTGGCTCGTACTACTTCACAATGAGTGTTCCATTTTAGATCACTTGTAACAATTACACCTAGTAGTCTGACACGTTTTTTCTCTGGAATAGGCAAGTTATTGATCAAATAACAACAAGGGAATGGATTCTTGGATCTTGCAAATCGGATAGACATACTCTTTTGGGGGTTAATCTTCATGCCATTAACTGTACACCAATTGTCAATATTTTTTAAATCAGATTGTAGAGTTTCTGAATCCTCCTTTGTCATAATCTTTCTGTAAATCGTGCAGTCATCAGCAAATTGGCTCATATCCGAAGAAACACATTGAGGCAAATCCATCATAAATATATTAAACAATAACGGACCAAGAACTGACCCTTGAGGTACGCCTGAGGTTACAAGTATTGTACTTGATTCTGTTCCCTGAAACACAACCTTTTGTGATCGATCTGTCAAAAAATGTTCTAACCAAGTGTGTAAGGATCCACGTACACCATAATAGAACAGCTTGCTTAGTAATTTCCTGTGTGGAATCTGGTCAAATGCTTTAGACCAATCTAGCATCACCGCATCCACCTGCTTGCACTTAGGATCTTCCAGGGCACACTGCCAATTGTCGATTACCTTCGTAAGAAGCGTTGAACAAGATCTACCTGGAATGAATCCATGTTGGTTTTCATTAAGAATATTAGCCGTTGTGATGTGTTTCAGTAGCTCTTGAAATATGATGCGCTCCAATGTTTTGCAAATGATAGAAGTTAATGATATAGGTCGATAGTTCGAGATGTTTTCCTTCATCCCCGATTTGAAAATTGGAATTACATTTGCAATACGCCAGTCAGAAGGTACCACGCCAGTATGCAGAGATAAGTTAAATATGGAGCTTAGAGATGGAGATATGGAAGCTGCACACATTTTCAGAATCATTGAAGGGATGCCATCCGGCCCTGTGGCTGAATCAACTCTCAGACGTTCCAAGTGTCTTCTTACTGCTCTGTGTGTTCATAGTTCGTTGGTAGAATTTATTTTGAAATAGTAAAAGAAGAAACAACTGCGATTGCCGTCGTCTTTAAGATATATTAAATTTGGCATGTCACTTCCAATGGGTTGAGATTTGAGAAGGCTTTTTAACAATAAGAATGTCAAGTTGATCATTTGAAATAACTGATCCACTGAACAGAGCTTTATCAGTCAAGAAAAGTTAGCTCAAACATGTTAGATTGGTCTGCAATTTTTTTACTTTGGTGCAGGACACGTAGTTTTTAGACAACGCAAAATCTACACTTTTCTTACACTAGGTCTTTGTGATTCCACTTGAACTTCTACGTTCACTTTATCGTCATTATTAGCGGAAATGGGTTTTGCGCTGTTTTGAGAATAACTGTTTAACGCGGTAGGAGTGTTACTACAAGGTTCGAGGTTTTCTGTTATAGGTGTGTATAGTGAGAAGCACTTGTTTGATTTTCGATTTTCAAAGTGGGTTGAGTTTCACTCGAATTTTCGACGTGTTTAATTTATGTCCAGCGCCAATTGACACACCCGCGAATTATTGCCAACATTTGTTTAGGGTCATTGCCGGCAGTTACAGAAGTGCGCGCTCATCTTTTTGTTTTTGCCGGGTCTTATGCTTGTATTTTGTCTGTTCACTCATCTTTAAAACATACGCTCACATTTTACTTTTGTTTAAAATAAATTAAAATAACACAGTTGACACACGAACTAGACACAGAAACCGACTGATACTGAGTAGAAGAGAGGTTGGGTGTTTCAAAGTAAGTAACTGTCATTTTATAGACATACGGACAGTTATTGGGTTGTAAATATCAACCCTCATATTTGCCGAATATTTCCAGGTTTTCTATAAATTTATTTTAGCGAGTTGGAACGTGAAGCGGCAGGATTAAAGTTCCATTGTTAAACAGTGGGGTTGTTTTCCCCGCTGTGTACCGTCAAACACGTGGGCGAAGGTTTTATTGAGCCCTATAAACAGAATCATTCTTTTTGAAACATTCTTTTTAAAATATAATTTTTTTGGTAGTATTTGCTATGATAAGTTTTGACAATGCCTATGGTGAATGGATCTCAGCTCGTTTGTTTTTGAGTGGGTCGCTAAGGGGCGGGGGGCCCGGATTGGCCGGGGCCCGGTCAGCATCCGCTGACCGGGCTGACCGTTAAATCCGCTACTGGTAAATGATTCAATGTTCGTGGTTGTCTGCTACAACACAATCATGATTACGTTAGTTATAACAAACAGTTGGGACTGTATCTACCTATGTTAACCCTTTATATATTTTTTTTTTATTGAAAGTTAAATTTTCTAGCCGTGTGATATCGATTGTTAATTGTTATGAACGGTAACGATTAGGGTCAATATCACTTTTATATTTTTACAAAAACAAAAAGTAACTCAAATTCTATTATTAAACAAACCTTCTGTTTAGATTTTCTTTACTATTTAACTACATAAAATATACTCAATTTCGTTAAAAAGCAAACGCGTTCCAGTTGTGCATCAGTATCATTTACGTGAGCGGTCTTGTGCACATGTTGTGTGTCTTGTGTCTTGTGTTACTTAAAGGGTTTGAAATCCATGTAAAAAAAGGGCACGCTTCCAACGGAAGTGAATATGTTGAACAATAGACGGGGTTGGGGGGGGGATGGGGGGGGGGTTATTATAAACTTGTAGTACGAGCGATACGGTAAACGCAAACTGGAACAGTCAATTGAGAGTTCCTAATTTACATGTCTGGAAATTGTCTCAGACATATGCAAATGTTCGCATTACGTTCTAATGATAGTTTCTATCTCCGGGACAGACTTCCCGTAATAAGTAGTGAGGACTCAAAACTAGAGTAGTAATATTTGTCGGGGTCACCGTTGCAATCTCTCGACTGATGACTTTCTGCCCAAGGCCACGTCCGAGGATTGGTTGCCATGGTGACAGAACAGTGCACAGCAATGACGTCACTGAACAGAGACCAATGGAGTGATGTATAGACACACGTCATTCTCACTTCAGTTTTGTGATAGTTTAGACAATGCTTCGTGAATAGGGTAGCAGAGATGAGTGAGATGATGATATGTGTGATAATAAGAGATAATAAAACAATAAGAAGAAGCTAGGAATGATGTACAAAAAAGTACAAAATATGAAACATTGTTATGTATCCGATATCAAAAGTAGAATGTCACTAATAGAATTTAATAAAACCAACCCCAACTAGGTCAGGCCTCACAACCAGTAACCCCCTTGTTGTGAGGGATATTATCAGATTTATTATCTTTCTAAAAGTGTTGATAGCACAATTCATTGTTCTCTTGCAGAAAATGAAATTCATCAAATGAGAATGGAAGAATGGAAACTTTATAGCAGTTGTTAATTGTAGAGTTATGTGTTCTTCGTGTTATCTTGTTTACGGCGCTGAATGAAAATAGGAGGGGGGGGGGGGAGGGGGGGATGTTCCCCCCAAGTCCCAAGCTAACGAGTGTAGATTGTTGTAGCTCGTGTAAGACCAACAGTGTTGCCATGTTCATCACTTTTGTTTGTTAAACTTGTTTCTGCTTTACAGAACTTTTCGCTTTCTCGCGATGTGCGGAGCTTGCATTGAAACAGAGAGAGCCACACAGCAATCTCAGTTTGTTGGAAAACATTTCGAGATGTAAGACTTTACTCATTCGACAAATATTTATACACAGAGGTAACACCAAATGGAGAGAGAAAGAAGCCAGAGAGAGAGAGAGAGAGAGAGAGAGAGAGAGAGAGAGAGAGAGAGAGAGAGAGAGAGAGAGAGAGAGAGAGAGAGAGAGAGAGAGAGAGCACAAGGAAGCAAAATATACAAACATGGATCTAACAATATTATAATAATTGACTTGTTAGGAATATTGTTTAATTATATAGTGCCCTAGAGCAATTATTATTATCATATCTCAAATAGATATTTTTACAAATTGTAATTATTTTTCCATCGTATTTTTCAAGAAGAATGGATATCAAATAAATTGTTAGAAATATAATATGAAAACAGAAATTAAAATGTATCACTCTGTTTCTTGTAACAACGGAACAATGGATAGGTTACAGCTACCTGTCTCTACAAGTGTAGCTACAGCTACCTGTCTCTACAAGTGTAGCTACAGCTACCTGTCGCTACAAGTTACGCTACAGCTACCTGTCGCTACAAGTTTAGCTACAGCTACCTGTCGCTACAAGTTAAGCTACAGCTACCTGTCGCTACAAGTTTAGCTACATCTACCTGTTGCTACAAGTTTAGCTACATCTACCTGTCGCTACAAGTTTAGCTATAGCTACCTGTCGCTACAAGCTTAGCTATAGCTACCTGTCGCTACAAGTTTAGCTATAGCTACCTGTCGCTACAAGCTTAGCTACAGCTTAGCTGGCTGCCTTGGAGTACCCACCGAAGTTGCTCCAAGCTGTGCTGAGTACCCGTCGAAGCTCAGAGACTGGATTGAGTTCAATCTACTTTGCGAAGCAGATTGACTTGATGGTTCTCCGCGTCTGTTTGGATAGCTTCCGTGGCACAAGCGAAACTGGATTATCATACGCTAGAGCCATTTAAATTAGCGATGAATGGAAGTGGAGATGACATGATGATGCTGTTGGAAGCTTCTTCTTAATAGAATATCCTTGAACCTTATTAAACATTAAAAAAAACCTTCTCAAATTTAAGCCAGTTGTGAAACGTTATGAAATGTCGTAGGCGAAGCCTCAGACCCAAATACAAATGCTATCATTTTCCTTATTTTTATTTAAAAATTTCTATTAACATTTTTTAAAAACTGATTTGGATACAGTATCAAATTATCAATTCAGTTATCATTCATTCCTCAATAATTCCTTTATCAATATTGATATTGTTAATACGTGTAATTAATTATTTTTAAATATGTTGGGAAGATATGAATATACGTATAGCGGGTTCAAGTAAATGACAGTAAAATTCAGGAAACAGGAAAAAGACAAACAAATATTGACGACTAGACTGGCATTGATTGTTATGTACAAGGTGTGTGTGCAATTCCCCCGCATTGATGTGTATAAATAATGTATTAATCATGCTATGCCAATGCAAAAAAAAAAAGACAACCCTAACTTATTTTTTTAATGTATCTAAAATTCCGAATGCATTTAAAAGGACAATAAGTATACGAATTATATGGGATTCATGACAACGCGCGGAACATTTTTAAGTAGATAAAGACAGTTTTAGAAATCGAACCCGTGCTCTAGTACGCCACCACTAAGCCAACTGCATAGTATTGTCAACTCAAAACGCAACAACCTATACTTGGCAACAATGTACAATTAGCTAAGATATAACTAATAAGCGTTCCAGCCAAGTTTCGACGAGCTGAGAAGACGACTTAATGGATCATTCTCTATGTTACCTTGATGAAGATGTACGTATACGACCTAGTTAATGTACTAATCCTACTTCCATCCAATTACCATTGACTATACAGTGGCGTAATGAAGGACCATGGTTCTCTGTGCACAATCATCACTGTTATTGCCTGACTTACACGCCGGCATTATACTCATCAAAGCACACATAGTAATGGCCTATTTAATTAGTTCAAATACACATTTATGATAATTATAGCTGAGTTTAGAGGTAATTACGTAATGAATAATTATCCCGTACAGAGGATATTGGTCGTTAGGTCTTGGTTAATGGTGACCAGAGGATTGTCTATCATTACAACCCGATGACGGGAGATAATTCATGTCCAATCAAGGGGTGATGTGAATGCTGTAAGACGAAGGGATTTGTGGACCATTGGTGCATTTTCATTTTTTGCAAAAGAGGTATTTTGTGTTGTTGAATTTATTATATATATTCCACAATATCATCTCAATATAAATATTAAAATGTGTTGAGGCTTCATAGTTCATATTTTACTCATGCATAGTATTATCATAGTCTACCTTATATTTTGATACTAACATTGTAAATATTGGATATTTCAGTTTATCAGCTACATATCTGACGGTAGAAGATGATTGGTTACCTAAATACCGGTACCACTGCACTCAACGACAGCCCTACACGAATACTAAACGTTTATACGTTCTCGCTTTATTGTATTGACATTTTGTCCTCTTGAATATAAAATATGCTTAAGTAAAAATCTTATGACATTGGTATTACCTTTACCACTTATGACCGTACTTCGGAATTTGTATTCTAGTTTCCTGATACACAAACGCTTATTGTACCAAAGTGTTCACCCGCTACGTAATATAATGTCTCTTGATCTTTATCAAGTTTCCGACAAGCTTTGCGCCAAAGAACTACATGGGTAACAATTTTGTTGCAAAATGGAAAGCAACATAATATGAAGTGAACTGTAAATAACACGTCAATCATTGCTTATTCAAGATTGAGCATGTATTCCACTACAGCTTGATCCTGCCAGATACATGCTGACGCTTTACAAAGGTTCCAACATGAAGGAAAGCTGCTACGATAGAATTAATCGACAATTTCTGCGAGCTTATTTAGATTACTATCAAAGCTTTCAATCGAGATTAACTTCGAGAGATTGAAAGCAGAAATCCTGAATGATTTTCGTTACTAAAGTTTGTGTCAATCATAAGGCCAATTCTATGCTATAAGGTCCTTGAAATTTCCCTTGACAAGTTTCTTTAAACACTTTTCAAATATTCCATTCTAAAATATATAGCTAGTCGCCTAAACAGGGCTATATTGGATAAATAGTGGAATAACAAACTACTTGCCAAGAGCTATGAGTCTATGACTTATTGAAGATGGCCATTGCTCCACGGTTTTCTCCCCCCCCCCTCTCCTCCTGCTTCCCTTGCCACTGTACCCCTCCCCCCTCTCGATTGTCTTGATTATGTCACCTTCCACCACTTTGTACCAGGATAAGCGTGGTCCGCTGGGATTTAGACATTTTCAGATTCTAAAATCAAAATATGTTATCAATAAATGCAAAATACATGTAACTATTGGTCAAACAACATATTTCTTTAAATAAACGAAGATTCTGCGATATTGGTGCATCGCGATCGTGGTGAACACAATGAGTGTATTTCTTTCTATCAGATGAGACCCTGCAGCGTTAAGTCTTCATATCCCTATTAGAAACGTATTCCTCCCAGACTACGCCATGTTGGCTGTTAAACGGCGATAACTGTCTCATCTTTATGCACGTGTGAAGTGGACGACTGGTCCGTGGGGCATATGCATGTATGCAATTTAGAAAATAACCCTTTTTTGTAAGCGCGAGAATAATGCACGTTTGCTTAACGTTAGGAATTAATTAAAAGAAACCAACTATTCTGTTACTGGATGTAATAAACAGCACTCGGAACGAAATTAACTCAATTTTGTTTGTGTTTCTTTTTTTGTATATTGAATTTAAAGTTCGTGAATATACCTTGTTGGTTTGGTCTTTTGCTCTATTTTAATTCAACATATTCGTCGAGTTGAATTTAATGAAATTTTTATATTTTCTAGTAACAATGAAGATAAACTTTTCCCAAGGTGCACATTTGTTTACTCGGAGCAATTCGCACGCGAATAAGTTGAGTGGAAATAGACACGGACGAGTTTAGTGAGCAATAAGAGATGAGAAACAAATGTGTGTATTTGTCTGCCTGGTGGGAATTGACTTGTGCGCAAAGTCGACCGCTCACCTTACGATCACAGTGAGAATAGGCTAATCTTAGTCTAATACAGTTCAACACAAGTTGATCCAACTCGAGTTACATGATGGAGTTTATATTAACAACTGTTAGTTCATTAATTTAATAATACACTGCTGCTAACTTTAGTCCTTGTTGACAATTAAATTAAATTACATTCTTTGGAAGACTGTGAAGTGACGTGAGCTCATATTGTTACACTGTTGTTTCGTGCGAACTTAATTTCACTTACATGGAATCGTTTTACTCGGTTAATACTAAGATATTTTGTCTGTCTTTAATTCATTCATTGATTTAAACCCTTGGAAGGAACAAAGCAATATTACATTTTACGTAACTTCAATTAAAATTACAAACTAGAAAAAAACATGAATATCTTCAGCGCATAACTTATAAATTTCGTTCATTTATGATTCTCTGTGATTACGTTGTTTTGTTGAATATGTTTTACATGCATGTATGTTAATATTCCACAATATTACGACTTTGTTTCTAAAATACCGGTTAAAGTAGGTTTTAAATCCTGCGGTGAAACCTTAATAATGTTTAACACGAGCCAGTGTTAAAGCGTTCCATCAACAACGTACACAACATGAAATTATCAAAGTACTTTACGTTAGGATAATAACAAAACACTAAAGTAATTCTACAATAACGTCTTGAACCATTGCTAACTAGTCTCTTGAGAATGGTAAACACCTCCATGATAGCACTCAAAATACAAAAAAGCTGCAGCAGCGTCATCATGCCGCTGACATTTCCTGAACCATAGTGACTTCCTATTGGTTGTTGGCTAAACTCATGACGCTATTTATGTTCCATACCCCCAGTTGCACCGTCACTTCCAGTCAGAGATATTTAACATGGCGTGCATGTTCCCTATTAGCCCACTTTGGAGCGAAACAAATACAAGCATTGGAAGAATAGCAGCGTTATTTTTATTTGTCGCCCCATTTTCTTCGAACTTTTTTGAAACTCGTTGAAGATTGTTTATTTGTCGTTCACTAATTAAATATACTGTGTGAAGTTAGAAAAAACTAGACATTACATAGCGATGTGTTCTGAGAAAACATGAGCAAATTTGGTTCACAGTTTTATTTAAAAGAGTTCAGTGATATTAAACAAATGTTTTGTTTTTCATCTAAAATAAGCCATGAATTTTGACTGCTGTAATTTTAATATTTGCAAAAACGGAATTTACAAGAATAATACAAACATATTTCACAAAACAATAATTTCTCTAAAATTAACCAAATAAAATTTCCAAATTTATTCATAGTTAAAACGTTAATTCTTCATTGCGGAATGAATACATTTTTGAGACTCGTAGGCTTACATATATTCACAAATAATTGGCGGCTTATTATTCTAAATGTGTAGGCTTACACCCATATTACCAAACACACAAGAAATGAAAGAATAACATCATATTGAGCACATTTCTCTGAATGTACATTAAGCAGCTGTTATGAAACACGAAGGGAACGTCTCAAAGATGTTTGTGACGTATCTGAGTCCTTATTGTGAGCAATATGATAGGATCACGGCAGCGCATAGCGTGTGTTGCAGTCATATGTATACGGATGACACAAGTGCATTGCACAAGATAAAGACAATTGAATACTATCAATTCTCTGCATGTGACGTGTTATTAGATTCATCTGTCAGAGAGAACGAGACCCAATTGTATCTTATGTTCTTCTTACATTACCCTTTGTTCATAAGTGGTTATTATCGTTTGTGAATGCGTTATGAATGAACAGATCAGAAACTCCCAACTTGAATTCTTTAACGTGATTTGTGTGCATTTTTCAGAGAGATTCAACCTTATTAGGGGTTTTGTAGCCATCGTTAGTAAAACCGTAAAATGGTCTCCTTTTTCACATTTTTCAACCAACAAAATTTAAGAAACCATATTATATAATAAATATTTGAATGATATTCAACTCAAGCTCGAATGCCAATCTCGCTTACACAACCAACCAATGATTTGACACCACAACGCTCAACTATACCTCCTTCCCTAACACGAGATAATACAGGCAACAAAGATAACAGCCTATTTACTCCAGCACTGTAATTATGTAATTAGAGACTTGACTGTTGAATCCTTTGATGACGTAGCCGTTCAACTCAGACCCCAAAGCATCGGCTTATGGAAGCTCACTCAGTTCACGGATACATTGTAGACAGATTTGCGGCCAATGGAACCTTTGTCACAAATAAATTACATTTCTCTACGTAGAGGTAATTAAACCAACCCCTGGTACAGAACTCCACGTGGTTGGAATAACCGTTGCTGATTGGTTAAGAGTCCAGACCCGTTACTCACACGGTTGTGGTAAATACCCGGGATGATGGACGTAACGCAATTACAACTAAATAACAAACACAAGTCACATTTGTTATAAATAAAATAAAAGGTCTGACTGATAAATTTCTGTACACTTCAAATTATATCATGAAAGATTTAGCTCATTTTGTGTTCGAAAAATAAATTGTTTTAATTCCGTGTAAATTGCAATAGTACATCAGTCGTGTTATGCCGGAGTCGTGATGTTGCACCAACAGTATAATGGATTGGATGTGGGAATTAATGCCTTGTTTAAATAACGCACGTGTCGGGTCGCGACCATATTCACATGTACGCTAATTCGACCGATGTCGGTAGAGACACACACGATGAATTATACCAGTGCGATTCATGTTCGTTAGAGGTGAAATGATGGGACATTATTATAATAAAATAAAATAAATAAAATAATGTAAACTTTGTGGTATATGTTAGAATGCTATATAACAGACAATCAAAAACATAGATTGGAATGAATAAATTTGTAAATAGGAACGCTATTCTATAATGAAGTGTATATTATAAATTTGTAACGCTGAATGTCACTAAAAGCACCACTACCAACCTACTAATGTGTAGCTTGTAGTGAGATCTCATTGGTGGAGGTGCCGGGTTCTGTAACGTGGCTTCGAGTCTGTGTGTCTGGTAGTGATTTGTGATGAATAGATGTGAGTTATTCATTGGAAACAATTAATCGCATTGTTGTCGACGTATTAGTTCAAGTCTGGTGGTTCTAGATGTTAAAGTTCTGATTACAAAGAAGGTTACAAAATGGATGTTTTACACCAGCTCACAAAAAGGATATGTAACGAATACTATAAAATATAAAGTTTTATTCTAACTAAACTCGATCATATAAAAAATGTATGTTGATACAATAAGGTAAATATTAACATTCAAACTTTCATCGTGTTCGTGAAACGTGGGTTATTGTTTTATGAATGCAAATCGCGGCCTTGAGGGTTGGATCCCGCAGAATATTTACACGACAGTCGATAATACTTCTTGCTTAGGTTAACTATTTACAATTCACTTGTGAGGGACCAGTGAGCCACACAAAGTAAGTAGTTATATTTTTCCTAGTACTTTTAAAATGTTGTACACTTCTCAATGCCAAACGTAATTTGGAGAATAATCCACAAGTAAATATAGAGTTTCATGGAAGAGTAGGCTATTTAGTTCGTGAGTTTGGCTCCAGGTTCGTCGTGGTAGCGTGACAACCAGCGCTCCCAGTTCCCAGTAGCAGCGATACTGAGGTAAATGTGCAGCTTCGCAGCCGTTAATGAACCCTTTGATGTCAAATAGCGTAATAATGGGCAATACCACGTTAATCAATGGCGTTCGAAAACTGAGGGTGTGGATGGTAAATATGTATCAATAGCATTGAATATACAATTCCAACACATTTCGATAATATCATAACAATATCAATAGGTATTGTAAATTATTTACTGTAATAGTGATAATTAATCGTGAATAATATTGTTACGGTGTGTGATTAGTTACTACACCCGTAACATACGTGCTGGGCCGGGCACTAATACGATATGCAGTAATACGTGGCCATGACTGAGCTACCGAGGGCACTCATGATTCAACTCAGTATGGCGTAAAGTGTGTAACCCAAATGTACGATAACAAGTAAAAATAGTGACTAAGACCTAACGACTATATATCAAACAAGTCTTGACTAAGGACGTGTCCGAATAGTACCAAAACTTCTGTGTTAATTCTACTTCTTTCTCTCGATTTTACGTCATCAATAATTGGTGACGTATCAAGTAATGTCCGAATAGACCTTGACACCTAGAATAAGAACTAGAACAAGAATTAAAATTGTACACTTGTTCTAGTTCTTGATCATGGAGGCTAGAGCAATTAATTAGTCGCTTTAAATTAAACTCCCCTACTGCAAATCAGTTTCGTTACTGAGTGGGTGGACTCTGAACGAGAATTTATTTTATTTATTTATTCATTTATTTAATCTTGCATTGGCGCCTCGTCTTTATATTATTTATATTACCTTGAAGATAGAATAAAGCCTGATCGAGACCTAAAACAAAACCTAGAACTAGACTAAGAACAGGAATACCATCTAAATGACACAGACTGTCGTTGGTCACCATCTTGGATGCGACATCTAGTGCAGAAACTGTTGTGTTGACGCTTGGAGCTGTTGTGAGACGGAAAACAACGGTAATTTGGATAATTGACAATGCTACACAAAGTTAGAGTGACATGTCCGGATCGCCCGCAGCGCCGCGTGGCGGGAGATACGCCAACCAAACAACTTGAGGCTGACTCTTGAAAGCTTCCAGTATGAAAGTAAGTAATGAAAATGACACGGGTAGCGTCGCATGGTTGAGCTGAGCCACTGGAAGATGAAAACAACTCTGACAGTGTTGGCTGACGAGAAGGAGAGCAATACTAATTGAATATATCTAAAAGCAAAACAACAACATCTGGAAAGAGAAGAGTGGAGTTGTGACGAACCAGTCACACCATCACACGATCCAGTCACACACACGTTTACAGAACATTAATTCTGAATAGTTTTCCTTTTCTGTAATTAAACGTTTTGTTTTATACGGTATTTGGTTTCAAAAATGCATGGATTTGAATTCAAATCAGATGAGTCATATTTGATTTCATTATTGGAATATTTTTACGTGTATAAACACATCAAAATCGAAATATGTAAAATGAAAAATGAAACACCGAAATATTTATGTGGACAGAAGTCACATTACCCCTAATATGAAAGAACATCTTTGCTATTATACAATTTGAAAAATAGATTGGTGTCGACCTGACTTTTAATTAGATATATACACATATAAATACTTCCATTACGCAATAAATTAAACGTAAGATTTTATGCTGTTGTGAGTTGGAATTAGTCGGCCCCTACACCTAAGGGCGCCCGTTGTTACCAAGGTAACAGTTGTTTGCATGTTATTTCCCATGCATATAAAAAACAAATCCATAGCAACAATCGGTGTACCTTGTTGTAGGAACCGACTATGAACAGTTTTAATAATTCTACTTTCTTTGGTTTGTGAGTTCTGAATGGTCGTTACCCCTTCACGTCATCGCTTCAGGTAAGATGTCTGTTGTCTCTTCCAGTAATAATTATACATAGTGCACAAGCATAAGAAGGAAATAGCAACTTTTAAACTTTGAGTCTAAATATTCGTGCATCGACAGCCTCCATTGTTTTAAAGTAATCATCTTTGCTGTCGGTCGTGGATAAGACGACGCGTATCATCAAACAATATTGTTTAAATACCTACTTTGAGAAAGTTTCCCCACTAATCTCAGTCTACAATACCGCAACGCAAGGAACTTTTCCGGAATATGCAATGGGATGTCTGACATCTTCCTCAATGAAAATAAGTTTCAGTCGCGGATAAAATTTCATCTATTATTCATGAGCGCAAGAAAGAGAGAGTTGAGGGCGATGCACCGAGACAGATAGAGAGGGGGATGGGGAATTGCGATAGATGGAAACATGACGATAATTCATATAACAGAACTGAACTTGTGCACGTAAACAGCAACAAAGGCAAAGAGTAGCGGAAGCAGATGATACACGGAAGACAAGACTAAACGTAAACAGCAACAAAGGCAAAGAGTAGCGGAAGAAGATGATACACGGAAGACAAGGCTAAACGTAAACAGCAACAAAGGCAAAGAGTAGCGGAAGAGGATGATACACGGAAGACAAGACTAAACGTAAACAGCAACAAAGGCAAAGAGTAGCGGAAGCAGATGATACACGGAAGACAAGGCTAAACGTAAACAGCAACAAAGGCAAAGAGTAGCGGAAGAAGATGATACACGGAAGACAAGACTAAACGTAAACAGCAACAAAGGCAAAGAGTAGCGGAAGAGGATGATACACGGAAGACAAGACTAAACGTAAACAGCAACAAAGGCAAAGAGTAGCGGAAGAAGATGATACACGGAAGACAAGACTAAACGTAAACAGCAACAAAGGCAAAGAGTAGCGGAAGAGGGTGATACACGGAAGACTAAACGTAAACAGCAACAAAGGCAAAGAGTAGCGGAAGACGATGATACACGGAAGACAAGACTAAACGTAAACAGCAACAAAGGCAAAGAGTAGCGGAAGAGGATGATACACGGAAGACAAGACTAAACGTAAACAGCAACAAAGGCAAAGAGTAGCGGAAGCAGATGATACACGGAAGACAAGGCTAAACGTAAACAGCAACAAAGGCAAAGAGTAGCGGAAGAAGATGATACACGGAAGACAAGACTAAACGTAAACAGCAACAAAGGCAAAGAGTAGCGGAAGAGGATGATACACGGAAGACAAGACTAAACGTAAACAGCAACAAAGGCAAAGAGTAGCGGAAGAAGATGATACACGGAAGACAAGACTAAACGTAAACAGCAACAAAGGCAAAGAGTAGCGGAAGAGGGTGATACACGGAAGACTAAACGTAAACAGCAACAAAGGCAAAGAGTAGCGGAAGACGATGATACACGGAAGACAAGACTAAACGTAAACAGCAACAAAGGCAAAGAGTAGCGGAAGCAGATGATACACGGAAAACAAGACTGGTTGTACCAAGTGTATTATTAACCCACTGGGAAGTTTCAGAAGAAGTAAACTTTCGCAAACTTTAAAATTCCAATTTATTTCCTTAACGTATTTTACCTTATATGTAAAACAGTTTTACATTTCCTTGTCCTTTAATCTTTCTCGTTGTGTCGTAGAGTTATACTGTTCCAGTTTTTAATTTATCTTTGATTATTTCTAGGAGTTTTTAGTTAGAAGTTTACTTTAGTGACGTTTTACGTATATAAAGATATGTATTGGTAGCTTATAAATATTGTAATTTTTAACAATGCCTGTTTTATAGATGTTGAATTAATATAATAATATGATTAAGTTCGTAAAACTCAGCTTAAATCGAAGGAGTTAAAGTTCCTTCTAAAAGTATTATTTCATTTTTAGAAATCTTTTTATTGTTATTTTTACTTAGACTATGTTTGCAGAATAAGATAAATGTTATAGTTCTACAGGTATAAATTAAATAAACGTTATTTCATGATAGTGGATTGAATAACTAATACATTCGGTGATAATATAAGTTTTCTGCAAAATAATGCATCCTAAATCATCAAAAACCCAACCCAAACCAACAGCCACGTAAACAACCATGTAAAAACACTTCAATATGACCACTTATCCCATTGTTCGCAAGTTTAACATACTTGTTGCGAGCTATAATAAGCCAGCTCTTGATATTAAACACAGCCCGACATGCCGAGCTGATATCTGATAAGCCGATTAGTACTCGTTACATCCATTGTTCATGAAGATATAACAGCTGTATCGATTGATATCAATCCTTTTTAATGTTTCAACTGTTGTATTCAAAACATTTTAATAGCAGTGTTTACGGTTAGCAAGTAAGTATATCTACAGGCCGTAATGAATCATATTTATGTATTTCGCCCTAATAATTCTACCGTCCTACTTAACATTGCTGTGGTTTTGCTAAAAAATAGTCCGTGATAATCGGTTTAAGCTTGTTTAATCCGGGATTGATGCAGAACTCTTTCAGTGAATCAAAACAAACTCAACAACTCGGGCAGATGAGCGCGAGGGTTTATTTCAAACAATATTCAAATACGAAAACAATTTATTTATGTGTGCATATAATGTGTGATATCTATTTGCGCTGATCACCTTCACAAGCTATTGGCTTCTATATTATGTACGACCTCGCTTACTCTTGCTAAATGTTTTATATCATTACTCTTGGGCAATAATGTTGGTCACCATCTCTGTACACCGAAGTGAGACTCCGCGTTATTTTATTATCCTCAGTGTTAGCTAGCCCCATATTCATCCTACACATAACATGAGGCGCACTCACAAGTATATATACACAACACACACACTAGTCACGTATGCACAAGTATCTACTTGTATTGGAGTCTTTTGCAACTGTTCTCATATGTATGTAAAACTATTATATTTCATTGCAAATAAATAAATCAATCAAAATTTCATTCACTCTTAAATGAATACCAAACTTATCTTCCGTGTTACCCAACTATTGCATCTCTCTCCAGAGGGTTTTCCGTGTTACCCAACTATTGCATCTGAGGCGTCGCCTGTATTACTGACAACCTCTCATGTCTCTGTCTTTCAGTGTTTCGAAAGGGTTTATGTCTCTTTCAGATCACTGCCCTCTGCAACTAACGGCCACTGTGCTGACCTGTTTTATATCATATTATGTTTGGGGTTGATGAGCTGGAAACATTGACACATAAACAATTTACAAATACCATCTCTTAGTGCGGTTGGCTCATTTCGCAATTCGCGTTAACCGGAAAACAGTACCACATAGATATGCATATTTTCATAGCTTGGGGTCATCCGTACCAAACATTTGCGAGTGTATTGTTTGAGTGTATTCAACTGAATATTTGTTCGGGTTATGTATCCACTTGGAACTACCATTTTGTGTATATTAATTTGTTTCGCGTTTTTTTTATTGTTTATTTACTTGCGCATTATTAAATGCTTCAATTAATAATGTAACAACACTGTTTAAATTTAATTACAGTTTATTCTAACTATTTGATATGAACTCAATGCTACACATGAAGTGTTTCAGGAATGGTTTAGCAACTGTATGTTATACTGTACTCAGTGGTGTAACTATTCCTTGCTTTTTGGGGAAGGGCAAACAGTTTTGAAACCACAAATGCCCACTGTTTATCACGAGTAGAAGAGGTATTGGGGCAAAGCCTCAGCCGACCAATGTTGACTGCTTTGGATAGCTAGTTCACGTATAGAAATGTGAACATTAGATTGATACTGCATAATAGGAAGCTGTCATAGCTAAAACATAATAACATATTCAATCGCTTGATGAATTAATGAACAGAGTTAATAGGGTTCTTCAAATTAGAAATATTTGCAGTTCGTGTGTACATGATATTCGAGTATCACAACAATAAGGAGAATTACATTTAAATGCAATCCACATGCACATGCATTTATTGTTCATTCTGCTTTTTTGTACCCTAATTATGCATCTAAATCTTTTTTCCCCTTAAAAAAATGACTCCAAAGTGTTCACAAATGACTCCAGATGAAGTGGCCTTCGTACTTACCTTGAAAACGACTCCTGTTCATGCAGCCAGCATATTCCGCTCCCGCCGCAAAGTGTTGCTCTCACCCACCAGGTTCATCCACGTGATGTCCCTACAATAACAGTAAAAATAGTCTCACATTGCGTCGTGGCTCCTTGAAGTAGCACAGATAAGTCTATTGGGAATATAGGTTATGCTCGATAAGGGCGCGATCGAGTCGGCGTGATCCCCCGAGCTTTGCGAACACTTCCTCGTCATCGGGTGGATGTGATTCCTTCCATAGGGTCGTCTGCGACAGGGAAACTCACTCAAAGCTACGGCCCACGTGGACAGGGGTGGCACGTGGGCCGCTCCTAACGTGAAGTTATTGGATGACGCTGAGTCTAGGGTTAGGGAAGTGTTAGGGCGGGTCTTACAATCTCCTAATAAGAAAGTTATTTGTAACAATTAAGCTATTTGGAGGATTTCGATTGGTGGTTCCATGGAGGAAACAAGCTATTCGACGATTAAGTAGTTATTGGGACATTGTATAAGACTGGGCCTTATTAGAAACGTTGTTAAATAAATAAATAAATAAATAATAATAATACACTAACGCGATTAAATATATGGGTGATTGTTGGAATATTTCCACCTTCTGACAAGGTTAGACCCAGAAACACTCATTTATATATTTTTGGCCGCGAAAGTGTCCGAAATAGATTAATAAATGATTACATATTTTGCATTTATAGTCTATAACTTCTCAGATACAAGAACTGATTTTCAGTGAGAGACGGTTCCAAAGTCACCGTTTACTTGTATACCAGTATTACGAAGATAGAGCATAGGCAGACAAAAAGTCAAGTTTCAAAGTAAAACAATAACAAAAAAAAACAGCCCTAACGGGAATCGAGCCCTGGACGCAATATTTACGTAAATCCCGTTAAAAATAACAGAAAACATATTTAGACAAAACTAACTGTCGACAGTAGTGTTGATTTTTCTCTATAACTATCACAGTTTTATTTTACCAGCAGTATTTAATTTTATTCAAGATAACTTGGAGTCAGATGAGCAGTTTGATGCACATTTTTTAGAAAAATACAAAAAAAAAAAACAATGTAGGCTGCAAATGTTCCGCTCTTTCAACGCACCAGCCAGCTAACCGGATGGCCGTGCTAATGCAGGAGGAATGCATGTTACCATGTTACATTAGTTGAGCGGACTTGGTCGGTACAACAGGATTATTCTATTCTGGCGGTCTCAGTCGTGAGCGTCAATCAAAGCCAACAGTCACGAATATCGCGTTAATCCGAAGCGTTGGTAATCGTGAGTGAACTCTACCGTTCTGTGTTTTGTCACAGTCACAGCCGCCGTTTTACTTTTCAGAGGTAAGCATTAAAAATCAAATGATTATGAAATATCACGGACAAACGTATGCCTAGGCCCACCTTGATCCCCTACCCCACACAACCAAAAAGGTAAACCAGCTGTAAGCCATGGCACGGACATTTGGCGCGTAAAACTCAGCATAAAGTCCCGAAAATTTTGTATGCATTTATTTATATAATGTCTATCATTCTCAGAGATAAAATAGATCTACAAAATAGGACAATGATTACAAAAGTGAATTTGTTAAAATATTAATTTGTTAACTGTCTTGCATGTTCGTTGATGAGGACTTAACGTGCAAATATTCAAAGTAGCAAGTCACGTCAAAACTGTTATCTAGAGTTCAAGTCTAGTATTGACGAAACTAGAAAGGACCTTGTGATAACGTGTACAAAAATGCATTCATAAGTAATCTCAACAGGTATTATGCCAAGAATATAACTAGCGTAAGAAGATATAAAAATAAGGTGGTGAGCGGGTTTTCCTAGCGATTACAATCCGCAACCCTTACATTGTGGTATCCGCTGTAGTACAGGAAACCATTCTGTTACAAAACGTTCACCAGATTTGTCACCAGGCTATTGTCTTCTGGGACGGCCGCCAGATAAATGTGCAAATGGATAAATGGAAGGCAGTAAAAGTGACTGAGTAGAAGAGACAAAGGAATGGTGTGTCTGTCAGTCGTTGAGACAGTCCCCGCAGGAGGCGTGACCTTCGGCGTCGCGGCGGGGGTGGACGGCGGCCGGCGAGCTGGCTCTTCATGGGGGTGGGGGCGCAAAGCGTTCTCAGCGTCCCCGCAGGAGGCGTGACCTTCGGCGTCGCGGCGGGGGTGGACGGCGGCCGGTGAGCTGACTCTTCATAGGGGTGGGGGGCGCAAAGCGTTCTCAGCGTCCCCGCAGGAGGCGTGACCTTCGGCGTCGCGACGGGGGTGGACGGCGGCCGGCGAGCTGACTCTTCATGGGGGCGGGGGCGCAAAGCGTTCTCGGCGTCTTGAAAGACACAGAGTCCCCGCAGGAGGCGTGACCTTCGGCGTCGCGGCGGGGGTGGACGGCGGCCGGCGAGCTGACTCTTCATGGGGGCGGGGGGCGCAAAGCGTTCTCGGCGTCCCCGCAGGAGGCGTGACCTTCGGCGTCGCGACGGGGGTGGACGGCGGCCGGCGAGCTGACTCTTCATGGGGGCGGGGGCGCAAAGCGTTCTCGGCGTCTTGAAAGACACAGAGTCCCCGCAGGAGGCGTGACCTTCGGCGTCGCGGCGGGGGTGGACGGCGGCCGGCGAGCTGACTCTTCATGGGGGCGGGGGGCGCAAAGCGTTCTCGGCGTCCCCGCAGGAGGCGTGACCTTCGGCGTCGCGGCGGGGGTGGACGGCGGCCGGCGAGCTGACTCTTCATGGGGGCGGGGGGCGCAAAGCGTTCTCGGCGTCCCCGCAGGAGGCGTGACCTTCGGCGTCGCGGCGGGGGTGGACGGCGGCCGGCGAGCTGACTCTTCATGGGGGCGGGGGGCGCAAAGCGTTCTCGGCGTCGTCAAGGACATTAGGGAGTCCCCGCAGGAGGCGAGACCTTCGGCGTCGTGACGGGGGTGGACGGCGGCCGGCGAGCTAACTCTTCATGGGGGCGGGGGCGCAAAGCGTTCTCGGCGTCCCCGCAGGAGGCGTGACCTTCGGCGTCGTGACGGGGGTGGACGGCGGCCGGCGAGCTGACTCTTCATGGGGGCGGGGGCGCAAAGCGTTCTCGGCGTCCCCACAGGAGGCGTGACCTTCGGCGTCGTGACGGGGGTGGACGGCGGCCGGCGAGCTGACTCTTCATGGGGGCGGGGGGCGCAAAGCGTTCTTGGCGTCTTGAAAGACATAATGGAGTTCCACAGGAGGCGTGACCTTCAGCGTCGCGACGGGGGGTGGTTGTTAGTGTGGGGGGGGGGGGGGGGGGCGCAGATGCAGGTCCAGTAACGCAGATACTGTTATAAGTCAGTGGTATACAGTAACGCTGTCTATGTGAAACTTTGCTTGCAATGCCCTATTATAAATGTAATAACAATATATCATAAATAAATTCCTAACAAATAAAAACGTCACATATGTGAGTCATCATCCAACGTCCAATCAAAACGCACCCACGTGGAATTGCTGCGACTTACACTCGTGTTTGTGTGAGCGTGCAGCCGAGCATCAACAGCTCCAAGTCAGTTATTTATTTCTCTTCACCCCCAGCAAAGCAAATGTGTTTTTCGATTTGAAATCTTCGTCTGTTGCCTGGAGTCGGTTCGATTTCATCCCCTAGCGTATCGGATTGCGCGCGCGACCCCCGCTGGCTGTGCTTACATTCGCTGCCTGGCTACTTCTCTCAACCCTTCCAATGTACCAAGGTTTCTCACAACGGCTGTCCTGACTGTGTTGACAAATAATCCGCTATCAACATGTGGTATATTGGAAACTACAGTATTACAGTATTCTTGCGTCCACTGCAGAGGGACCAGGGTTCGATTACCGGTTCACACTGGGGTGTTTTGACTTCTGAAATTGACTTATATCTGTCAATTGCACTGGTAAACGGTGACAAGAGTCGTGATATATAGAAAGTTGTATAATGTGTGCTATTGAAAATTTGTTCTTGTGATGAAACTGATATTCCATCCACACTGATTTATTTTAATTTTATTTAGAGTTTGATTATTTATTATAATTTTTAGATATTATATCGATGTTTTATTGTATCCCATCCATATAACTGGTGTCTTCTCAGGTAAGTCAACGAAAATGAATACAATGTAGAAAGTCGCCAAGGACCGACGTTTCCGGGTTGGGGTATTTAACTGTTGAATGCGTCTTAAATGTATCAGTAGATCACCGCTGTACCCGGCTAAGCACATAATAAATGGTATATAATGTTACCCACTGAAAACCAGTTCTTGTCACTGACTGGGTTGACAATAAATCACATGTATTTTATTTTTATTTATTTAAAGGTAGTGGACATCCCTCGCCAGACGTCGACACGAGAAGTTACCTCTCGTTCTAAATGACGCCCTCACATCCAGACTGTCATCTGTTCACAAGGCGGCAACAGCGCTGTCAAGTTGCAGAAGACAACAATACAACGTATTCCTTCTCATAACCTAACCCCACTTGTATATGACGTTGTTGGAATGTTCATGAAGTCATGAACTAGTTATTTCGTTACTAGTTGGAAACTCGCCAGGTTTTTATTCTCTCGGTAATTTGTGATGTTGGTCGGGAGATGGATATTTATCACGATGCCAGCACGCTGTTTATTATGCGGCTTTTTGAGACGGTTCATTGAATCTTCGTCGCTCACATAAGCTACGCCGTTGCGCAAATAAGTAGTTGTAATAGATAGAGAAATTGTGGAGGTGTTGAAATAATCCGGATATTTTTAGCAATGGTGAAGTGTTTGGTTCGTTGAAAGAGAGCTTTTGTATTGGGCAGTCACAAACCTATTTCTTTATGAGGGGATGGTTTAGCCAATTGTCTTTTGGGGGGGGGGGGGGAATTAATTTCTTTTAGAGGGTGGCATCCCCCCTAATCACCCCCAATATTAGACCAATGGGTATTACCACAGGTATTATTATACATTTTACTGGCCTAGGTGCTACACCATTTTGAACTAGACTACACAGATGGACACGCCTACAAAAACGAGGAGGTGTTGTTACTGATATCATCGTTAGGTAGGCCCAAATGCGTAGATATACGTTATACCTACTATTTTCCGTAAGAAAATCTGTCATCCTTAACAATTATGAACTTTCCTAATGTAAGGGACACCTATGCATCCGAGCACATAAGAAAAAAACTTATTTTAAAGTATAAATTCAGATTTTGAAAAAAATAAGCAATTCCCTGTTATGGATAATAGAATGGGTCTCCGTCTGATTCAGAATGTTGTGCGGTTGATTGTCAAACGAATAATATGGAAGATGTACAACCAACGGGTAGGGATGGGATGATGCTATGAGAGAAGTATAGAGGAATCGACGCTTCAATATTATTCCTCTATTTGTCATTGTTACACCATCCACTTTGACCTGATACATCCGTAACACGCTGACCTGCTTCGTTCTACGGTATCAGAACCTAGATAGTTTATTGTACATCATCTTTGCTTTGTTTTGTTATTTACCAAGTCTCCGTTTCAATTTGCTTCTAGGAAACAATTCCGACACAATCAATTCCTGCATAAGAAGATTCCCAGCAACCCCCACAAACCCTGAATATAACATTTCTCAAGCGGTAGTTCTAGATCAAAGAGCATTTTTAGGTTGAGTTCTTGGAACAGGTCCTGTTTTTGCGGTCATCTAAAGTTGCCCCAACGTAAGTATTCTCAAACTTTTGAAATAATTAAGTCCAATGGTAAAAACTTAATTTTATACTTCTCTAAATCTATTTATATGTTTGATATGTTGGTTAAAACGCAGTTTCCACAACTTTCAGTGAAGAAAGTCCATTGATCGTTGTTTTTGACAATGAAAACGGATGGTAAATAACATCAAGTTCGCTCTAGTTTAAGCCGTAAGTTTATATAAATCATCCTAAAAAACCTCCATTCCATATTTGAGCTAAGTTTTCTTGCAGCAGTTTGTTGTTGGAAATAGGCCGCATCGTCCCCAGCTGTACCACAGCCACGACAGTAAAAACTCACGCGCTTCCTCCTATTATCTTGGCCTCCTCTTTGCTCTGTGTTCGGTGTTTGGTGTGACGCGTTGGCGGTAGGTTTGCTCCTGCTTCGAGTGCAGAGGTCACACGTTCGTTGCCAGGACTGGTATTTCCGTAAAAACGTTTAAAATAATATCACCAGAATGAGGAGAAGAAAGGGAACGGCAAAAAATAGTTGTACGTGGTTGTGGTCTTGTTTTTGGAGGTCGACTTGCTGTGGTCGTCGTCGCGACGCCATCAAATTTATTAAGAATATTTTCTGCGTCTGCCTCAACCCACGCGCCCTCTTTCCCCCCCATATCTCACTCTCTTTCTCTCGTCTGCATTACAATCTCTCACTCACACATACATTTATACTGCTTCAAATCCCCCCCTTCTTTATATTGTAATGCATAAACATATTTTACATTCTACACAATTACTTTATTAACATTTGAATTACTAGCATTATCGCAACTACGGTTTCATAACAACTGCTAGACAAGAACCAAATATGTAAGATCTATTGTTTTCTATATCACCATATTTCTTACAACCTGGTTTATTTTAACGCCCAAAATATGTAATTTTGATTAATGTATTACGTGAATGCATTGCATGCATTTATGGTTTTTCAACTTTTACCTATAATCATTTATAAGTTCAATCCAAGCTGTATGCATATAGTATTCCTAGAACATCATACATTCTAAAACAGCGTACAAACAACCAAGTGAAGTCATCACTACTACTAAATAGAGGCATCTCTATCGGTTTAGTTTTTTAGAACTACGATTATTGCAGGTTTTGCACTATACCTACACTTTTTATACTCCAGTAAACGAGCATCACGCAAAATATGTTTGCGAGAGGAAATCAGAACACTCATTTCATTTCATTTATGTGACAGATGGTTTCCCCAATGTGATACAACCGAGGATATGAAATACTATGGCCTATAAACTAGAGTTTTTACAACTTGGCATGCGTATCTCTCTCTCTCTCTTGCCTGAGATTCGCACAGCTTGCGCTTATGAGTGGCGCGAAGACCGCCAAGTCGAAGAAGATATGGAATCAAGTCGGGCATCGCAGCCCTTAACAGCCATGCCCTAGGCCGGAAATGCTAATTTAATATTTTCAAGTCTTCTTTTCTTCGCAATGTAAAAATCTTGTCTTGAAATTTTCCTTTCCCTTCTTCGTAAACATGAAGGCATTTATAGAGGGCCGCGGGGCACTTTGGAAAACTCGGCATAACTCGGCCTAGCTTGCGTGGCTCCATCTTGCATAGACAATAACATTGTCATTTCTTCCTACTCGCTGTCGCTGTTCGCTGCTATTCTCAAAACGCACGAAAGTTGTTTAGGAAAACAATTCGAATCACAATTTCTAGTGTACAAGATTCGTTCTTGGATGAAATTGCATTTTAGGATACAAACTTGCTCAGTTCCTGATTATACAAACACAAACTTGGCCTATTCAAAGTTTTACAAATTACTTTCGTATGGCTTTCAGGATTTGATTTTTTGTGCATCTCCGCGAGTTTTATTTGCATTTTCATTCTTGGAGCGTAGATAAGCATCGATTTACCATTTGAGGAACCTGTGCAGACATATTACGATACTCGGCAGGCACGCCGATGTCGGGGTCTACAGCTCCGAGGGGGGCGTTGCACTCTGGTCAAAGCTTTTTCGGATATTGCTTGAAACAGTTCTGACCCTCACGTTACACTGATCCATCTTCAACCGTTCCATCTTCTGTCAAAACACCAACACGGCCAATATTTGAACTAACACGTTTAGTATGCGCATAATTACACTTTATTGAACATATTTGCACAAGACTTAAATAATGTCAGAAGTTCCAGAGTAACACCAACATAACTCAACTTCAACATTTACGTAATCCGGTAAAAAAACATATGTTTAATATTCTGCGTTGATTGATTGAAGTTCACAAGCTAATTAAAGAGTGGATACAATACAAGGTATAAAATTCAGGACCTCTCCTTGACGTTTTTGGCCTTGAATTCAAGGAAACTTGAACGGAACATAAAACCACCTTAAAGCAGCTTCACGCACGAAATCAAGCTTGATCAATAAACCGAAATTCCTACAGGTTCGTACATTTCTAACGTCATGAAATATTTCCCTTCTAGGACAGCAAGAGATGGAGAACGAAGCTCTGTGGTAAGAAAGTTGACGTCCCAATGCTTGAAGCCAACGAAGCTTCCCTTGCCGACCACAACACTAACTCTGCAATCGCCCCAACAACTCAACCAGCGCCGCATGTGTCAGACATCTTCATCTCCCAAGACAAACGACAACACCAAGGGTGTGGTCAACTCTAACTCACGGCCTTCTTATCCCGTTCTCGTTCTTGTTCTCGTTCTTGTTGCAACCTACTTGGAGCAACTTGTTGAGTTTGTGTGCCAGTGGTTGTGGTAACCAAACTCCCTTAAATCCAACTTGGAGTACACGGGATTTAATGGAAATTTCTTGTTAAGTACAAAAAAATTCCGAGCTTGAGGTTTAAGCTTTAGATGAGTTGGACGAGTGGGGAAAGGGGGGGGGGCAGGGAGGAGTTGGGAGGTAGAAGATATCCCTGAAACGTGAATTAAGAGAAAGTGAGTCCAGCATCATTCTTCATGGTCTTCAACTTAAAAATCCTTGTTACAAATAATACTGATGATTGTATATGTACGCACATGATGAATATTTGTCTTGTAAAAGATATGTTGGATTTTGTCCTGTCGTTTTGATTGATTTCGGTTGGACAGCTAGATTACATTCACCTCTTTATAACACACAAAAATATTGATGACGTTTGTAGATACATTTATTTTTTGATTATAGTGTAGAACGTGCCACATTTGTTGGAACGATTCCACACTTAGCTGTAACAGATACACACAAATATCATGTTTTGAAGCTTGTCATACGACGAAACCAATGTTTACCTGATTGAGCGTGTTTTAGCTGATTGTGTGTGTCTGTTTTATACATTTTACAGCGTAATTTAGGCATATCATAGGGACTGTCATAAGGAAGTGTCACGTGGGCCAAACCTCGACCACAAGCCGCCCCCCCCCCCCCACCCCCTTGAATTTGACACGTTCTCGTCCAAATCGTCGCACATTTATCTCAACTAGGATCGTAGCCCACTTTCTCCACCTTCCTTCGCTTGACATATAAAGCGCATTAACTTTCCTCCTGCTCCCCCACTGAAGTAATCGAACACCATGTTGCACCTGTTTTACCCCGTGTTTAGTCGTTTGCGCTTTAGTGACTCGGGAAATGTTCCTATTTCAGAGTAGAAGGGTTGAAATTGATCCCTATATCCTCCTCAGAATTCGCACCTATAACTATTCCAATATTAACTCAAAATTTTGCGGCATTGGGTTCCTCGTGTTCAAGTTTGCGTAGCTTTAACCATTTCGAAGCGGAAAAGGTAAGTCAATGTTTTTTGCTTTTCATAATAGTCTTGGGAAACTTAAACGCGATGCTAAATTAACAACTATTTATGCACCCTTGGAATCCAATTCCCTGACGTTTTCACCCCTGTGGTTATTAGTTATATCGATTTGGAAATCATGGAAATTATGCCAGCCACCTGGTTGATGACATTAAGTCGCCTCCCCCACGGAAATAGCATGCGACCGAAAGGGGTTGAAAATCGAGCTTTAGGGTATAAAACTTCCAACAAAAACCGCATCCGAATGATTCTGGCTCTGGGTTGGAAGTAAAAGTGGAGGAGCTACCCGAACCACCGGGGTGAAAGAAACCAAACTTTGGGTGCAAAAAGATGCAAAAATGGTGAAAAATATGGTCAGTTTTTGTTATTTTGAATGATAATATGGAGAGCTGTGGTTAAGTTAACGCCTCGCAATATTAATCAACGCAAATCTAACGCAATTTTATTGTAATCTTGAGGACGCTTCATGATATTGAAAAAGTGAATCCAACCAAGAAATTGGATATGAATCAGCTAAACAACTGAATTTATAAACTTTCGAATATTATCATTGTTATAATTGTTATGTCGGACATTTTGAAAGTTTAAAAATCATTGTGCAGCTGGTTTAAAACTACATTTTTGGTTAGAATCACCTTTTCAAACCTTGAAGATATCAATTAAATAACGTTACATTTGGTGGATTCCTCCCCTCGCCCGCTGACCTTCAAGGAGCCCCCGCCATGGTTACCCCTATGTGGGTCACGTGATCAATGCCCTCTAAGAGCGCAGACCGACCTTCAAGGAGGGGTCACGTGATCAATGCTCTCTAACCGCGGGAGGGTTGAACGCATCTCTTGATGAAACTAACTTGAGCTTATCTCTGATCGCAGCTCAGACTTGGGCTAATAAATCATAACGTCGTACGTACGAGCTGGGGTGGAAAGAGAACAAAGTCAGTTTTATCTGGGACACACTTATCCATCAAAACGATTTATTAAAAAAAGTAAGAGATACTTGTATTTTAATAATCTTTTTCAATTAAGAAGATGAGAGACATTCGGTTCCTCTAGTCCACGAAAATAGTTCAAAAGTTAAAGGTACCGTATGCTTACAAGTGGAGAAAAGAAAAAGAAATACATTAATAAATACTTACGTAACTACAATCAAAGAAATAAATGAAAAGTTAATCATAATATTATGATAAGCCAATAGAAACCACGAAACTTGAAAATGTGTAGTTTAACAAATATTAAGAATTTATGCAACTCAAAGTATTTTAAAGAATATGCAATAGATTCATCACGCTAAACCGTGCATCGTAGAGCAAAACGGAGCTCATTCTAGCATCAGACGGGCACCCTCACTAGACTCCCATACAACACTAGTGGCTGCCTTGGGATCAATCTTTAGTTGCATTTTACAGCTAAACGGTGCGTCGTAGAGCCAAACGGAGCTAATTCAAGTCTAGTCACAAGGGCACCCTCACTATACTATTGCATATTTTTCTCACTCTATTTCTTATTTTAAAGTTAGTATTTCCAAATTAATGCATGCATAGTTGTCTCGAGAATTTTGCATCTATGGGCTGGCAGAGACGAAATAAATTCCAAAGCTCCGGACAAATGCTTTATTGGCGCGTGATGTTCTAAGCTCTTTGGGCCTTTGTCGACCTAATCCTGTTTGACATCGAAGACAAGCGATATTAGACTTGGTAAAGCCCTGTTTCATGCACGATATTTAGCTGAGCGAACAGCGCACAATGACTTGTGTGTATATTAGTATTACGTCACGGGATGTATGGCCGTATTAAGACTAGTGCTTTCACTAGCAAACAATCAACTTGTTATTACATTTTTGGGGAAACAAACTAAAACCAGAGAAAATTATATGAAAGCATGTTTAAGCGTAGAACTATGATTTTAATATGTGTTGAGAATAATGCGTGATATTTTTTTGTAATACAGTGCACGGCTTTTAAGATGTAGAACACATTTATAGCCACTACTAGAACCTAGCGGATTTACTGCTGGTAATACACATTCAAATTACGATACTATTTAGTTTTGAATAATTTATGGTGTTCTCTATTCTCATCATTTCCCATCAGAATAATATTGTTACAGTATCAGATTCACTTTTCAACTTTGACTATCTTACTTTAAGGCGCTTTTTTGCATAACATATTTAAAATATTAAAGATCATCATCTACTAACCTCAATTTGACATTTTTAATTATTGTAAATACAGATTTAGAGGACCCAGATGCTAATCATACAAAGGGTCCTGGATAGTTTTAAAACGGTATATACTTAAAACCTTGACTAAAATCTATAAAGGAATACTTGTATTAAACAGATATATTTTAAAAAAATCAAGGAAAATAGTTTGCTAAATTTCGTAGTTCAATATTAGTCTGTGCGAATGATAGAATGAGAGTTTAGGGCGGCGCAGTTGTTCTGCTAGAGCTATCGTATCACTCTACTCAGCATCCGCGTGTCCAGAAGAGATTTAATCCCTAAGCAGCTTTAAGACTTAAAAAATCAATCCCAGAATAGTCAGTCATGCCCAAGTGTTTTGTTTTGTCTTGTTGGTGCTCGTCTCAATCGCAGTAAATCACTCCCATCAAAACACCCCAGGTCTTGTGATAAATGGGTCCGAGCCGCATTCAAGGTGCAAATCTAGACCTATTCAATTACTCAGCAGGACACTATTTTTTTTAGCTGGAACAGATTTAAAGCTTTTCCGTTCCTATTCATGGCGACACTATATGGGGTCTTCTTTATGGATTAGATCTACTTCTTTAAGTTAAATGTTATTACTGTCTGCGTTGCTTGGTAGACGAATTTGTCGCAATAGAAATATGGGGATTACTGAGATATAAACCCTCATAAAACTAATTGATCCGTGAAGCATGACTGTTTCTTTGAGGTCGCAATGCCTCTGAAAACAGGACAGTTGGCTCCTTGAACCAGTCTAGGGGGCCCCAGACCGAAGCCGTCATTGGTTTTATTCTGACTCATAACGCATTTCTTATCTTGGTACTGTATGGTGTACTTGGACATGTTACAAAGACGGGTTTTATCTTCCAAAAGAAAAAATGTATCCAAAGTAATGTCCAAAAATAAACGCAACACATTTTCTCGACAAATTACCTAATACAAATCAGAAGTGCTTTCTTGCAAAAGTATTTACAAAACTTGAGGTATAACATACGAACTACAAAAAATCACTGTGGAAAAGATATGTAATACACATTACACATACTATCTAACCGAGTACCAATTATAAATAACAAACAATAAACTAACACAACAAACAAATAATTATATACTAATTCATAAGGCAGATTGTTTTCAGACTAACTGAGAGTTGTAGAATGAGATAGCTCTGCCTTTGAGAACGCATCTGCTAGGTCAGAGCGTCCCGATGTAGATACACTATTAATGTCTTGTTGAATCATTTACCTCTCGGCGGGTCCCCGGATACCCGCTCGCCGCGTTTTGACCACCGGGTGCGGATCTGTTGTCGGACCCGTCTCTCGTAATGACACACGACTGTGCTAAGTGCTGCGCTCTCTATCCTAGCCGACTAACTAATGCATCAGTACACACTAACTTAGAGGAGTATTAATTTACGTACCGCACCGTATTATCATAAACATCGGTCGTGGTGGAGTCGTTAACTTCCGAAACGGGATATTATATCTGGAACCGAAATAAAGAAGTGTCTGTCTGTGTTTCTCATATTGCAATGCGATATATTATTAAAGTGGGTATGAGAAGTACTAATGCAATGTGACTCATTGTTTTGCGAAAATCTAGCTCAGTAGAATACACTCAAGTCATGTTATTACACTGCGCTCGTCGAAAGGGAACAACATGATAAGAAAGAAAGAAGAGAAGAAAGTAAAAAGGAAGAATAGTATTAGTTTTAGTAACTATTTAGAGAACAAAATTG
Organism: Isoperla grammatica; assembly: GCA_945910005.1. Taxonomy (NCBI): domain Eukaryota; kingdom Metazoa; phylum Arthropoda; class Insecta; order Plecoptera; family Perlodidae; genus Isoperla; species Isoperla grammatica. Next base: position 3,145,235 of record OX246741.1, on the reverse strand, counting down.
TGTTGTGTTATGCTTTCATTTCCCTCATAATTCGTTCTGATAGTTGTGCCCTTATTCTTCTTATGGGTGGGTTAGTTAATTGGGCTTTCCTTTGAACCAAATTCGATAAGAAAACACAAGTACATTACATTACATACTCTATTATTAATACTTCACTCTGCTCGCAATAAATACCTATTGCATTGCTGCGCAAGTTTCAAGTGCCATATATTCCCTAAACCCCGCTTTATTCATTGTGTAAACAGTCATGGGATTTTAACGTACGCCCATTTTAATTGCGTGTGTGTATATCTATACAAACATACTTTAAAATCCTTTTAAAACACACTACTTTTACTTTGCATGTCTAACCAAAGCACATTAGACTATGCAATGTCACGCAACGAATGCCGGGTATGGTGGAGAATAAATTCACCAGCGAGTCCGGGATACGTCAACATATGTCATATCAATTTACGGGCGAGGGGGAACGAGGGAAGTAATATTTTTTGTTGACATGCACACTGTCATCACAATCAGTTCTACAGTTGTATTATTTAACAAAATGTGTGCGCTAATAAAGGCCCGTTTTCAATGGTCGCCATTACAATTCACATCACATCTAAAAAAAAAAGTCGAGTACAGGGGTGGGGAAAGTGTATGTTGTGATGATTCAGTTAAACATGAAATGAAAGTTTACTCTTTGAGTAAAACGCTGATGGGTGGTGGCCACTCTTAACGAGATAGATAATAGGATGCGTTGTAGCACGTTACGTTGGGTATACTAAAACCTTGTTCAGACTATTCTAATTAGAAAGATTCAGTGTTAAAATAAAGTTGCTATTCTTAAGATTTAAAATATTGTGTAATTTTTATGAGTAAAGAGGGCTTAATTAATACAAAATAATTGGTATTATATTCTGCTTAAAATTGTTATACCACTCGTGATTAGAATAATTAAAATAATAAAATAATAGAAGCTTTAATTATGTACACACATCGTCGATAAAATTGCACTTACTGACATATATACATATATAGAATAGATAATATATAAAATAATACTACGAACGCACATATACTTCTGAGTGCTACTGAGTGTGCCCCCCCTGCGAACATTTGGTGGGGGGACTCGTGAGAGTATTGCGTTACCTGGCAGTGATAATGTGGCGAAGAGAATTTGTTTGTATTTTCATTAAATGACGAGGATCATTCCAAAAATACAAGAGGATAGATAAACATCCATACATAACAAAATAATGTATATATTTGTAAACAACGTCGCAACATTATTCACGAAAGACAAGGCCGTATCTCAAAGCTTCTTGTATGGGCTAAAATGTTAGACAACTATTTTCGGGAACTAAATTCGTTGCTATAAATGCTAATCACTTGAGCTTTGGGACATGATGACTAGATGCATTAGCGAAACCTGTTGGAGAAAAATCTAACTGAATGCCCAGTGTGAATGGATAGTTGCGTGTTTTAAGAATTTAGGAAGCCGTGACTAGGCTGGTTGTTGTTGTGACAGCTAGGTCTGGCAATACATAACCTTTAAACCCAACGACATAACCTTACAATCACATTACTCGCTCGATATTATGGATGACGACGACGACATTATGGTCTTTGTGGCTCGTACCCTCTTTTACGATTAAAACAAAGTCAGATATTGTAAAATACTACAATGTTTACTCACATTTGATGGCATCTCAGCTACGTTGCCGTCAACGTCCTCCATTTTTAGACGTTAGCTGTCGAATGTAGTAACCACTTTCGGTTCCTAACAGCTATTAACGACTTCGAGCTTTGGTCGCCTACTTATTACACACTTCTTCTAAAATAGTTGACTATTTCGCCTACTAAGAGCTTTGAGATACGGCCTAATATTTTCAATTTTATCAAAGTTGCTATTTTATCCCAATACGTGAAAGTAATTGAACTAAATTGAATTGAAAGAAGTAATAACAACACTTAAGCAATAATATCGTTATTAACTTAATTATAATAATTGTCAATGTCATGACCCGACATCTTTCACTATGGCGCAGCGAGCGACAAAAAGTTACAGTAAACCTTGTTGGGCAAACTCTAGAGTACCGAAAATTATCCACCTGTTCTGTACTCACCTTCGATCACGCCGTCGTATTATTTGGTGTAGAGTGACTCATAAACCAGTGCTCTTCCTACTTGTAATAACTTTAATATCTTACTTGCCATTAATTAGAAATTTCACTTATTATCAGTCATATATATTCACTTATAAGTACTCACTTATTATCGCGGCACTTGGAAACTAGTGACATGAATGCAACGTCCGTCATGTGACAATGTCTGTGATAAACTGCAATTACGTAGCCTGGCCCAATACAAGCAAAGCTGCGGGTGATGCAGTGATATACGGCTGTCACTTGTGTATGGACTATGAACCGCATGACACACGTCGGTCACTCCAATAGGTCACGAGGGGTGGGGTAGTGGTACTGTCATGATTGCTCATCGCGTGGGATTAAAACTGAACTGTGGAATAACCGATAGAGGTGGCTCAGCGGTAAGACGCGAGACTAATTCGGGAGGTCGCCGGTTCGATTCCGGCCACCGGCAGTCCTGACTGAAGGTTTTTCCGAGGTTTTCCTCAGTCGTAAAGGCGAATGCAGGGATTGAGTCCTACTAATAGCCATCGGACATTCCTTCTCAGCTATCCAAATACCTTAATAACCTAGTTAGTCACCTGAAGAGAGGCACATCAGGTAAAGCTGGTGTGCACCCTATAACGGGTATTCCTATGAAAAATGAATCAAATTATAACTATGGAATACTTTTTCGTGTAATATCTAACACGTACTTTAAGGATACACAGAAGGACAGTGATTTTCTATAATTCAGGTTTTTGGCCCCTGGAAATAATTCGAAGTCCCGGAATGTCATAGGCCTAATATAATGTTTACGAAGACCACACTAAAGTTAACATGAAAATAAATAAACATTCGATTTTTGTCAGCTAAAACAGAGCTGGTTGAACTTGGCAGATGTTTTTGTTTCCATTAGGTAATGCCCAAAATACATAAATATACACGAAACTTACTCTGCATTAATTGTCAGGCTAGAGACAACGTTAAACTCTTTATGCGTGAGGATTTGGGGGCTCGAAAACGAAGCACGTGGATTTTATTTCCATTCATCAATATTTAAACGAACAGCTAATCTCGTTTGGGAACCATCCGACAAGATAAATTGTGTGACACGTTCAAGTAATTATTATTCATAGCACGCTGCATGTTCTGTGATAATACTACATTGTTAAATACTTGACACATGCAGGAATACTAATGTAGCATTGAGTAGCGTCAGCAAATAGAACCCACTCTTTATTTTGCGAGCTTGCAATGCAGTGCATGTACACGATATGGTTATAGTGTCGGACCACGCGGCGGAGGGAACTTGCATCATGCACTATGACGTGGATCTTCTTTTTCTTGGCGTATCACTGCGCGGTAAAGAAACTAGTGCGCGAGGAATTGGGTTAAACTTGATTTAAAAATTAATTCTAAAGTAATTTACATAAAATAAGAAAACAGAATATATCATGATAGAATGTTGGTTGTTTTTATTTTTGTTTTAAGAAGTTGATTCCCTTGAGAAATGAATCTTAAAATGCAATCTTAAATGTAATAAGGTATTCGTAATTTTCCCTGGAGGTTTTTTAGTTACGATCATAATATTCTTTGCAAGCATAATGATCACAACAAACGTTTCTCATGTACCTCTATTAGGTATTATTGAGAAAAAGATTATCTTGAATTGATTTTAAAAGTGTTCAATTTTCTCTTCATACTTCCCAGCTCCTTTCCTTTCCTCCCCTCCCCAAACCCACTCATACTTGATTGGAGTTGTTGATTCTTGTATGATTTTCAATATCCTTTACCTTTCATATTTTTGTATTGTTTTGTCTCTAATCCCTGCGTTTGCTGAGATCGTCGACATTCTTCACATCGACACTCGTAAGTTTTAAAAGTGTATTGTTACTCTAGACTAACTGTAATAGAACACAACTATTAGAGCCTCGCTTGTCACCGCTGGGCCACCTCTATCGGTTGTTCTGTCCCGATCTCTACGAACTGTCTTATTTTTAGAAACAATCTTTCATAACTAAAGTTTGTGAAAGTATCATGCATAAACAAACAACGGGTTAATACAAGTGTACATAATGTCAACAAGAGCAATGTATGTTGTTTGTCTAAACATTGTTAATTGCGCGAGTGTATTATGCACGCGTTATCTTGCTGGAGGTCTCGGTTATGAAGCGTTTTAGTATGATCCCTCGGTTACCATAGAAACCAGAAGGAAGTGGTGGTTACAGATACAAGTTGGCGTATCAGCAATTATTCTAATAGGCACCTCGTGTCGTAGTCATATTAACCGCGGTCAGACAGGCCAAGTGGTAACTAGACCCCGGTAATCTTCTCAGATGCCCTTCATAGTCGATACCTTAACTACGGAGTAACCAGAGACCCACGCCAAGACGGTGGGGTAATTCAATTGAGACCCAGGGCTATTTGATAAACTGGACTAGATTTAATCATATGTTACACATTTGGTGTTGCTAGTTGATTAATACCAGCATGCAACAGAAATCTAATTCAATTCATACCATGAACTTGAACGAGGGGAGACTTTATGCAGTAGTTTAAATTCAAGTAGACGCAAATGTAATGTCGTTTCATATAACGGTTTCAAACCGGGTGAGGTGACCTCATAAGTGTTTCCCTGGATAGAAACAGAGGAGGATAAAAGGATAAAGTGGATACACAGAGGACAAGAAGTGTAGACAACGTTCACCATGTATTATTATTTTATTGATGCATCATCTACAATCTTAGTCAAAATAAACAATCAATCAACAATCACTAATCAAAAATCATTCTCTCATTTTGTAGCCCAGGAAAGTCTTCAACTATATACATATAGGGTGCGTACGTACGTCACACTATGCGAATAGCGGCCATAGGGAACACGCGTATGAAAATTTTTATCGATTTTTAAATACCTCGTCTCTCATTTAATAATTTTGTGTCTTTGAATTTTGAAAAACGGATCAGTCTATGCCTCAAAATAATTGGTTGCGTAACGATAAATAAAAGGGCGCGAAAAACGAGCCGCCGCCATGTAGAGTGGATTTGACGTCATGGTTTTGTACTTTGTACGCTCACCGCCTCAGCGATTGGTCTGTTACGCCACGTCTACAGAACCATTGCGTCACAGCCACCTGTACGCGTTTCAGATCCCCAGTTTAAACTTCAATAAATGCGACCACATTAAAGCTATTTAAAAATTTCTTTTTTACGTGCGACTTGCATTAATATACTTTTTGTATCTAATACTATTAAACTAAGTGTTTGGTTAAACAAAAAAAATCGTACGCGTGTTGCCTATTCTCTAGTAGTTTGTATCTTTGTATCTACTGTGAGACCACAAACAACCTGTCATATCTTAGTATTGATTTAACTTTCTTTAAATACACTTCAAATTGCTTAAAATAAATCATCGAGTAATACCAGACAATGTTTTATGAATGTACTTACATCCATTATATCCGAATCAAGGCCGCTGTGACGTCACGTGGGAACCATAAAGCTGGTTACATTGTTGTTGACAGTGCAGAAGTATGTACTTGCAATTACGTAATTTCTGTACTGAAGGAGTGGACTAGTGTGCAATATATTTACCTTGATATATTTACCTAAATATAATACCTTTATATATATTTATATTTATATATTTATATTTTTTACATTTATTTATTTTTTACATTTATAAATTTAATTACCTACATATATTTATCTTGCAGCTGGGCCAAAACTACAAGACCAACCAGCTGAGGGTTATGTTTATATTCTATGACGTTCCACTTCAAGTATTGACTAGCGGTTGACTAAACCCAACATACGTGGTATTTAGAGTTATCAAGTATATTTTTCTAGCACGTGTACTGAGCACATTACTAATCACTACCACCACCACTACAAACAAATCACTACATGCAGCTAATAATACCACACACAGCAGCTACTTTACTGCTACTATGATAGCATTGTGCTGTGTACACGCGCAATATCAACGCGAGAGGTTATTACAGCTACAAGAATATCGGACAGAAGCAAATAATTGAAGTGAAACCTCTCCTTTGAGAATTAGTCAATTGAAGCTTGTATACGGAAACGTTTATGTAACTATTGAAAAGATTTGGTACACTCCAGTCCACTCCTTTTACAAAGAAGTTATCGATTCAAAATGAACCAATCAAGTTAAAAATGTATCAGTGTAAAAATTAATACAAGCACACACTGGACACCTAGATCACTTACTAAGCGAGATATTACGAGGTCACCAACTCCTTCCTCAAGCACTGTATTTGCCCAACCGGCGCCAGTCAGACAAGGACAATGCTTGAGGAAGGAGTAAGTGACTCCGAAATATCACGCTAATTTAAGGGAAGTAATCCAGGTTGTAGGTCAATGTGGGCCTGTGTTTATCATACCATAGCGGTATTGTAACTAAAACAAGAGTTATTAACTCTGCATAATTGAGAGGAGGAAACTTCTTAGCATGCAGTGACTGAATCAGGTGTTTGACTTTTCATCCTGTTGACACTTGACAGCAGAGTTGTAAATTCTGTAAACGTCTTCATCGATGGATGAGTAGAAATTTCCTTCCAACTATCCATCATTTCTGAAACAAATTAAGAGAAAACAAATTAATTATTGTTTTGGTTTTGCTAAATTTTTTAAATTCTTATTTTTTTAAATTGCATTTAATTTTTTTTTTAATGAAGATGTCGTAATTGATATCTACACACTAAAAGTATGACAAAAATGATAACATTAAATGAAGAGCTGTTTAAATACAATGTTCACACACAAAATATAAGTAAGGTCACATATATAGTTTTGTTGGAGTTGTTCCTGATTTTATTCATGTAATGGTAAATTAAATTACAATAGAATATTGTCGGAAAGGGGTTTAGTTTCCTTCAACGATAAAATGTTACATGTTCATCATTATTATATTAAATAATTCACAAAACAACAGTCCGTAAGTATAATTCACTTGTGAATCTTCAACAAATACCTCTTCCACGGCAACCTCAGCCCAAACGGTTGAGGGGGAAGTGTGTTCAATGGGGTTTTGTCGCCTGGAGTTCAAAGGAGCTTCTATTGAGCCACCGCTACACCTGGCCATACAACTCTTGAAAGACTCAGCCCGCTATCACGCCTCACACACCATGCAACCCTTTAATCTGCCCCTCAACACGAGGTGCCGATACAATAATTAACCCTTCTGTTATCATATTTCAAGCGCCGCTTTAGAACCTTTCAACGACATCGGCGGAGGTCCCGATCGTTGGGACCTCCTCTTCTTACTTTTGAAAGAGTTTCTATTGGTGCCTATTGTTGTATTGTTGTATTATTGTTGCAGCGGTAATAGACCCATGTCGGCTGCTTTGGGGGCTTACACACTTTACAATGCCTGATCGGACGTGTTCAACAGTGGCGGTGTTTGAAAGAGAGATACGTGTAGACTCTCCTGTTACGGAAAGAAGAAGAAGACGATACTATACTGATAAAGATGGCTCAGTTGTAGCATTAGAGACTCAACATTAAGGTCAAATGAAGGACTCCAACCAGTGGCAATCTTTAATGGAGGTTTTTCTCGCTCATAAAGTGATAATTCTGGATTTGACTTCTACTTCGGCACTCTTGTATTCATTCCCAACAAAGATGCTGCAATTATATGAGGTACTGATGTGATTGCAAATTTATAAGGCCGCCATTTATGTAACATTACTTTGTATTATGTTTAAGTATTGTGTAATTCAAATACTATACGTGTATGAACATCCATACCATAGGCATATTTATTTTTGGTCATTGGCATGCATGCTCAACAACGTTTATTTAGCTCCACTGAAATATTTATTTAAAATATCAATGCTTTGTTTAATTACCCACACAATTTAATAACTGAATGGTGTTGTAACAGGCAATAGTATTCATTTGTATTTAGGGCATTTAGCACACGTGATGGGTTAGTTAATAAACCCCGTTGGTCGATGGGATGTTTTTGTTCAGATCAGTGTTTGAGCGGTAGTGGCCTGAATATTTGAACAGTTGACACGTGCATGGCGGAAAAACCACGTTGGAAGTGTAAATGTTTATTTCAATAAATTATCGATAAATACTAGGGTGAATGCAGATCACAACGCCATGAGTTGTGTTGGTCATACATCAATGAACTCTTTGGGGTTTGCAATTGTTAATGCACTTATTATAACATTTTGTAAGAAAATATGTGTTGCGTTGATTTCCAATCAAAGAGTAGACAAAGAAATATAAATAAAGCTATTGGATTAAATAAATAATATAATAATGGTGAACGTACGTACAAGTTTCTGTATAACATTATTTCGACTGACTGTAAAGTTAAACTAACTACGCGAGAGAGATAATAATCTTGAAATATTTAAGGATAAGGAGTGGGAAAGAACCAGAGTCTGTCTAAACATCAAAGCTGGCTCATTGTGAAAATAAGAATTGTTATATTGAGGATAAAGTAATAATAATTACCGTAATGCCTAATTTTAAATTATGATTATCTAAAATTATGACAATATTAAAACATATCAATATTCAGTAATGAAAAACAATCATTATATACAAACAAGTTAAACCCGTAAATTATTATAACCGTAGAAAGATAAATAAATCATATGTTTGTGTTGTAAAATACCTACTAATAAAGGGTCACGTTTAATTTAAATGGTTTTTCAACCGAAATAACAATGTATTTACAGTTAATAAGGCGAAACAAATACTATAAAAGGTAGTGACGTAAGTTTTGAAAGACATCGATTGAGAAAGCATCCGTTTACGATTCTCACAGACAACATTTAGAACGAGGTCAACAGGATAAAACTCTTCTGACTCACTACTAGAATTCAACTAAGGCCAAAGTCTGGGAGGAATGACCTTGAAATGTGTCTGTAAGCTTCCTTTACAGCAATGTAAACACTTCTTCAGAGGAAACGAATCAGTTTGCAACTCCAATTGACGGGAATGAAATGCATAGTTGGGTAAAGCTCAAGTTGGGGTTAAACTTGACCTACTTATTCAGGGGTGTACAAATATTTACTCTAACTGTCACTGTTTAAAGTTTAAATCGATTGCTAAATGAAATTAAAGGTTTTAGTTATATAAAAGAACGCTACACAGTAAGAAAAAATACAAACTGTGGTTTCACTAGAGCGTATACAGACTGTGCGATAAAGTGGTAAAATATTGTAATTTGGAGGGTTGTGTTTTTGTAATATCTTTAACGTTACGTATTTCAAAATAACAACCCTATTCTCGAGTCTATCTCAGTACATACTGTATGCCTTGATCGGTTCCAATTTTCTACGATCCCGATTTCAATGGCGATACCGATGCCGGCAATTACCACGATTGCGATAGTTCTGATGGTAAAGCTTACTGTGTACGTTGTTCTGTTATTGGCTATACCGAAGCGTAATTATAGTTAATATGTACCCACATTTGGCAATACTCATGATGGAAGTAGTGATGATTATAATGTAATGTGGGAGTGGCAGATTGGCGAGTTGTACTGTGTACCTCTGTGTGGGGGATTACACACTTCCACTGACATATACATAATTAAGGTAATGTATTATATACATCATACACATATGTATATGTGTGTTACGCATTATGGCAATTATTGTAATAGGATTTTTCGCTAATTGGAACGCGAAGTCAAAAGTTGTAGCCTATGTTTTGCTACTTTTGCCAGTAGTCATCGAGGGGACTTACAAAGTGCTGTTTATGTTATTATTATTACTGCGTGATTTAATTAGAGATATCATTGTTATTGATATGAATGCAACTATGAGACAGAGTATGTTCACTAGTTATTGATAACAACGTGTCTAGCTAGAGCAGTGATGTGTGTTGACGCAAGCGTTGCGTTTAAATGAAATCGCTCTATAAACTAGATAGAGATCAACGGAGACAGTTTCAATAAAAAACGAAACATCACTGTTAACCCTACTTTATGTCTAAAGGCGCCTAAAGAACTTATCTCATTCTAATTTGAAGCGGTTCCGAGTCCGCCCTTCAACAGGGTCGGCCTTGCGCATCTTAAAAGAAAACGTAAAACTGGGAATCGTTTCTTTTTAACTCAACTTTTACGAAGTGCTATTTGAATCTGAGGACTTGACACAGTAGCTGCATAAAATACATCTCACCCTTCTTCTTCTTTATAGACTGACACCATTCGGTACCAGCTCAGGAACTATAGGCTTCATTTCATGAGGAAAGAGTAAAGATAATTCAATACATGTCATTTTATAATGTATTTTCGCTGTTTGTAGAGCGTAGTAGATGAATATCACTACTGGGAAAACCATTTCATATAGTGAGGCCAATACAAATATAATCTATAAATTAGATTTTTATAGCTTCGCGTCGTTCTTACATGCCCATTACTTATGCCCATTACTGTACAGTAGTGCTCATGAAAATATACTTTTCAAAGAAAATTAAAATAAACTACACAATGGGCACATACGTCAAGCAGAACTTTCAATACTGGACCAGTGAAAATCATTTCTGTGTAGCTTTCTAACTATTACCATTCCTTTGGACACGACCACATGATATTTGTATGAATGTTTGTCTTAGCAAAAATCAAATGAGTTCAAGAATTTGAATTATAACGAACATTTCTCTTTAGATGTTCAAAATACTTATTCCTTCATTTTCAACACAAATTGGCTTTGATTTTGTTTTCAAAACCAGTAGACATTACTTCTCAGATTTCTCAATGTAACATTTTCAAATAAATAGTGAACCATCCTTACTGGTATCAAATAATATTGATATAATATATTGTCCAAAAGCCCAAAACAACAAAGCAAACGTACTTGGATTGGATACTTTCTATTGGTTCCAACAAACAAAGAAAAAAGAAGAGCAACCAAAGCGTCCAAAGCCAATTCTATGAAGTCCGGTTAACTAGATAAACTCAATAGCGTGGCTAACTCACTCTCGAAGCCTTCTAACGTGAAGGATCTTTGTTTTGATTCCCAAACCACCGTGCGGCATTCAATACATTTGAGGTGGCTGTGACATTAAACTATTATTTACGTCGGACAAACATTTGGTCGCTAGGTAATGTAATGGGCGTACCCGTGGGTGAACCTCTACAGTTATAGTAAACATTGCACTGGCTGTAATAATGCTGACATAGCATCACACGAAGTGTGTTCATATATTATCTGGGCTGCTGTGAAACATGGCGAAAAGCTGACATAGCGCAACCAAGGGAGTAAGATTAAAATTGATAAGCATGACGAAAGCAAGACAGTAAAGTAACAGTAGTGCTGTAGTGGCCTCCTCGGAAATAGTATTAAAAAATATTTTTGAGTAGTTGAGCCGAAATTCATACTTCTATCACAAAGCTCCGAATGGCTCTTGTATATTAGTATAGGCAAATACAACCGAAATTCGGTTCTAGACGGAAATAATTATTAGAAAGGTGATTTCTTTTGCAATAGGTTCCTTGGGGTCTCCTTTACATCTCCAGAAAAATCCCCAAAAATCCTTCGTGGGCAACACCCTTAAATTTTGAAAAATCCCCGCCATGTTCCAGTTTAAAAACAATTACCATAACTTAGGAACTGTTTGTTATAAAAAGATGTAGTTTACACCAAAATGCGTGTGGTGACGCCTACCTGCGCAAGAGAAGAGTCGCAAACGCACAGCAACAATCATTGTTATTATTAAGCGAGCGAAGCGAGCGTCTCCATTAGACCTTTATGGCACTTCGTTCTTTTTTTTTATGTCGATAGCGGTCGAACGAAAAGTCCGATCAACTTGAAATTTTGATCATCCACAAGCCTCGATGTGGATTGAAGGTGTATAGTTTTGAGTCAAAATCGTTCGAAAAGTTAAAAAAATACACCATAGTTACTTCAAAATATTTTTCTGAAACAGCATGGCGGCAAAATGTGAGATAGCCATATTTCTCTAAAGCTTTTTCCAATCACGAATATGTTCATTTTATGGCGATCTGATAAATATTGGCAAAGTTACACAAAAGTTATCGAAAATATTTTTCTGAAACACGGTAACAGTAAAATGTGAGGTGGCTTTCTAATAGTAAATGTTTGTCCGGTCACGAATATACTAATTTAAACGCGATCGGATGCGTATTAGAGGCAAAAATTACATTTCTATTGCTGTCAATAACTGTTTGTAACGGTGGCGGACCGCGGCGAAAACACTTGACAGAATGACAACGAAAATTCTTAGCAACGCACATTGCACTCCATTCAACAATGTCGGGAAGTATAATAGCTATGGAAATTAGAAAAATGTTTGCAATGCACATTCTTGAATTGTTGTTTATTGTTGTTTTTATAAGCTTTGAGATCTATTCGACAGAAAGTTCGTAGATATGGACGCTCTCGCTTATCAACGCGTCAAACAGAGCGTTTTCCTAGTTTTATTTACAGAAGGTGGTGTGGCTGGGCTATGGTATTGGGAGTGGGGGTTGTGTTATGAACGTGGGGGAAAGGTGGAAGGAAGATGGACGAAAAGTGCATTTTCTGCTGTTATGGAGTGGTAGGAGTTGAAAGTGTCACTGTGGTAAGAGGTTTAGATACTATTTGAGAACTTAGTGTACAGAGAAAAGATAGAATTGCGGAAAAAATGAGGGTGTCAGTAGTGTGCGAGCTCACGTAAACTGTAGGAAAGCTTTTACAAGACACCCAAATCAAGTTTCAGTGGTACCAAGTGAAAGATCAAATTCACGAAAACCCCTCCTAAGACGTGCTGTACAATCCTTTGATTTAAACGTGCTGTCTCTTTTGCGGGGAGAAGGTTGATAAAAAAAAAGCTTACAACAAGCACCCTAATCGCTTCTCAAAAATTTGCGCCGTGGCGGTTTTATCAAAAATGTCCAGTATTCGAATGGTTTGTTCAAGGAGATGTGACAAGTGGGCGGAAATAGTTCTCAATCGCATCAATACCTCCATTGACCTGATTGCTGTCGATGCACGATATCATACAAACTGTGATGCGCGTTTTTCAGTTCTTGGTTCTAGTATGCCGGGCGAGGTATCTGAAAATGTTGGAAGGCCTATTGACGAGTCCAAGTTAGAGGCTTTCAATGAATTATGGAACTTCCTTGATGTAAACGATTATTGCCAGTACCTTCTGTCCGAACTTATAGAGAAGCTTGCACAGTTCAGTGCCGGTGCCAGCAATGACAACCTGTATAGCGAAAAGCGACTGCGAGACCTCCTTTCAGCGCGCTATGGTGATAGCGTTCTGATATCACCCAGCATGAAGAGTTTCGGGACCGGGGTTTCGTTCCGGTTTGTAGCATCACGGATTTTAATGGACACCTGGTATAACTGCCGAAAGAAGGAGGCTGCAGAAGAAAAAAAGAGAATTCTAGACGCGGCTGTCACCATTCTCCAAGAAGAGATAAGATCTGAAGTTTATGACTGCACGACATATCCAACTTTTGAAGAAATGTCTGGAGGGGGAGCGAATCAAGTTGAGGAGATCCAGTCGAAGGTGTTAAGTGTTGCTCACACCATCATATCTTCGGTGCGTCCACGTTATTTTGTATAGTACAGGTTGGACTTGGTGTATTTCTTCACGGACGTTTTCGACCACGACATCTAATTAACGTTCTCCATAAATTAGGCTGCTCCGTTTCCTACAGCGAGATTTGCAAGTATGAAGCCTCCCTGACCATCAACATGTCAACTGAAGTTCAGGATAACGGATTTGTGCAGTTAGTCTTCGATAATGCCGATCACAATACTCGAACTGTGGATGGGCACAGAACGTTTCATGTGATGGGAGGAGTGCAGTGTGTGACGCCTGCTTCAACCGTCCAAACAACTTCGCGAGTTCCAAGACCGAAGCTTCAACCGGGGGCAACTCTTGTCGGAAAGTTTGGCTTAATCCCGATCGTCAGTCACGACCGGCCAATGAACAGTGGTCTGAATCGCGTGGTCGTGGAAGACGTTCGGATGCCGATATTGGAACGAAATACCAATGGTTTTGGATGGCGGGTCCGAAGTCACCAGACGAACCTCAACGCGGATGGACTGGTTTTATGGAGATTGCCTCGGGAAAGAGATCCTACCAAATGTCAGCTGTGGTACCTTTGCCCTTCGTCAATCTGCAACCATCAAACCCCACCACAATCAACATATTTTGTTTTCGTGTCGTGATGAACCTCGCCAGCCTCCCTCCTACGTCGGCTGCCGCCCGCCAGCACAGCCTACGCGTATATCACCAAGTCCAGGCTTGGAGGGGGAACGTCGTTGAACCGAGAGATTGGGGCTGGACTGTCGAACAGGAAAAATATATTCGTGTCCCATCCACGTTATCCCCGGCGTCGGAAAAGCTACTACACCTGATTCACTGTGGGTGCAAGGTAGACTGCTCCCGTAACTGTAAATGCACACGAAGCGGCCTAAAATGCACCACTACGTGCAGTGGGTGTGCTGGGGAGTCTTGCCTCAACAGGAATATCCCGGATTACGACGAAGAAGAAGACGAATATGAGGCCGAGCAGGACCACCGCGAGCGAAAGCGCAGCAGCGACGTACTACCTCATATAAAGGATTTGGTAAAACGAAGTCGGGTGTAATAATTTTTTTTTTACATTTTGAAATGTACATTCGCTGCCGCAAGTGGCTTTTTCATCTTAAAACGAGTTAAATATCTAGACAAATCCTATATTTAAAAGGGAAAACATGACACATTTTTTCTTACGCTTTTTAACGTGTATATGTACTATTTTGTCATTAAACGTAAATAAACTGACAATTTTCATTTTTTCCCAGCAAACACGAGTTTTTCATTGAAAACGAAAAATTCTTACACCAAAAGCACCTCTGTAGAACTATCTATTCCTAACTTATGGAAATTTTTTGAAAACTGCAAGATGGCGGCGATTTTTTCCAAAATTAAGGGTGTTGCCCACGTTGGATTTTTGGGGATTTTTCTGGACAAGTTAAGGGGGCCCCAAGGAACCAATTGCAAAAGAAATCCCCTTTCTAATAATTATTTCCGTCTCGAACCTTAATTTGCCTATACTATATTTGTTACTCTATAATCTGCTAGACTAGTGGAAGTGTGAATGTGCAGCGGGAAAAATTTAATTCTTCCCAATATGAGACTTTAATTACATTTGCTTGTGCCATTTAACCAACAGCGTAAAGTGTTTTAAAAAAATACGCCAGCACGATGAACTCATTTGTAGGTACCGTTTAGGGTTAAAAATGAAATAAGGTACTAAACTGTTGAGTTAACACTTTAAACTGAGTCGTTATAGCCTCCAAGGTTCTTGCAACGAAACACACCTTGTTGTCATACAACAACAACAAAATTGTTTTTTACATTTTTTTATTTTTATTAAAGATAATGTTGTAATGACAATGATTTCTCTAACTACATATTAGACACATCCCAACAGATGTAAATTGCCCTTTCTTGTCGAATCTTTCCATGGTATTTTTTCCCTCTCTCTATAGGCACGACGTGTATGTTGGAACTTCCATTTAGGCCTATAACGATTCGAATATCTATTCCCTCAACACATTCAAGTATATAGCACAATAATACAATATATTAACATATTCCGAGCCTACACATTGCGAAAGAAATGCCTGATCCTTAATGGTGCTGGGCCACAGTAAACATTATGATATTCTCTAAACGCTTTGGAAATGCTTTTTATCTAAGTACTTTGTGCGAGCTTTGATCATCACGGCTGGCTAGAGACTCGTCGAGTAGTCTCGAACGGCGCAATGCGTCCGCGAAGCGATTGTGTCCATCTTTGAGGTTCAAGTAGCCATATTGAGATCGGCGCTCTAGCGAGAGAGAGGGGGGGGGGGGGAGAAAGAGAGCGACATTCATTCTTCTCTTGGATCCATCACATCGACCACAAAGAGACTTTTTTGCAGTTTGATCGCTTGCTCGGCGCTCACAAACATGGATTTGCCGAGGAAAAACGAAAAGTATCCTCTTATTTGAATTCTGAGTCACGGACGTGTAACGTCGTAACATTCTGTTTCCCCCTCCTCCCCCCCCCCCCAACCACCCACCCCCTTCAACCCACCCACTCCCACTATACGTCTTGTTTGAGGATATCCGACTTCGTCTCTTTACATTATTTTCAAATTATATTTTATCTTCTCTTCATTTGAATACATTTTAACGTACAGCATACCTTAAGGTTTAATATAAAGCGAGCTTATTCCGAACATGGAAACGTTATTTGAACATTTCTTGTCTATGAGTAAGTTCATATTTTACATTTCGAATATCCATACCATTATGAATGTTCCATGTAAACAGTTACCAAATCTAAACTCGTAAATTCTTGTTATTGCAGTATTTTCACTGCTTCATTTCTCACATTCCTCAAATCTTTTCAAAACGGGCCTTCTTCTATTGTCTACCATTACACTTGACTTTTTGTAAGCTCAGCACTTTACTACTCGTTCTTTACGTTTATCGTTTTTAGTCATAATACAAAATATGCATTTTTCTTGTTTCTTGGCGCAGTTCTTCGATTTTAACAGCATTTTTACGTATACGGACCTCGTTCATCTACAATACTTAGTTTTTCCGTTGGGGCCAAGTCAAGTTAGTTCGCGTTCTTTGTGTAATCACTGAAATATGTTGCTTATGTCGTCCCCTACACCTTCTTATCACATTCTTCAAGACAAATATTAGAGGATTTAGACGAAAACTCGTAAAAAACTCATTTCTAAATTTGTGTGTTATGTTTTTCCCGGTTATCACATTACGCTAGAACACATTATTAAGCCTACTTGCGACGTAATTGAGATTCAAAACATCGAGACGAACAATGGTTAGATAATCTGTCTTTTTAATTCCGGTAAACATAAAGTTGATAATTGAGTCGTTACTATACCATCTGAAGTGAGTGATCATAAAAAAAATTAACGAACTGTTTTTGGTCGGTACATAGCATAGCCTCACATGTTCCATCATCGGTTGGCGAACCGCTGTCGTTTGACGTGGTGGCATTGAGACAACGTGTATTGGAGGATATAATGATTGCGTAGCTTCCTTTCATTAAGAGTCAGCTTCTCGGTTAATGAGTTGAATGATCCCAACACTCATAGCTCACATACACTACTTCATAAACTCGGTATCTGCTATATAATATATTTCCTGTCGACGTTCATCTAATTGGAAAATGCTGTCACATCCAAACTCCATCGATGAAAAACTATAAGACTTGTCAAGATTCTGCAACATATTATAAAATGTATTATTGTCATGGAATAGAAGATTACATTTGATATTCTCATACTACGTACAGTACAGTACAGGGCCTGGGGAGTACTTCATGTGTTTTATGCAACGAGCAAATGCAGTTGCATCGCCAAGTAGTTTCTTAAAGGTAACTATAACTTCGTTTTTCTTCTCAAAGTGACAACGGAATACTTTCAAAAAATGTAATAAGAAATAGTTATGTTTTTCTCAGATAAGATAAATAAATAAATAATTAATGCATTGCTTACAGTTAATAAACTTGCACGCAAATCGTCAGAACTGGTCAGTAAGAATGCCCGTGAGTCAGGGGCCACTGGACTGACGCCCTCATTCCCACATAGTGAGCATGAGGCCGCCTACTTCCCCCATATGGCGCAACGTGCCCGTTAACCGCTCCACCACACCATTCCGAATACAAAACAAACATGGCTATTTTATTTTGATGGATACTAATTTCACGGTGGGGTGGGTTAATTTTTAGTGGCGGGTGTTTGCTACGTAGTTGTGACGTCATATGCAGAGGGCTCCAATCACAGGAGTGATAACACAACGCATGTGATGACACACGAGAACTCAGCCAGAACGACAAGTATTCAACGACTACAGGCGTGATTACACAACGCATGTGATGACACACGAGAACTCAGCCAGAACGACAAGTATTAAACGACTACAGGCGTGATTACACAACGCATGTGATGACACGAGAACTCAGCCAGAACGACAAGCATTCAACGACTACAGGCGTGATTACACAACGCATGTGATGACACACGAGAACTCAGCCAGAACGACAAGTATTTAACGACTACAGGAGTGATTACACAACGCATGTGATGACACACGAGAACTCAGCCAGAACGACAAGTATTCAACGACTATACAGGAGTGATTACACAACGCATGTGATGACACACGAGAACTCAGCCAGAACGACAAGTATTCAACGACTACAGGAGTGATTACACAACGCATGTGATGACACACGAGAACTCAGCCAGAACGACAAGTACTCAACGACTACAGGAGTGATTACACAACATGTGATGACACACGAGAACTCAGCCAGAACGACAAGTATTCAACGACTACAGGAGTGATTACACAACGCATGTGAAGACACACGAGAACTCAGCCAGAACGACAAGTATTCAACGACTACAGGAGTGATTACACAACGCATGTGATGACACACGAGAACTCAGCCAGAACGACAAGTACTCAACGACTACAGGAGTGATTACACAACATGTGATGACACACGAGAACTCAGCCAGAACGACAAGTATTCAACGACTACAGGAGTGATTACACAACGCATGTGAAGACACACGAGAACTCAGCCAGAACGACAAGTATTCAACGACTACAGGAGTGATTACACAACGCATGTGAAGACACACGAGAACTCAGCCAGAACGACAAGTATTCAACGACTACAGGAGTGATTACACAACGCATGTGATGACACACGAGAACTCAGCCAGAACGACAAGTATTCAACGACTACAGGAGTGATTACACAACGCATGTGATGACACACGAGAACTCAGCCAGAACGACAAGTACTCAACGACTACAGGAGTGATTACACAACATGTGATGACACACGAGAACTCAGCCAGAACGACAAGTACTCAACGACTACAGGAGTGATTACACAACGCATGTGATGACACACGAGAACTCAGCCAGAACGACAAGTATTCAACGACTACAGGAGTGATTACACAACGCATGTGAAGACACACGAGAACTCAGCCAGAACGACAAGTATTCAACGACTACAGGAGTGATTACACAACGCATGTGATGACACACGAGAACTCAGCCAGAACGACAAGTATTCAACGACTACAGGAGTGATTACACAACATGTGATGACACACGAGAACTCAGCCAGAACGACAAGTATTCAACGACTACAGGAGTGATTACACAACATGTGATGACACACGAGAACTCAGCCAGAACGACAAGTATTCAACGACTACAGGAGTGATTACACAACGCATGTGATGACACACGAGAACTCAGCCAGAACGACAAGTATTCAACGACTTGTCGGGCCAGGTAAACTGATTTAACTCTCATGCAACGTCCGCACTTTATTCACCAATCACAGTCTAGCACTGTAACTTGGAGCAAGAGAGGGTGGAAATATGTCACTTTGAAGCTAACGTAGCAACGAAGGACATTATAAATGGTTTTATATAGCCCACTGATAATAAGTACTTGCAACTTGTAAAAAAAAAAAAAATAAATAAATAAACCCCGCGCCTACACCAATGATGAAACACTTGTGTTTACATTGTTGTACCTAATACCTACACCAATGTTTGCAACATGTGTATACAATTATTATCAAACCCGGGGCCTACAGAAATGTTTGAAACACTTGTGTGTACACCTACACCAATGTTTGAAACACTTGTATTAACAATAATTGTAAAACCTGGCACCTACACCAATGTTTGAAAAATGTATATACAATCATAATTGTATTATTCCCCTACACTAATATTTTAAACAACTAAAAAGATTAAAATGCCTTTACAATAATTATCTATCCTGGCGCAAACTAATATCTGCAACACGATGAGAATGACGAAGGCATGATAAGATAAGATTTATTTATTTATTTTATTTATTTATTTATTTATTTGATAGGACACAAATACAGCCATAGGCCATTTTACATTGTGCGTGTAAACGTAATAATATTACTAAGCTACCTAAAACTAACTTAATTAACTAAACTAACATATTAACTAACAATACGTGATAACATGTGTACGAAACATGGGGTAATGAATAATTATAATAGTAAAACAGAAGAATGTTTTAACATGACAAAAAACATAAGAGAGGAAAAACAAAAAAAAAAAAAAAAAAAAACTACATGGCTACAAGTCACACAAGAGGTTTGGCGTTAGTCATGAACTCCCGGCGGGATGAAAAAATGTCGAGGGTGGATGTGGTAAGTGAGTTGTAGGTGAACGGTAAACCTCTGTAAAGTTCAACAGGTATACATTATATACACTAGAACATTCGAGTTGTTATGTTGCTTAAAGTTATTCAACCTGGCATCTCACCAGTGTTTCTTTGCTTACTTCTATATTATGATGAGTCAATAGCGACAATCATATCTTTCCACAATGCTGTTCTATGATATTATTCTACGTGCATACTAACAAGAATCTTTCCTCCAATTACGTAAATGCGTACATTGTGCGCACTCGGCCGAAAGCTTCAAATTAAATATAACATAGACCTTCGTCTGTTCCACACAGTACTATAATAAACTTGAGCATTTTACACGTGTTCCTAGCTTTGTTATTCACTTTCATAATTAAAGTTCAACCTGGAGTATAAAGAAAAAACACATACTAGACTTTCTACCACTTTTAATATTCTCCCCCTATCTCACACGAAATAACATTTCATGCGTTATCCCGTTCACAGAACGACAAAAGGACTCATTGTAGTTACATATTCTTGAAAGCATCTTTGAAGGCACTCAAAACTTTTTTTACGTTGTAACTCGCTCAAAGGGAAGAGTTGGTGTAACTTTATGAAGTAGTTGATGTTTTGTTTCAGTGAATGTTGTGCGCGCGATAGCGACGTCTCCACCCATCAAAGATCAGCTTTGTGGATCTTAGTTTACAATTGTTATTATTACTTTTAATCCGGTACAAATGGAGAGAACGAGGGAGACATTGCGGAGATAATAAATGAATGGAAATTCTAGAGAGTATGAGAGAGAAGGAAGTTGGAAGAGAGAGAGTTGAGGAGAAAGAGAATCCCATTGTAAGAGAGCCTGTGCAGAGCAATCAGTCCGACTCCGGCTCATCGTCAAACTAATTTAAACTTTTGTCCGTAATGTAGACTGTAGAGAGTTAGAGAGAGAGAGAGAGAAGAGAGAAGGAGAGAGAGAGAGAGAAGGAGGAAGAGAGAAACATTGAGGCCTATCTCAAAACTCTACGCAGCCAGGTTTCAAGTTGCAAATTTTATACACTACCGAGGAACATAATACTGACACATTAGCGTGCAACATTCCTGATTCTTGAAATAAAAAATAATCTCCGGCCGAGACTTCGACACTGGAAGGTAAGAAGAAGAAGAAGAGGAAGAAGAAGAAGATAAGTACTCCCAAGAGCCTCTTTACTCACAGATAGCGCTGTACAGAACACGTTCTTAAGCACTTGTTGTAGAACGGGGAGTAGCCGAGGTTACTGGAAGAGCCTCGATAATTAAAGCTATGGGAGTTAAGCGCGGGGCAAAGGACCCATATCCGGCACGAAACTCTTCTTTAGAATGATGTGCTGCTTGAATGAAAGTCGGAAACACATACAAAAAATATATATATATATTACAACTCACATTTTAAATACAGACCAAACACCTACAATGTAGTCAAAAACTCTGTATTTTCATCAAAATAAGTAAAAAAAAATCCTGTGCCAATTTAGTTTTTGACAGTATATAAAATCAGCTTGTTTTTTGATAATCCACCGAAGGTTTGAAAGAATTTCATACCAGGATTCTTAATACAAGTCACTATATATCAAGTGACTTTTAGTATGACTTTAGTAATACTACTCAAATTTGGAAATGTAGCGTTCAAATACTGAAGTGACAGCTTAATATAACAAGCTCAACGAAAGCGTTCTAGAAAAAGAGTAAGAAGCTTGACGCTTCATTTATTAAGCGAGCGAAGCGAGCGTTTCCACTTGACTCTTATGGCACTTCATTCTGTTTTTTTTTTTTTTTTTTTTTTTTTTTTATGTCCGTCGATAGCGGTCGAACGGAAAATCCGATCAACTTGAAATTTGGACCATCCACAAGCCTCGATGTGGATTGAAGGTGTATAGTTTTGAGGCAAAATCGTTCGACAAGTTACAAAGTTACACCATAGTTACTGCAAAATATTTTTCTGAAACAAAATGGCGGCAAAATGTGAGATAGCCAGATTTTTCTACAGATTTTTCCGGTCACGAATATGTTAATGTAATGGCGATCTGATAAGTATTGGCAAAGTTACACGAAAGTTACTCGAAAATATTTTTCTAAAACGCAGTAACGGCAAAATGTGAGGTGGCTATCTTATAGTAAAGTTTTGTCCGGTCACGAATGTACTAATGTAAACGCGATCCGATACGTATTAGAGGCAGAAATTACATTTCTATTGCTGTCAATAAGTGTAAGTAACGGTGGCGGACCGTGTTGAAAACATGACCACGAAAATTCTTAGCAACGCACATTGCACTGCATACAACAATGTCGGAAAGAATAATAGCCATGGAAATAAGAACAATTTTTGCAATGCGCATTCTTGAATTGTTGTTAATTGTTGTTCGTATTAGCATTGAAAACTTTTCGCCAGAAAGTTCGTAGATATTGACGCGCTCGCTTATCAACGCGTCAAACAGAGCGTTTTCCTAGTATTAAAGAAACATAGCTGACAAGTTAACGTCGTATCCAAAGAGGTTGTTCACAGAGAAACTACTAAAACAAGTACTGAGATCAAAGCAAAACGAATCAAAGTGGCACAAGAGATGTTTTTCATCTGATCGAGAGAGCAGAGTCAAGACTGGGAAACTCATGTTAACGGAAAAGCCAATAAATTATTCATGGGTGTCGTTCACAGTGGACCGACCAAGGAGGGAATGGCTACTTGTAAGTTGTAACTTAGCTAAGTATTCAAGCAAGGCAAGCTTTGCCGGAAAGCATTTGAAAAATTAACATCTTTACTTGGGTTCGCTTTTGGTTGAACAAAGAGGTATGTTTGTATTCAAAAAAAAACAAATTACATGTAGTATCTACAAATGCTTGTAGGTGTCAATCATTTAACCAACGTATTTATACGGTACATTAACGAACATTTGATACAGATTACTTATTATCATCATCTAATGAGCAAGGATATACCTAACTTAAATTGTACAGCTTTGTTAAAGATTTGTCAACTTAACACTGATAGTTAAACGAATTCAAGCTGATATAAATAGGGGAAGGAATCAGACTCTTCCAGTGATAAGATGACGTCATTGACGAGTAACCTGTCCTTATCGTATCACGTGACAATATCATATCACATTACAGGTTCGAGCTCACGTCCCTCTGTGTTTTAATGCCAGATTCAACCTTGGTTAACGACGCTGTTAATGTCTTGTGTGATTGAGCTTGTGAGGGCTCGTGTGAATAAGACAAGGCTTAGTTTAATTTGAGCCGCGTCGTGCGCCAGCCTACTCAGTACTCGGTGATAAGTAACTGAGACTTAATTATGAAGCACGGAAGACTCAGTGGGTTTAGAGTGGTATTAGTTCCCAAGGAGTGTTTCACTGGGAGGATTTGCCACGGGAAAGCCAGTCAAAACTTTCTGTCTTTGAAGTCTAATTTCCATGAGTAGTCAACGTACCAGTTGGTGAACGCATTTAAATGTATATTTTACACAAGTGTGCTAGCCTACAAAACGTACGAAGCGCTCAATTTGATTCCTCAAGCGGCCGGAAAACGAACCAGAGAACTTTATAGGTTTACTCGTTTCAATGGCATTGAGACACGAGTTAAAACCGCAAAGCTATTTAGAATGTTCACGCACGTTATAGGTAGATGGGTAGTGAATAAACCTCTAGTGAAAAGAGAGGACAATACAGAATTGTGCATCGTAGAAAATAATACCATCTTATTTTATACAAAGACAGTTTTGATCAGTTTTAAAACACTACCGTGTTTGCAATACGGAGTTGAGAAGAGACTCCCATGCTAAGATGCAACCCCTCTTAGGGCGACCCACCAGTTATAGCTTCCGATCTAAACAGGAAATCTTGGAGGATATCCTAAACGAATTGAAGAGAATTAGATTTCCTCTCCTACTTATTTCTACAAGATATTACCAAACTTAAGATGAACTGATTTCCTCATAAATATCGAACGGTTATCACAGTTTTCTCTTAGTTTTGTGGCCCCTACGTTCACTTGTCGAGTCACATCTTTTTATGCAATACAAGGTTTGAGTGATTCATAGATGAAGTTTTTCTGAGAATTGGTAACAACATAGTGGCAGATTGCGGATTGTGTATATCGTGTAACTGACTGATAACTGATAACTGTGTTGCGTATTCCTTCTTACAATACAAAATATTCGGGGTTCGATTCCCGGTTTGAACAGTGTGTGTTTTCAAAGAAACTAAATTCACTTACATGTTATAGTGTGTATCTAAACGGTAAATTTAGAACCGTCGTAGCAATCAAAACAAATACATAGTTTTATTTAAGGCCTACCTCATTGAAAACCAGTTTGTAACTGATTGAGAAGATATATAAACACATTTTGTGTATAAAGTTCTAATCAGATTGCAATATTGTTTTCGTTCATTCACACTTCCAATATCACTGGTTAATATCTACGCAGAATGAATGCATCTTGTGAGCACATATCCACAAGTAGTGTTAAATCTCTTCAGTACAGATATGGTTGGTTGCACCATACACACCTGTTATTCATTGAGAGTGCTAAACAGCGTTAAGTAAGTATAACCAACTAATAGCATGTGGATGGTTAGTTGGGTCAGCTTGTGGCCATGTGGTGATTTATATATTATAGCGGTGAGGTAGAGAGAACCCACAATGTGCAATAATACGGAAGTTGAGAATACATTAAGGATTAAACTATCATGGTACATTTCAATTTGGTTATTATAACGTACAGAATTACGCACTTGTGGTTTTTATGTACTACAGATATTAGCGTGGGATTTGTTTTATTTTCTTCATCAATCTCAAAAGGAGCGTGAAATAATTCTCCAAAACAGTAACGTAAACTTATGGGTTATTGAGTGACGAGTTATTCAAATTAAAAGACAAGGACAAGTAAAAGACAATTAAAAGACAAAAGACAAGATTACTTTTGCAATACAGGCAGTTTTACAGGTTATGACGTTTTGCTTTATTATCATTACCATGCCTACCTTATACTGTTTGCAAATTTCATAGTTAAACTCAAATAGTTTTAATTCCTATATGTTTCAAACATCTTCAAACAATGCCACAAGCTAAGTAAAGTAAAGTAAAGCAAATGGATATAAAAGTAGCGGCAGAAGTAGAAGCAAAGGGAAAATGAACATCAAAGCAACATCTTAATTACTTTAGAGGGTCAGTCACCTCAGAAACGATTCAACTATAGCACACCACAGAAACACATCCCAGTTTTCCGCATAAGTTACACCCAGGTTCACAGAGGTTCGTTGTAATAGTTGCGTTTATTCTCTAAGACTATAATATAATCCGTATTTGTATATTATATAATTATTGTGCAGATATATAGTGTGAGGAATCCAATGAAGGAGAATATTATGTGCTAATGGGTTAGGCGGAAGAGCCCCTCTTGCACTCACTGGTCACCATCTCAAGTCACCAAGCTTTAGCGTACATCCTTGTCTGCCATCCGTCTTCCCGTTCCCAAACTGGTTTGATTACGTCCTCCCATTTCAATTGAGACCCAACTTGAGCAACTCAGACAACGCATTACCAATGGTATTAAGTTAGTAATTGCTTAATTTTCGTAATTTGGCTGTACATCCCACCGAACCCGGTCTTAGTGTACTTAAGTCTCCCAACCACCTCACAATACCCGTCTTAGTCTGTTTCACACCAATCGACGGGATTAACAGAACATTTGCGACATTAATTATGAAAGCTGAGCGTGTAAAGAGACAAACTGATCCTTGAAGATGAAGCGCATATAATCAATCAGTGGCCAGACAGTAATCATGTTAGCGGTGCCATCGACGGGTTAAGTAGAGCTAAGTACGCGGAAGACGTAGGTTGGGTCTCGATAAGCTGTTACATTCAATTCAATGGTGGTGACGTCATCCAAGTTCCAAGATGGCGGTGCTCAATTTGGGAAGTGGTGATTAAATAGGAAGTTGCGGTTTCTCTAATCTACGGTGAGCACAAGTGAGGTAACGATGTTCGGTGATTAGGTTAAAATATATGTTTTTATCCAGAATAAACATGCGCAAAGCAAAGGGACAGGATCAATACGGGTCCGAGAGCTTGACAAACGAAAGCATTATATGTTAATACTCATTATTTAAAAATGTTAATTAATATAGATGTGCGGTTTACATGACGTTAAAACATAGTTTGCCTCGATTTCGAATATCAGTTCTCAGAAGGCGATGAAAACCGATCAAATTTAACAAACAAAACTATGGACAAATGTTTTATTTACTTGTAAGTAATACACGTTACAGTACTCATTGCACCTGTATTGTTTAACTGAAAGGGAAAAGATTCCCTCCCACCTTGGTTATACATCCCAACCCATCCTAATTCCCTGATAACCAAACCAGTGCAAACAGTTGTTCTGCCATAAAGGGTGGGCGCATAGAAAGCAAGCCCCCATATATTATAACTTGACCGCAGCTAAATAAATCTACTTTTTATGATTCATTACGACTGGTTTTGACCACTCAATGTCATCTGGAAGAGCAATCGATCAGGCCCGCAGATAAATGCTGTTCACGAAACATTGGTCCTATCATGACGCGTTTATAGTTGTCATTTTTGTAAAAGAAGATCTGGGGGCGTAAAAACAGTCTTAAACTGTATGTACTGCTGTAGGCACCGTGCCAGTGCAAGGTTCTTATGATTCCTCAAGAAACATGAGCACTATCTATCGACTTCACACGCACACGCACACGCACACGCACACGCACACGCACACGCACACGCACACGCACACGCACACGCACACGCACACGCACACGCACACGCACACGCACACGCACACGCACACGCACACGCATGTCGCCATGGTTAGCGAGTGCATGGATCCAGGCGTAATATGTCTAGACTGTGGTTATGGATCGTGTGAAGCAATGAAACTACTCAAAATAGTTTACATTATTTTCCAATTTATCAAAGCTGTGATCGGCAAAGTTTTGCAATAGTTGTTCCGACGTGGAAATAGATCTGACGATGCAAAGTTTACGTGACACGGCAATTAATTGAACCGGAAACTAGTGTTAAATGCAGCAACGTACAAACATGTGGTATATTCGCACAGTCTCGTGACTAATAAACTTGCATATTTGAGATTATCTTTGTCTGACAGAATACCTAACTAAAGGGAGCATAAATCCCCCGTTGAAGGGGTTATCTCTTGCAGGAAATTTGTTTAATTAATATTAAATGCGTTGATGGTTTAAAATGTTTACAAATAAAACAAATCATCTGGGATGGGGAGTGACTTGAGTAGCTATATAGCTGACGTCACTGGAAGTGCAGCGAACTCCATGTAGCATATTTTTAACTAAAAAGCTATACTTGACGTTAGATGTCAAAACAAGCTGAATCAGACAAGGATGAATACAAGAAATATGGAATTATTCTTGATATGATTCGTGTGAAATACGAAGTGCTACGAATATAAAATATAGCTCATTTAAATAACAGCTCAACTCAAATTTACACTTCAAATATATTACATAACATCAATGGAAATTTTTCTAGCAAGTGCTGTGTTTACTTTCCTCGTATTTATGTATTTGTTCAAGACTCACGCAAACACAAGATATTTTAGGTTCATTTGTAGGAGATACATAAGTTTGGAGATTAAGTGCTGACTGAAAAACAGACACTTCCATGATAAAAACTTCTGAATATATTACAGCCAGAAGTTATTTATCTATTCCGTAAAACAAATCATAATTCTATCCAAAACGTCAGATGAAATCATTTGTCATTCATCGTTACTTGTTCAGTTCACATTTGAGAGCACACATCTTTCATTTTAATTATAAACCACGATTAATACAACATTGTATGTACAGTACACTTTACAACGATCCGAATCTTAAGAGCTGCTTTGAGTTGCAGAACTCAGTTAAAGCTACAATAGCTGTTAGTCTTAACAACAGTATAATTAATTACATTTCCAAGTTCTAGAGAATGATCCATGATTTATTGGGCTCCGGTGAGTCGGTTAAGAGGTTGTACGAGCACAAGATTGAAGTAATGAGGTATGGACAATAGTTTGGGTTGAACTAGTTAGCTTGAGTTCTCTGTGTCAGGTAGCCTATTATTAACCAATATTTTATTGTAATATATGTAAGTAGGGCATGCAGGAATAACCCCAATATATATGTGTGTGTTTTCGTAAAATAGTATTATTTTCGAATACTCAAAAAATAATTAACTCAAAGGAAGGAAAAGCATACATAAGTTGTTTGGCATTCAGTTTATGGATGTGTTTTATGCATAACGTGGCCATATGTGTTAGTACCAATACCTAATTTGTTTTAGAATTGACTACCAATAAACACTTTGGACGTCCCTTACTACCCTATGAAGCCCCGTGCTATAGTCAATCAGTTGACGTCGTGGCTGCAGTTAGCAGTAGGTGTTTATGTTATTATTATTATTATTATTTATTTATCAATATCAGACATTGTACATTGGAAGTAATTACTTAATATAAATGCCTAATTTTGAAAGGATGCAGGAAGCGGGCCAACGGTCCATCCACGAGGATTGTGTCCTGCATCCATGTAAATTTAAACTAATACTAATGTAAATTTAAACTAATACTAAGGCATATGAATATTTGATGTAATACTAATTAAAATATGTCTAATTGCCCTTGACTAATGTCTTGACTTGCCCCACACAGCTGCTGACCGCCAAATAGGCTCGTAATCAACCTCTGAACCAGCCAATAAGCCATAACTGGCTATCTTTGATGACATTGGACGCCGCTCAACAGGCTTACGAGTGACGTAGGTGATGGTGAGAGTTAGCATACACACTCAATGGCCAGACGGATTAATTAAAATCACATTGCGCGTCCAATCCACGTGCAACTGTTGGATCCAGCCAGACAGGCGTAGTTTGTCGCCCTCCTTTGATCTGTAGTGATCATATTAGCGGGGCTTTGCGTGGGTTAGGCTTGAGTCTGCAGCGTTTGACCGGGACGTGGGTTTATGTATGTCCTGAGTTACCGGTAAAGGTGGCTCAGCGGTGAGACTCATTCGGGAGGTCGCTGGTTCAATACCGGTCACTGGTAATTGCTGACTGAAGGTTTTTTCCACGCTTACAAGGGAGTGCTGGGATTGATCATAATAACAGCCCTCGGACATTCCTTCTCATTCCTCATTACTTTCAGTCAGGATTGTCGGTAGAGAGTATCGAACCGGCGACTCGTATGCTACGCATTACCAATGTCTATCGGTTAAGTCTCAGATATCAAATTATTCCTGAGATCAGAAACCTCTTCCCTGTTAGAAGACGTGTCATGTAAACCCTTATCACCACAATTTCCATTATGAATGAGGACGTTCTTGTGAAATCGTGTTTAGTGAGAGTTTCCTGCTCTTACGTAGCGGCTCTTTTTGGTACTTAGGTATCAAATAGCAGCGAAACTGGAGCCAGATTGCTTTTAAGAGCTGTTGCTATTGCTGTTACATTGAAGTCACCAGATACTCCGGGGGCTGCGCGCGCACTTATTGGATGGGGGGCGGGATCTAGTGAGCTGAGCCACTTTAGTATGTAGTTCATGAAGAACAAACGTTTCCTTTATCAGCGGGACACGAATACCATCAGTTTTTAATTCGCGAAATGAATATAAACATTTTTTGAAAATTTTGAATGTCATCCGAAAGGACGGTGTAACTTTCCCCAGTTTACCCGAAACCTGAAAAGTATAAATTATTCTTGGACCCGAACCCGAAATTCGAAAGCTCGCAGCTAGATTACTCCTTCATTCGTTACGGCCCCCCCCCCCCCCCCCCCCCCCCGTAACGAATGAATGGGGTCTTCTTTTATACATGGTGTTAGAATGCCTACGTAATTATTAATTATTTGCCATTCTTGGCAAATTTTTTCACAGTTAATTGTAATTAGTTTTACTCGTTACAAACCTTAAAAAAGAAACTTCTTTCATCAGAAAACCTCATTTTTCTCAATATTTTCTTGTTCAGATTTTCACAGATTTCAAAACTCAAACTGTGAATGAAACTTCCTATGGAAACAGACAAGAAGTGATAGCCAGTCTTTGGTTGATTGTTAGGACACAGATTGTTGATAAACGTCCCAGCCAACAATCCGAGTACATCGGATATCGACTTCTATACAACTCATGAACTCCTGATAGATGACTCTAAGAAAATACCGCATTTGTCGTGATCAACGTGTTTAATTTAAGACACTAAGCGAAGGGGTCATTGAAGACACTAAGCGAATGTCTATTCACGATGTTACTTGGTGCTCTATTGCACAAAATGCAGTTATATGATTTACTTTGCAGGTTTATTTTATTTATTTTTTCGTTCCCGTCAACCATCTTGGTCAACCGGGCAGCAACAATACATCTTTGTGTCTGTGTTGTCAAACCACGTGTCCTACTCAGTTTGATAAATCCCTGCTAGTAGCGCGGGGATCACCGTACCGCAATATTGCCACTTGAGCTGCCGGGATTAAGGATGTCATTCGCTCTGTAGCGCCAGGCTAAACATCACTATTATAGGCTATGTGGATAAATTACTTTAACACCCATGGTATTGACTTTTCACGATTTATACATTAAACGTTTTGTAATGATCCAAATAATGCCAGGACATTTTTTTAAATAAAAAATTATTATAATTTTTAAGACATTTCTTTTCTTTATTTTTCAATTAAAAGTGAGATTTCCAATGAAAGTAACCATAAAGGTATCAAATTATGATCTGTGCAAACCATTACATAGAATGTCAAAATTATAAAGCAATTATACGAAAAATAAGAAAGTTATGAATCTTATAAAATAGTCTTGTCGTGTAAGGCTATTCATCACATTCTTTGAAAGAAAAATATTTGTAAATTTTTGTTCTTGAAGATTTAG
Organism: Isoperla grammatica; assembly: GCA_945910005.1. Taxonomy (NCBI): domain Eukaryota; kingdom Metazoa; phylum Arthropoda; class Insecta; order Plecoptera; family Perlodidae; genus Isoperla; species Isoperla grammatica. Next base: position 3,113,975 of record OX246741.1, on the reverse strand, counting down.
AGGGCGTGATGAGACTCATTCAAAAATACATAGATTTTTAAATGGTCTAAAGATCACATACACCTACCGCTCTGCACACTGCCCTTCGCCTTGCAAGCTACAACCGTGCAACGCCTGCGCACTAGACCAGCTTACAACAGCCACTCCACATTCGGCAATGCTGTTTACATTGAAGACGATATTATTCATTCACAACAAACCAACAAACCTCTGTACGCGTACACACGTAAGCAAACCCTGCTAGAAGCCCGGCTATACTTCAGGGGCAGCGATACCCTTTGACCGTGGTTACACAAGCGTGGGCACGCACTAGAACTGAGTCAACACTTGGACATACTGGGTAGTTGTAAGTGTAGTGAACGTCAACAAGCGCTGGGCAAACACCCGTTGGTCAACGTCATGACGATATTCGCTGCTGGAGAGCTTCGATCTACTCACGGCCAGCGGTCAAGATCCACAGAGAAGCTTCCTTTGAAGACTTAGTAGCTGCTACATTTAAGTAATTAGGTAGTACTTCAATGAAAAATGGCGGAATGTTAGTCACAAGATTGAAAATGTGCGATATTATCGTTCTTGGGACATCTCAAGAAAGCTTCCAACATCGAAAAAGTGAATCTATTTTTAAATTTGTATTTACTGTCTATAATTTTCAGTTACTTACAAAGATCAGATACTTATAAACGAGGACAAGTTGAACTATACATTATTAAGATGGCTGAATGGAGAAAGAGTAGAGGATAATTTCCTTACTTATTTCTTATCCCGCTTTTAACTGTAACATGTATTTTATTGTATATACTTTAATCATGGAAATAAAGATATTGAATAACAAATCGCTGGAGTATTAGAATTTCCCTAAATTGCTGTTTCCCATTCGTCGGGTCTAGAGTTGTCTACCCGAGAAATAGGGCACTGAATGGTTTTCGTGAATGGAATGGTTCTTATTACTATCCTAATTATTTCCTAACTCGATGGAAAGTTAGCAATTGAGCTTTATTTGGGACTCAAATTGCTTCATTCTGACTTATTGAATGGATTTTAGATTACTCTTACTGTAAAATTTGTCTGTTTGACTTCTTGAAATACAAGTCTGCAAAACTTGAAGAGGGCGAAGAAGACGATATAACATGCACAAAGTGATTACAAAAGATAGAGAGAAAAGCCATCTTTCTCGGCACCGGTCACCACGAGGTGGGCCCCACCTCGGTCGTTAATGAACCAAGTAAACCCGGATTCGCGAGCGTAAACGAGTTGAATTAAAGACCCAAACAAAAGAAACATTCTCAGCAGTTCATGGTGCTTTCTCGTCTAAAGCTGAGCACAGTTTAGACTAGAACGCGTACACTCAACGACGCAAAGCCCCTTGTTGCAACTCATGAGTCAGGGAGTCCCCATCTAATAATGACTTAATGTCTAACTGTCCTGCAATAATACTCGACTGTTAGACGGATGATTAGGGCTCAACTGTCCTGGCGTGACTGTCTGTGGCTACGGACGATGATTGCGTCTAATTGGTTCAAGAGTAGCGGATGAGCTAAGGGTTGTTAATTATCTCACCCCCACGCGAGTCACCCCCCCCCCCCCCCCCCCGGTGTCCACCCTTAACCTCGAACACCCTTACTCATCAACCTCGTCTAATTTATTGAGCGCCGTTTAATGAATGGTCCACAATAAGATTAGAAGATGCGTCAGCCGAGATCGAGTCAGTCGTTTAAATTAAATTTGCAACTTGTTCATTATGGAATTTGAATAATGAATGGGTTCTATTGTCGAATCTCATTTGATTTCTAGCGTCACTTTTTAATAGTCCGTATACATTTTTTGCAAACGTTTTAACTGTTCGTAAAGTGAAATTGCTTCATTCTTGTTCAAGGTACGTTACAGGATTTGTTTCTAGCAGAAAATGAAAACATTTTTGAAAAACAGTCAAAATATGCTATAGAACATTTAACATTTTAAAGCAAACATTTAGAGCGATCAGGCGCTGCTAAGCAGTATCATTGTCTTCGCCCGCCATTGTACTGTTAACAACCCAAGCGAGCTCAAGTATTCAACATTTGACAACCTACACATCACCTTTTCTCTAGTTAGTCCATTTCGTGTTTTGCAAACAGAATGAACAGTCTTATTTTTAGTGTCGTGTAAATTATAATATTCAACACTTGCAATATTAATTTTCCTTTGTACTTAAATGAGGGTAAGTTTGTTGAATTTCTATTATTACAGAACAGAATGGACGTTTTTTTAATTTCTTACTTGAATTACTTAAATTATTTATCGGTAATATTACACTTTTGTGTACACACTACGACTATCATGCGTCAAACTTTGCTCTAAAATACCCGTGCCTCCCGAATAATAGAGAGGCTGGTCACTATCAGGGCTCTTATCGACAGAGTCCGGTCCACCATTACACACGCGCCTCTCTGGCTCCGTCGGTAAACTGTTGATAACTAACTTGGCCAAGAGAAATCACATCCCAAGGGAACAATGCAAAGTCACTCACAAAAATAAAAATGTCCGCTATCCTTATCAATTATTGTCCGCATGATCGCTTCACTGAAAGCCATGGCCATGCTTCACGGTACCACCACGGCTTAACCCTATCTCCATGACCCTCTCAGCAGTTATCACCTCGGTATCATCAATCCAGCTCGCCCTTAATCCTTCAACCGTACTCGTTATTAATGAAGGGGGACTAAACCGTGTGGTCAATAGCTAAATGTTGCAGTTCGTGCAATCGGAATCATGAACACCCCGACAACAGAGACAAATTGGATCTCTGTCTACTACCCGTTCAGTAAACCTTGTCCTTGAAAAACAAAGACGAATTGCTGAAGTGGTTCCACATTAACTTTGTAAATGCTGACGTCATAGATGAGTGAGTCGCAGCCAATCAGCGGGCGGCTTTTTCAAATACTGATATACTTGGTTGGGCAATGATGATTCTCTCCTGTTTCAATTACTTAAACGTAAACACAAGTATGTATTTATAATCCACCTACTCAGTTACAAGAATTGGTTTTCACTTTTCAGTGGGAGACATCACATTCAAAGCGTTGTCTGTTCCTTGTAACCGAAATGAGACAAGACATCGCGTTTATGCACAATTACGTCGCGTCTACTCGTGAGATATTCCAAACAACAGTGTTGACATCGCGGGAGTACAACCCGATATCATTCATATCACCACTTTACTTCCGAGAACAGATACAACACAACATGCGCAATTTATCTTATAACACCACTCTCTCATTTTCGTCTTCGTTCTCTATTTAACTGGCAAGGTTATGACGTCAGAGCCTGTTTTAGTGTTCCCAGTCCCCTGTCTGTTCAGAGAAGAAGGGTGAGGCGAAAGTGTGGCGTATACAATATACAGCCCTCCCCCCTCCCTCACCACCCGTCCTCGCCAAGACGAAACTTTGTGACATTATGAAAAAATGATAACCGAATGGTGTTTGTGTCATTTCCGGTTTCTCTTGACCAACCGGAAGGGAGGCTCCGCAGAAGTCTCACTTCCGTGTTTTCGATATAGCGTCGAGTACAGAACTCTCATGTGAAGGTCTACCCAGAGAGTAACACCGCTAGAACATTAACTAAAATTCCCTCGCAATGTGAACTATAAAAGTCACAAAAGAGACGGTCACTCCACGTGGTCTATTTCAACGGAGAACGCGCGTGATAGCCCGGTACCTGCTTGTTATTGTCCCTGCATGGAGTGCACCAAGACAACGCCTGCCAACAGACTTGCTGATGCTGATAGTGTTACTACAATACCGTGGCATGAGATGAGAACGAGATGCAACTATATGATTTAAGTACGTCACTTCACTATGTGTTACATCTTTTCAAAATCTCTATTGCAGTGGACCATATCATACATAAAATCCACAAATTGCATTGCATGTACGTTCTGCGAGTGGGTATAATGATTCTCGATAATTCACATCTTTGTTTCTTTTCTCATAGCTAGATGTAACAACACGAAGATAAGAACAAGACTCTAAAACTTGGATTTGGATACTAGAATATGTACACGAAATATTTCTCCAATAAAACACCCAAGCTTGTGTAACTTTCTTTCTTAGAACAAAGACTCTTCCCCAGCTTGTTTGGCTGACTGACTATCAAACAGGTAGGGAATTACTTGTGTTTATTTCGTTATAAACAAAGTGTGGATTAGAACATGGATTGTGTAGACTCATCCCAAGAGTGTCTTGACCGAGAACACATAACATTCTTTCATGTTTTGTAACTCAGGCAAACACATCATCGTTGTCTGTTTTATGTTTTCTGGGTTCCCATTCTATGATAATCACAATTTCTTCCCGTCCGGTGTTGCGCGTGGATTATGCCTTCCGGCTGACGAGGAGGGGTGGTTTCATCCCCCTCCGTCGAGGAGCACGCACGAAACTCATTTCCCAGCCACCACGCACCCTTTCACCAACCCTTTGTGCTGCGTGCGAGGTGGCCTTGGGCAACGGAGCAGCTAGCGCCGCGGTGGCCGCGCCGACGACTACTCTGATCGCGTTCAAGGACATATTTATTCTACTACTGTGCGGCAACCTGGCTGGCATCAACAATGTTTTAAACCGCACAAAATTCGTGTGTTTTTTAGTAACATCTTGAGATCGCTACTCCTTATTTAAAAGGGATTAATAGCCATCGTTTAGTTTCAACTAAATACAGAATTAAAAGTTTTCCAAATATCTTTATCCTTACAGTTGTAATTTTGGAAGCTAATTAAAGAATAGTTACTAGTTAGTTGGTTTCCAAAATGTCAACCGTATTGATAGCAATACTTGAAATATTGTTAATCCTGGTCTTAGCTTTTATGAAGCATAATGTCCCTGTTGTCACTTTTTAACATTTTAAAGCGTTCCGGAAATATTACTAAAAACCTTTGATTTTGCGCGGTTACCTTTCCCATGAACACCCACGGTATGCAGCGTACTCAACACAATTCAATCGCTAAACGTTTCCTAGAAACAAAAAATAAAAAACATAATTTTCATTCGAATAATTATAATACCGTCTACTTCGATCTCCATTTAGAAATTACAAGACAGTTGTTGATCACGGTCCACACAGGAATATTATTGTATCATGGTTGTTGATAGCACAGTGCAATAGTTGGGAACTACCCGAATGCTTCTCCGTGTCTTTATACGTCCCGGTATTGTACCGCGTGTTTGTTGGTAAATAACTTGGACGAGGTAGGACAAACTTTAAGGTTGTAGTGCGTTGTTTTATGAGTTATTCACGTCGTGTGGGGAGGGGGGGGGGGGCTATAAATATGTCAACACATCCCACTGCACTGCGTTCTCGCCAAGGTTAAGCAGTTTCAGACGTTCCTAGGGGTGTCTTATTTATTTATCGTATGAAGGCCTGTGAACGGTGGCAGGAAGTGTAACCATAATCGTGTCCTCGCATATTTCAGTCATTTTATTTAGTATATTAAGAAAAAACTAATAAATATACACATTGAAGATAAATGATCTCGAACATTTTCATGAAGTTGGCACAACTGAAACTGTGAGTTATTAGAGAATTGTGGATAGGGCACGTGCCTTGATAACTTCACTGTTATAAAAACATTCGAACTTTGTGTTACAGTTTTTATGTTTCCTTCATAATTATGAGTCTAAATTATGTGATACGACAATTGTCAGATGCATAGATATCCTCTTTTCTGCAAATGTGTGAAAGGCGGGTGATAAAAGCGACAAGGTTTTGTCATTGAGTATTTCAATTCTATGAGGCAGTAGCCTACTGACTGAAAAATATTCTCCTTACAAACTTTTATGTGGTTTGGGTTGTCCACTGTCTAAATGGTCATAAATAAGAGATACTTAATGAGCTGCCATCTTGTAAAAAATAGGAATTACTTGTTGTACAATTAATTTTCTTACAAAACAAACAAATCTGCCATCTTGGTTTCTGGTTTCCATGCCATAGCTTCTAAACTTCTCCTCCCCAGGATTAGCTTGTGACAATGTCCTCTTTAAAAATCGTTTTCCTCCCAGCACCATCATATAATGCGCTGTCAGTCATCCTTGGTCCGGATCCTCCCAGCGACTGTGAGATGCAGATGATGGATTGCTTCAGTATCTACATCTGTCTGCTTGCGATGGGATCTCATCGTGTTACAATTAACACCCCCACCCTCCCCTCCCCTCCCCTCCCCTATCACGCCCACAGGGGATGACGCCCTTTCGCTTCCAGGAGTGTCACTTGTGGCTGTTGGGGACGTGTTGAGCCAGTGGGGGCCCCTCCACTTGACACTCTCATCACAGCTACATACTTCTATAACTACCACGTTATTACTGCTCTAGAGAAAAAAAAAACAATTATTGTTTTAATAACTGTAGCGATATTTAGATCAATATTGAGTAAACAAGTAATGTTTTAATTTAGCGACATACGTACAAGTTGAAGTGGAAGCCTTTGTTGGTCAAAGTTTCTTTCAAGAAGGGCTTTTACATTTTACTTTGTTTCCTACTCGTTTCTAAAACTTAATTTATGCAATCGACTACATCTTTTAGATTGTAGCACAAACGTCGTATCTTTGATCTTGAGACAGTTCCATGCTGGTTTTAGTGTGGAATCTTTGTAATACCTTTATTGTATACAGCCGAAGAGGATACTAGAAGTATCAATTTAAACACAATATAAATTAAAACACTGGCGTTCGCAACTGGTACACGACCGGTATATAGGGGTAATTTTTCTAAATGTATTTGAAATTGTTTTGGTAATACCAAAAAAGTAAAGAGAAGTCATACAGTACTCAAAATAATGTTATGTTTCTGGTTCAAACTAATGGACATGTAGATATTGTTTCACTCTAATTGTTCGGCAAAACAAAGACAAAAATAAAACGTTTCGATGATGAAGTTTTGTCCGTGACAGTGTCGATTGTAATTGCAGCAATAATCACGTGACGCAATGATGAGTGGATGGCTGCGTCGACAGGGCTCGTCGCTTTGCAATTACACCCCCCACTACGTGCGACGGGTACAGCTGATACGTCACCGAGGGGTGGTGACGTCACGAGCAGCAGGTAAACGCCTCCTGCAGGGGGACAATCTATTCCATGCGGGAAAAGCAGTTTTCAAGAAATATGTTCAAATCTAAGAAGGCAGCACTGGTCGAGGTGGGTCGCTCCTCGCTGCCCGCAAAGAGAGATCTTCAATATTTTATTCATCTCACTTGCCCTTCATATTTTTCCCTGTTCTTACTTTCTCACCGCTTCATACTTGCCAGAACAAAAAAAAACGCCCACCAGCCCCTCACGCCTCCAAAACCACTGGAATGTAACCTCAATGTTTTATTTTGGATTCCCTTCCACCTCAGGTGAACTTCTGCGCATGCGAGGGGAAGAGCAGAGGTAGCAATGACGTCAGAGCGGGGAACAAACCATCGCATCGAGTATCAGTTACAAAGCCAAGATTGTCAATATTACTTTATTTTATTTTGCGATGTTGCTGCAATAGATCAATGTACAATTTCCATTACACAATCACACAATCATACGTGATATGATACACTGTAATTAATCATACTAGTACATAGCATGGCCTAGTTATAGCTTTTAGTAAATGAATGAATGATTATACAATAATGTGCTTTAGTTAAAAACAACAAAAGTCGGTGTAACATTTAGATAAATCAAATACATTGATTATTGGCATCAGATACAAGGTCATGATGAGTGACTACTGGATGTATTTTGATCAACATACATTTAAGTTTGAATGATACGAGGAAAACGGTTTGGTGAGATTACGGTATCATAACTCAAAACAAATTAAAAATAAGTCCTTTAGTAAAGTGTCCATCAGTAATAATAAACAATATATTAATAATGAATATAAAGTGAATTATGCTCGGATATGAGGTTTTCTGGTGCCATAAAATAATATCTTGGCTTTAGACCAGCTTGTCTGAGTAAACACAAAAACAGTCAAGACACATTTCTCACTCAACAAGACATTACATAATCCAAGATTTGTTTCCAAGTATGAAAGTCTTGTATTTGACTCGTACATATAAATTATATTCTTTTTCCAGTTTGTTAATTTATCATTTTAAAATAAGGGTTTAACGAAAGCTTCCAAACATAATAAAGGCAAGCGTTATGGGGGGCAAGAAAGATAGATTGTGTTGGGGACTAACATAAATAAATGGCCAGTGGAAACTTTGTGACTTAAATGGCGGAAGTATATCTAGATGAAACCACAAATATGATGAACACTGGGCCCGGAGGAAACTTGTTGGCTGAAGAAGTGGGGGAAGGGGGGGGGGGTAAGCGTAAGAAGCGTCAAGGGATGCGAACCTTAAGAGGATTCTAGTCGACGGGGCCAACTCCAAGCTGAGAGATCGTACGGAAAAAGATGTTTCGGTGAGCGCACAGTGGGCGGAGATTGTTACTCTGTTCGTTCATTCTCGGGTGAGATCGTAACTACCCCCGTTTCGTTGACTGGCGCTGGTCACGTGACCCACCAGTAGGTCTCACGCAGCGGAGGAGTTCGTATCGGGCCGCTGTACAAGAACAAACCGCTTCCGCACGCGGTAGCCGTACGTTTTAGGTACGAATGTTGTATGCGCGTAGCGTAAATATATCGTAACTTACGACGGGGTCACGATAAAACATACATACATACAAAGTACGATGCTCCGTTAGACTACATCTAAAGCCTACAATGCTCGCCATTGACGATACGGGTTGTAAGAGAGGAGCATAGGAACCACTTCCACAACAACAACAAAAACAACAACAACGACCACGAAAATAACAGTAACGCACACCCATAGACACAGACGTCTAAAAAAATGTGTGCGTGTGAGCATATAGTCTATATCGTAGTCGTAGCTGTGGGGTACGTCGTAAAAACCCCAAAATAATAATCTCGTAAATGGCTTTGACAGCTGTTACTAGTGACTATAAACACAAATGGAATGATAAATGAAACAGCTATCATTACGTCAACTTGATGGCGCTGTGTCAAATATTATAAACAAAACAAAGTGACGGACACGTTTACTGACAGTGCGAATAGATGATTTTCAAAACTGATGTATGTAGGACCCTTTCTAAATCGTCAATGATTGAATCGTTACAATGAAATCGTCAATGAAATCGTCACTAATTTCAAATGTGGCGTTTCTAGTACGGATGGAGAGTTGTTATGTTCAGTTTCACTTTCATTCATAACTTCCACGTCTGACTCGCCCCATTCACTCTTGTCAGGCCACAAGCTGCATCCTGGCCTGGGTTCCCCTTTTCCAACGTGTTTCAGGGGTGTAGACGAACCAATTTCAAATGTGGCGTTTCTTGGGCGGGTGGAGAGTTGTTACCACCGACTGTTTCAACGTCCAAGCTTTAAAGAATGCAATTATTAAATAATTGGCACCCTTTTTCAAACATAGTTACATAACATTATCAGAGATTACATTCGTGCCAGGGTAGGCGGGGGCGGCAAAACTACCAAATCAGATGCCAGACTTGAAGTTTGTGGTCACATGCAGGGTGCACCTAGGCTAAAATGTGCAAAGCCAAATCATATATTTTCTTATTATATTCTATTAAAACTTATTTTTCGTTCCACCTGCTACAAAACTCAAAACGTTCCATTTACATACCTAGACCCGTATTACCTAGGGGCACTGGTTTATGGTGAATACAATTACTCGATTTCGGTACAGTAACAGTTTCATTATCGGTTTATTGGCAGGTATATAAAGCGAGGTTAATGTTTCAAAAATTGTGCGTAAAGTGGTTCTTAAAATTTTCAAAAATCTTACTTTGTAAATATTAGCCTTCTACACAATAGGGAATATACCACATTTCCCGATATTGGTTCGATCATGTGAAGTTGATAGGCCCTCATCTACAAATACCGGCAAACTACTTTTCGCACTTCAAAACGTCACAGTTTGATTTTTATAACGTTACAAAGTGTAACATTTCTTCTTTCCCGGGCTTTTATCGTGAAACGGATGGTTACGTCATAACTGAGTAAACATCACTGTGTATGAATGTGTTTGCCAATCACCGCCTTGCAACACTAGACAATTATCGGAAAAACAACGTATTCATTGTTGTCCGATCTCTTCACAAACCTATTATTCACTGAAATAATGTTTCATTATTACAAATAATCATGCCAATTGTGTAAATTAATTGTTGCAAACAATTATTATTCATTATGGAACCAAATAATACTATAAATACTCTAATTTAAGTGAAATATTCGGCACAAATACAATCTTTGATTATCTTTGTTTGATAGGCTGATTGATGTTAGTCAGTTCTGACGTCATGACCTGTTTTTCCCGCCATAATTATTTGTGAAATTTTCAGCTCACTTTCTTGAATGAAAATATTTACGAAAATGGTAAAATGAAATATTTTTGACTTCATAACATCGTCATTAATTTGGTAACGACGACAGAAATTAACATGCATATTCCCTATTACGTCGAAAGAAAGACAGTATGCAATATGCATGTAAAAGTTGCGAGATACTCCTATGCGAGATGGATTGAGACAATATTTTTATGTCAACGCCAGCCAAAATAAAAAAAATCGCGTTGTAATAAAAAATATCTGGAAATTTAATGTTTTTCAACTTGAATTTCAGTGTTATTCACCAATTTACACTAAGTACACAAATGTCGGTGTTTGGCGGCGATTCAAATTTTCCCGGTTTAAAATGGATGAATTATCGATGATCATTATGTGAAATTAAACGACTCATCGACATTTAGGTGTTATCGTTATCGTTATCATGGGTTTATATCGATATTACGTGCGCGAGTCAAATAAATACATATTCTATTCATGATGATTGATGAAGCATTGGTTAGTTTTAATGCACTCTATAATGCACTAACTATGCATACTATTATTAAACCTTGAAAAAAAAATGCTAGAAAATTAACTAATAAAAAGACCATTTACATTCTTATAACTTTGAGTTCTTGAGGTATTGATGGAGGGGGGGGTGTACCTACCTCTAAACTACGAGGGGGTGATGTGCTTTTAAATTCGCAAAGGGGTTTCACATCTGATATTTCCTTTACGTCATAGCAACGGCCCAACGAGGCACATAGTAAATGGTATATCCCCTGGCAATTACTTTGTTTACTTGAATGTTTTATGAAGGTTAAAAAAGGGGTAAGTATAGAAATGCAAGGTGAATCACTGACAATCAGCCGGCCGCTCACTTCCGCGTTGACCTGGTACTGGTTTTGTTGGTGGAACGTCTGGCCTCCGGTATTAGGGGTTGGTTTCATTCATCCTTTCAAGTTTCTCAGAATCGTAAGCTATTTGCGGTGACTCCCCCCCCCCCCGCCCAGGTGTCACTAACAGTTAGGGCCATCGACCTTTGTAGATTGACTATATTGGCTTGAATATGTGGACGACAGGGACCTACTCATAGTTATTTCCATAAATACTTTTTAGTCGTCCATGTGGTATGTAATTAAACATAATAATAAAACAAACTGCAATTTCCTACTTTTAGACGGTTATTTTCACGTGAGCAGTGAAATACGTCGTAGGCCTACGTGTAAACTACGGTAGGCAATAAACAAAAATGCAAAAAATTTGCAAAAAAGAGGCCAAGCCCAAAACGGAGAAGACAAACCGTTACAAACCAAAGAGGGCACACGTACAAAAATGCCAATTTCAAAAGAGGCTCAACATTTAAAGGGGTAATATCTAAAATTGTGGCCAAGCCAATTATTTATTTCCAATATATAAATATAGTTATTATAATTAATTAAATAAACAAATATATAAATGTTTACATCACTTAATAATTGATAAATAAATAAATTACATTAATACAAAATTAAATTAACTTATTGAAACATTTCGAGGTGGGGAAAACAAAATGAACACACTGTAATTGTATTTATAATTAAAAGCTTGGCCGATGAATTTGCATTCTCAGTTTTATTTTCCAAGTACTGAAATGTTTCTTGATGACATTATTAAATTGATTTTAAAGTTCATTAACTTGATGAGTTATTACCATTATTGCTTTATAGTACGTAATATTAATAATATATTACCCCAAGCCAAATTACAAATTCATTACAATTAGAATAATACAATTACAATAATTTGTTCAATAGTAAAGTACAAGGTGGTAAGTAAAGATATATGTCTAAATGTTGTCAAATAGAGATAAAAATACACCTAAGCATAAAGTTGGTGGCAGAACTCTGTCGGCCATGATTTGAAAGATAGGAGGTATCGGTAGCTCCACGGTGACTACCGACTACGGTGCTCTGTGCTAAAATCAGTGACATACGATTTGGCGCTTGATTTCGTTCTGCATTGTGATAGTCGGCTGTGACCGTAAATCTAACTACAATGGAGAAATACTATTTGCTGGTACCTTCTAGCCTCGGAACGGGTGCAGTTATCACCTCAAATAAAATTGTGACAAATTTCAAATTTGACAACTTTCAGGAATAGCCCCCAGTATATACTTGTGTATTGTTTTTTTTTTTACTTTAGGATAATATACTCAATAGTTTGAGTTAAATTCGCTTTAATTCAAATTTGCACATCTTTCTAAAATTTTTTTGATTTCGTGTCTACGACAAAAATGACAATTTACGCTCGAGTCCTAGCTGTGTTTTTTGTTTATTGTTATATTGTAACAACAAAATGCCCTTTTCAGGTCCACAATTGTTTATTTGATCGACTTGTTTTTTGTTTATTGTTATATTGTAACAACAAAATGCCCTTTCAGGTCCACAATTGTTTATTTGATCGACTTGTTTATAATACTTCATTGACAAGTTCTTTAAATATTCAATTGATTGTCGTAAAATCACCAATAAGCATTATATTAATCTTTCAGATTTATGTAGGCCTACATTTCGTTTTATGTGTGTGTATATGTGTGCATTTTGCAATTAAAACATAATATGGTACCGGTATCGGCCTATTTGACATACTTTGACATAGGCTTCTCTTTGTTTGCATCGATACACGATTACGTTTCATTTAGCAAGAAACTATGCCAACTCACGCACGTTCATCTTCACGCACTCAAAGTTCATCTTCACGCACTCAAATGCACTCCCATCCCACACAGTAATCACGCAAGACCTCGAAACGTATACAATATTGATATTATTAGAGGAGCAAATATGGCGAGGTTTCTCCCAGCAAAAATATAATTTATGTTTTAGGGTTAGTTTAGTGCCTCGGAAGAGCTGTGCAAGGTGGACTCCAAATATATGGACTAAATATTAATTTTCTAAATCACGTCAGCCAATCACTGCCACCTTCTTTAGACGTCAATCTCATTGCTGATCTATGCTTTTTTTTGCAGTTATTTAGATTTTAGATGACTCCAAAGCAGTTTGACAGGGCCCAGGCTAATAATTCAAATGAAGGGGGCTGGGAAGTGAAAACTTTTATTCACAGCCACCTGGCAAATGGCATTAGAAAAGTAATAATGTATGCAGACTGTATGGCTGTATAATGTTGTTACCAAGCCAAGTATTACAACGACTGCAACCGATAGTTGAGCGGTAACACGAGATACTATTCGGGACGTTGCCGGTTAGATATTCGATTCCGTTATCACTTTGGTAATCTTGATTGAAAATTTTGGCCAGGATTTTTTAAGTCAAAATACGATCGCTGGGATTGAGCCCCCAAAAATTGTACATTTGCTCCAATCCATCCTCACACCGACAAACACTAGTATAATTATCTACGTAGCTGAAGAGGTAAATGTTGGGTCTGAGCAGGTTACTGCGAAACAGTATTACTATTAGTTCACTGTGTAGGTGTCTCCGGAAGGGGGGGGGGGGGGGGAGGGGGGGGCTTGGCGCGTAAGCCGTGTGTGCATACAGGCTTACCGCAAGATAATTTACCCATATTGACCGTCCGTTTATAAACAATTACAAGTAAGCACACGATATTTAAAAAAAATTCCTGCATGTGGTCCTAGGTATATGAGAGGGGGCATCAACTCGTTACGCAAGACCTTCAAAGACTGATATATAACCATGTCTGCGCAAGACTAATCTAACTATCGGTTGGTTGGATAGTCAAGTCGGCGAATATTCTCTTGCCCTGCTTAGCCCAAATACATTTCCTCGTCTCGTCTTCAATCACATTCACAGCTCGAGCTAACGTTGTCAAGGTCGACTGGTTTGTGTGTGATGGTGGTAGGCGCGGGGGGATGAAGACTGCTGGACTTCGGCAGCCAATAGGAGGCTGGCCCGCCCGTCTTCGCTCGGCTCGGAGGAATGTATCTGTGTCGCGACAGAGCGAGTTACCAGACGGTGTTTAGAAATAATATTGGAACGCAAAACATGCACTTTGTTAGTGCAATTTCTGATTAAACCGTTGAACTTACAGTTACACTTTTTTTTTTCGATGCTCACATTGATTCAAACTCTGATTTGTGTTACTTACTTCTTCTAGAAAATATTTCAAACGTCTCTTATTATGCGATAAAGTTGCACGGTCATGAGACTATTTTAACATTATCGACAATGTTTATATCATTATAAGTCAAAAGTGCTTTATTATTTGGAAAATGTGACTACGCGAAAGCAACGGACACATCTTTGTGAGCGATACTGCAAAATATGGTTATGATCCTATTACCCATTAACCTGCAATAGCCACAAAACCGAGCGCTTGCATTCAGCTCCGCGCGTCCCGCATCTTGTCGACTCGAATCCTCTTAAGATGTGGACATGAAAAACACATTATCAGATGTTCCATAACACAAGTCGCCTTTGCAGAAAATACTTCTTTGGGTTATTATTTCGCCATCTTAGAAACTGGCAGTCCACAAAGAAGATGATTAACACTGAAGAGAGCGAGAGAGAAAGAGAGCGAGATACAGAGAGAAGTGGGCGTGACAAGACCGGCCACAAGCAAGATGTAATATAAGACCCGAGAGAAATATCAATGTGAATGAAAATACTTCAAGATTGAACTGAACAAGAATGGAACGAATTGATTTGACTAATCTTTGATTTAAAGTTATAAAATCTTGTATTATTGTTTGGAACATTTCAACATGCAAAGCATCTCAATAATGACACTATTGCAAGCTCTATCTATAAACCAAAACTGTATTTCAAATTACGGCGTTGCTTCATTTGTCAATCATGTTACACAATTATTATTATTTAAATTGAGAAACTAAACGTCTGCTATATTATCTTGAGGATGAGACCCAGAGATCCCGCTTACACGGCAGTCCAATGACCTTGTGAGGTCATACCATGATAGTTATCACTTGTTGGTCGCGATAGACCTCGTTGCTCACAACCACTGTCAGCAGACCCAGAGATCCCGCTTACACGGCAGTCCAATGACCTTGTGAGGTCATACCATGATAGTTATCACTTGTTGGTCGCGATAGACCTCGCTGCTCACAACATCACTGTCAGCAGACCCAGAGATCCCGCTTACACGGCAGTCCAATGACCTTGTGAGGTCATACCATGATAGTTATCACTTGTTGGTCGCGATAGACCTCGTTGCTCACAACCACTGTCAGCAGACCCAGAGATCCCGCTTACACGGCAGTCCAATGACCTTGTGAGGTCATACCATGATAGTTATCACTTGTTGGTCGCGATAGACCTCGCTGCTCACAACATCACTGTCAGCAGACCCAGAGATCCCGCTTACACGGCAGTCCAATGACCTTGAGGTCAGTTCATGCGTGTTATTACGGCTGGCACCGTCGTCGGTATTTTATTGGAGGTCGTATATCATGTCGGGACTCCCCTATCTCTCCCCCCTCCCCCTCTCTCGTCACATTTGGATTTTGTCCCCTCTGTTCGCTTTACTTGTTCCGGTTTGTTTTATCAACTGGCCGTTGGAACACGGCTCCTGCATCTATGGGTAGACTCATCTTAGATATGTCTCCAGTGTACATTTGTATCACCCTAGATTTGTATTCTTGACGCTACTTTACTGCAAGTCTGACAAAGTATGTCGGTTCCCCGATGGCCTCTATATTGCGCCAACTGTTGGTTTGTTGGCGTCTGATATTGTGATGTTTAACGATGTCTTATTGCTTTTACACCAGTAGAACTATTTAAAATGTGCTTAAAATTAATTTGTAAAAGAAGAGAAATGAAATTATATATAAATAAAAAAATACATCTAGTGTCATTAGTGTAAACAAACATATTCAGAAAGTAATTACTTTACTTTAGAGGTGTTACATTCTATATAAGGTGGATGTCATATGCAGGCAAATCACAAGATATGGTAGTTATAACCCTACCTTCCCTTCATATTTCATGTTTTTGTGAGGACGAAAGAGAATTAGGTTAATTCATAATCTTAAAAGAGTAGCGACTCGAACGCTACGTGTTTCGTTGTCCCGTATCAAGTGTTAGTTCTTCAGACGAGGGACTTACAATATAAGAAAACTACGTGCATACAAAATGACCTGTCAAGTAGGTTACTTTGTACATTTACTTGATTATTGCACCTACAGTATTCCCTTGTGGAATAATATATACACATATCAAATATTTAGTGTGCTTCTAGTTTTGGTACAACACAACGAACACAGACAGTGAGTCTGCACTGTTAACATAATCATGCGATGAAAGATAATTATAAATTATTAAGTATATACATCAATTATAATTAACCAGATTTGTATTTTGAAACATGACAGTTGACAACTACAAGACACTAAAGGATTTCAGTGCAGTGTAAGGATTATGCTGCTAGTTGTGAGAAGAGAGTATGAATTATCAAATGTTTAGTATGCTATTAACTTGTTCTACCCCCCACTTAAAATCACGTGTAGGTATCTCAAGGTCCGTCAACCCCCTAGCCGAGGTTGTTCGTAGATCTTCGACGAGCCCTCGCCAGGGGATGAATAAACCCTGCGTGTATCGTAGTGACACATCTAGCGCTGACTGAAACCGCCCTTGTGTGGGAAGCGAAGAGATAGGGGTCGTTTAATGGCCTCGAGGGTTTGATTTGACTACAGTGATGACCCATCCGTCTTCGGAGGTCGTCTTTTGTTTTTATTGCGTCCCGTTCTAGAGCATCGCTCAGAGCCTGGAGGGGGGGGGGGGGGGGGGGGTAACACGTGGCAGATATCATGGAGGGGGCGGAGGGGAGTGACGTTTTAATTGCTTTCACTTTCTCTTCGTACAGACGTGTGCACAACACGTGAATCACAAATCACAGACGATTAAAAACAATTGAATGTTTATGCATTTGGTTTGATATCTTTGTCACCACACTGTGCGTAATAACGGAACATTTGTGTATGTAGAATTTGATAAATAAATACAAAACAACGTTAGGATGTTCTAACGTTATTTCAATAACATAAGATAGCCCAGTAAGATGATTTAAGAACATGGTTTTCGCAAAGTTATGAACAGGTTAAAACAAATATGTAATACTAAATCAACATGAAATTCTAGGACACGTCTACGGTACTTTGAAAACAGTTTACACAGTAATTATAACATAGTTATTTATTAACTTTAGGTATTAAAATAACGTAACTGTTAATGAGAGGAATATGTTGTTATTTATGAAGGAATTGTCTTCTAACAAGATGAATGTAGTTCTGTTGCGTTATGAGCTGTACCGATCCTATCACGTGTCTTCTTAGAGGTTGGCTACCGAATACAGAGAGTGCAGCATTGATGTTGAGAGAAGAGGAAGTCGGAGGAAATACAGAGTTACCTTGCTTTATTTGTCCTTCCTTAATTAGTATTCTGTCGTTATTTTATGCATACACTCAAAATCAGATCTCTTTCAAGGGGAGGCATTGATTGCGTAGGTAAGTCAATACCTAATGGCGTCTCTTGCACATTATTTATAACCTAATATCACGCAATAGGGGTTGAAAGTTACTGATACACTAAAATCTTATAAACGTTCATCGTAAGATTCAGGGTTGACTTATATATGATGTCTAGTGAAATGAAATGAAATGAAATGAAATGAAATGAAATGAAATGAAATGAAATGAAATGAAATGAAATGAAATGAAATGAAATGAAATGAAATGAAATGAAATGAAATGAAATGAAATGAAATGAAATGAAATGAAACGAAACGAAACGAAACGAAACGAAACGAAACGAAACGAAACGAAATGAAATGAAATGAAATGAAATGAAATGAAATGAAATGAAATGAAATGAAATGAAATGAAATGAAATGAAATGAAATGAAGGCCGAAACGAACGAAGTAAAGGGTGCCCAGAGTGTTAATATGGTGTTGACACCCCTGTGTCGGTAAAACAGCGCGGCACGTGTGTAAAGCTTATACATCACGCTGTCTGAAGGGTTGGTCAATGGTTGGGGCGCCGGTACGGGGCGAGACACACCCGACGGGCCCACCTCAGGCAAGTATGTAGCAATTGTCTATAAATCTTGCAGGGGGGACAGGTTTAGTGCCCCCCTGTGCTGGGGAGACCCATTTCAGGGGTGGGAGCTTAAACCCTGAAATAGCTTTACTAGTAGTTTTTAAGGTATGTTACAGGGTACTGTTGACATGCCTAGACTTGTCGTCGACAATGAATTGGAGGGAGAATGAGTAATTACAGCAGTGCGTACGTGCGTGCGTGGGTTGCAGTCCTATGTGCGTGGCTTGTAGCCCTCCTATTTACACACCATAAACCTTTCACTAAGGGGGGAATATCATGACAAATTTAAATGTATTACCGGCTATAGCTTGGGCCATCCATGCGTGTAACTGCGTTCGTAGTAATTATTTTTGTACTTCTTCATTTGCTAAGTTTTTATATGTTTTACTGCAGAAAGGAACACGAGAACGAATAATATAATAATAAGCCTTTTGTAACGTAGACATGTGAATACATTTCTATCGTGTTTTGGTTGTTCGAAAACGAATGTGAAACTTGGCGCGTTAATAGAATACGTGAAATTTGATTCCTATGAATGTAGGTGTTGTCTCTATACTTGCATCTGTCTTTAAAACACGAGGTGCATTACAAAATGTGTGTGTAAATAATGTGTGTTAAAATAAACACACACTCATGACACAGTTATTTGCATCCGCCTGCAGTACGGGGTGAGATTCCCAAATGGAGCGTTTCAAATAATTGTTATTGTCAACTCAATTATAAAGAAAAATGGCATTTAGAATTCATGTATTTGAGGTAACAATATTTTTACTCTTCAATTGTTATCCAAATTATGTCAGGTATGTAATTGCCTTGAAGACTGCGGGTTGACGATACATCGTCATGGAGCGGTGGTTGTAGGCCTATATTATATTGGTATGGTTGCATGGTTGGGGTCACAAGTAATACGTTAGTAATGGCTGCCACATTCAGGAAATATAGCACAGGGCGATGAAGATAAAAATGGCCGACAACACACAGAGAACCGGGGCCGGAAATGGAATTAGACCTTAAAATATTTACCGTTCTTCGCGCCCAGGAACTCTCCAGGGAACTCTAATGGTGTTTCCTCAAGTTGGCCCAACTCTAAGAAGGCAATACCTACGTTATTCAACAGCTCCAGTCATGTCTGGAATACCGGAACTCTTCTAAACGTTTCACGTACATCTTTAATTTTACATGTAAAGACTGACTATATTATTTACCGTATTTAAGTGTGTATATTTTTCATATTTGACATATCATGTAATATTTATTTTAGTGATAGCAATAATCTAAATAAATTATCCTACTCAGAATTGAACCCGAGTCCTCTGGCTCTACGTACAAACCTGGCTTACAAATCATGTACCATTGGGTATTGTACCATATCTGGTTGAAGTGTTGGTGTGGTTGTTGCTTTATACTACAATGTGCTGTTTAGGTAATTCGCTGTCTTGCTTTTTACATCAGTTTTACTTTTATTCCAAAAACGGAGACATTATATAAATACATAGTAAATAATATGTAGTGATATAAGCATGATGTGCTTTTTACCAACTGAACCTGCGAGTAAATGAAGTCAAATGTGCGTATGTAATATTATTATAAAACATCATAATTATAATTATAATTGCAAATAATAATTATAATTGCAAATAAATAATAATAATAATTATTGCAATGCTACAACCCGGCACCTCCACCAAAACAAAAATTCCTAAATAGCTACCATAATAGACGTATTTACAATCAATTTTATAACTATTTGGTAAATACAAAAACATGTTATTAACATGTCACAACTTAATGTGTTTGTGATACATATACCAGCCAAAGTAGGCCATCAAAAATTACCTTTAACTATTCAAGAAACATAATAGGCCTACTGTCTTCTTTCTATGTATACTCAGCAACCAAAATTATGCAAGCAATACAATTTGAAGCTTCATGAATGCATTTAAGTGAATTCTTTCCAATTTTCATTACTATTTAAATCGCTTGTGACGTCACCCGACTGCAGGCAGCGCTCCTAGGATCATCACATGACAACACAACACAGGTGTATCCAAGAGGCATGAGCGTTATATTAAACGTGTGACCCAGTTAACACGATACAGCCAACAGCGCCGCACGGAACTTTTAAACAGTTATGAATATCATCTTATTCAGCGCTCTACGACGCTCGCGGGACCTGTTCGTTCTTAGTATACTCAACTCAGCTGGGTACAGATTTGATTTGCTGTGCGCTCAAGAACAACACTTGGTTACCTACGTCTTGGGCCGGGCCAGTAATATAGACTGAGCTATCAAACCTGCCAGGAAGAGAGCTTAATGCCATAACTTGCTGTAATACCGCATAATATGCAGTACAGACAGAGAATATATTAAATGCTATGCTCTTCCAATGGGGATCATATTATAGAAACGAACTAATATTCGATGAATGAAATTCTTTAAATGTAATATATTACTCTATATATTAAAATCAATTTAGTTTTTAATCATATAATGTAACCTATTTTATTAGCTATACTGCAATGAGTAGTCGTCATTGAACCATCTTCGGTTTGGGTTTTAGATTGGGGTCGTTTAGGCGGGGGAGGGGGGGGGGTCTTAGAAATAAGATGCGTAGATAGTTACGTCTGTGATTGTTCACACAAAATTACATATTTTAATTACATTTACCATTCAATAAATAAAATGTGTTTTATTTAATAAATCTAAGCACGAGGAAAAATCTTGATCTTTGACTTTGGTTTCATCTTTCATTTAGTTCCGTACTAATAAAAAAGGGCTCCGCCATTTTATTCTATGCTGCAAAATATTGTACACAGGAGAAGAAAAGAACAAACATAATTTAATAACACGTGAAAGAGACGCTACAGTGCAAAAAAACTAGGGTCATGTTCTACAATTAGGAGTATAAAGTATAAAGCACAAGTCACCGTTTCCTTGCGGCTATTATTTTATGAAAATAACTTAATAAACTATATTTAAATATAATATTGTGGCTGCTGAAGTGCAAACAACAAAAAATGGGTAAAATATTTTCTGCATTCATTATAGTACTTAGTCGTGATTAAGGACTGCATTCCATATTAATGATAAAAGAGAATATTTTATACGTGAGTCAAGTTATACGGTTTTCAAATGGGAGCATTCATTGAAATTGAATGAATTGATCTGTCAAAGCAAATTATCTCCCACATAACAGCAAAATAACTCACTGAAATACTCTAATCATTCTTGAATTCTACCTATATTTAAATGTCAACGTTTGAAATTAAAGTATTACATTTTACACTGACGAGGTTTAAAATAACTCACATAAATACTGCAATCTTCTTGAATTCTATCTGTATTTAAATGTCAACGTTTTAAATCAAAAAGTTTTAAACTGAGGTTTGCTGAAGCTCCACTAAGGTTTAGAACAAGATTCGTCTACTGTCCTCCCTAGGGGCAAATAACGTGGCCAAGGTAGACCCTGCCCTGTTTGCTTTGTCCCCGAACAACACACCCAAATAATAGCCAAAGGGATACCTTAGATTGTGTTCGCACTCAGACTTGTCCCTTTGTTTCTTGCTGAGACCCTTTAATCCTTACAAACCCCGGAACACAAGATAAAGTGCCTTTGAATCTGCCGGCCTGTCACACAATGCATTGTTTGCTTTCTAATTAATATGAACTAATCGTTTGCAATTAAGCTTGCGTAACTTTCGCACGTAAAAATAGCATTCCGATATCATAATTGATATATATAGCTTTTGGAAATGTAATTCTCAAGTAGGAAGCACTAGACCACGGTTCGTACTACATACACCTGCCGGTCGTTTAGTGAAGAACGCCGCTATCATTGCAAGAGACAGGCGGCTATCGATGGATACACATCATTTTGAATGATGTGTTATTAACTTATTACTTTCTTAATTATGAATATCTTTAAATGAGTGAATTTATGATTTCCATTTTCGTTTAATTATTACCTATTTTCTTCATTGCCCCTTGGTTTGTCTTTCACGTTTTTTTTTATATTTAACGTGCAACTATGAAATGTTGTAACTCGTTTACAATTCAAAACGTTTGTTCCAAAATTTGCACGAGTTTAAATTTTGCCTTATTTTTATTTCTATCAATTTAATTTCCAATTAAAGTAATTTTTCTATTTTTCCATTTATTGACTTCTGATATTTTGTTTTCATTACGTTGTGTGTGTATGGTTTAAAAACAAAGCATTTTTCGTGCATGTGTACACATTGTGTGTTTGTATCATATTTTACCCTTGAGTAACTGGGGTCGACTAATTAACCCATGTTTGTTGTTCTTGCATTATTATGATTCTAGTTCGATTTGTAGTAATAATAATGACCCCCTGGATTCTGATTGATTTAGAACTGACTTAGAAACAATAAATAATTAACAATAACATACCAACCAAAACAAATCAACAAATCGCGACTGTTATGATTTACGACAAACTGCCGTAAGCTTACTAGCAGGGTCCAAATAGCAGTGACTGCTGCTAACGTACGCAGTTGATGGGACCTACAAATTAATTACCGAAGCAATCACTGTCTATCTTTATTTGTTTTAAGCAAGTGCTATATTTAATTTCGTTTACAAATGTCCTGATTTCTATCGATAAGTACATTTTTTTGACAATACTATAGTTTTGAGTGGAACTTAATAATTTCATAATACACTTGTCAAGTAATTACAACATCCCTGTGAATTACAAAATGATTAGTCAATGTTTGCCACGAATTCAAAGTCAACACATAACTCAAACGCCTAACTGGTGTTATTAGTATTATTTAGATATAAGATATGAAACAACATCCCCATAGCTCGCCAAGATGGACGCATCTCCGTACATTACCAAGGTAGCTCAGGGCTCAGCGATAAGACGTGAGCCTCTATAACTCGGGAGGTCGAGGTTCGATTCCGGCTACCGGAAATCCTAACTGAACGTTTTTGCCCAGTCGTAAGGGAGAATGCTGGGACTGAGTCTTGCAAACAGATAACAGAGCTCAGACATTCCTTCCCAACTATCCCAACACCCTAACCACAGATAACAAATTCACTCCAATCTTTATCTGTGTCCTAATATACCTATAGTTCGTCACCTTCAGCTAGAAATTGTGTTTACCCTATAGCAGGTATTCCTACGAACAAATGATTATATCGGTACATTAGAATACGCGTAAACCCTTCAAGTACAGCGAGCGAGGGAGGCCGATGCAGCCGTCCAACCATTGACCCTGGGGTGGGGGTCTCGCGTGTGGCTCTAATAACAATGCAAATTTCAATATTATGATAACAATTTGGCGGAGAGGGCAGAGGGAGGGGGAGGGGGTGAGTTGGCCCCTCATAACGAGGGCGCATACCTCGAGCGCGTGGAATGCCTCTGTGTGACACGACGATATTGCTGCGTGGCGAGTACGACGGAGCCGGAGATCAAAGTCAGACATTAGAGAATATTTCCTCGGTGTTCGTGTTTACACAGACATGCCAGTGCTCGTGTTCCGTTCTTAAACACTCTGGCCGTGTTCGTTAAGTCAGTAGTTTGTGTATTGGTGCGTTCTCTAATCAAGACATTCGAAATGGTGAATCGTTTTGAATAAAAAAAATAAAAAATATTTTGTCGTAATTCAAGAAACGTAATCGAGTAGAAGAATGAATCTGTGTGGTTTTGTTTGTTTGTATATCTGAGCAACGGCCCATTTTCAAGCAGATAATATTTGTTTATGCTCGTGTTTCATAATGTTTGAGACATAATTTAAAATGGCTAACGGCTGTATTTGTGTAACATTCGTCTCCCGAAGAAAATATACGGAGCCAAAGGAAGAAAGGGCTTTATCATTCTGTTATGTAGAATATGAGGTTATGGTATGTTCTAGCAACAATTCTATAACTGAGCGTTTAAGGGAACACTTAGGACACACTCAAGGATATAGCCAGTAATACCTCTAAAGGAATTTAAACACTGACATAAGAATGGAAAGTATGAAAGGGTCTCAAGCCATTCCACTGATTGAGCTACAATATGTCGGCAACATCTTAACACCCACCTGTTTCAATGGTGTCTTCATTTTATTACTTTATACGTCCAAGTTGCAGCTTCTTCTTCTTCTTTTTTACTTCTAAAGTTTGTAGCTTGTTTCATAACGATAGTTTTGTCCGAGGTTTTCAACGTTCATATATCACACAATATCCGACTGAGTTCCACCAACTTAAGAGGGTATTCTGCAATATGTTCAAGTGGAAATACAAACTATCGCTAATAAAGGTGCTATTGTATTGAGTATTGGCAATGTGCGCAACTGTATACGAGAACGCATCACGTGTCGCTTTAGCAAAGCTCTATAGTTCCCAATAAAGAAGTCGCAAATCCACACAAGTCTACGTATACCTACTATTAATTACTACTTACTATTACGTACTAGGTTTACATTCCTGAAACTATGTATGTACATGCAAATGTATTTATTTATTTTGTATATATTTTACAGTTCATTAATTTTTCAGTAGCATTCAAATTGGTAAATCCTTAGAAAGTATAGAGTTTCTCTCAAAACTAGAATATAAATCGTTATTTTTATCCCTGGCACAGAACAATAACTGAATAATTTAAAACAGTAACATTGAGCCTGTTTCTAAATTACAAAGAGCATGTTGAATAAAGTGTAGGATGTAAGTTTCATCATTTAAGTATCAATTTGAGCAAGTCGATGGTTTATAATAGAAGAAACTTTACCTGTTAGAAACTCTTTGAATGTGAAACCCGCAAATAATTTCCGCTGCTCGCAAACTTAAATCAAATTTTCATATTAACTTCTTAAATTCCTATCAAACTATTAAACGACTCTAGAATTAACTCTCATTCAGTTTCACAAAAGTATTTTAGACTAGAGTAACTTGAAATGACATCATTTTAAGCTGTAATATTCTAACATAACATTTACCTTTTAGAAACTCATAGAATTAAATATCTCCACGTCCCACGTTAAGGCAAGCTGAGTCCATCTTGTTCAGTACGACGTAAGTTCCTCAAGAAAGTAGCTTAAACTTCAACAGCTAATATTTCACGCAATCTGACTCCCCTGAAATTGGAATCAAATCCCCGATTTCTCCTCCAGCCGTCAGAAACATAGTCACGACGAGGCTACAGTTTTTGACGGATTATGGCCGTCGCGCAAAATATGGTTGAAAGCTTTAAGAAGAAAACGTACCCGGGCTAAAGCTTATTCAATTCAGGAGGTATAAGATGTTGATTTAAATCCACTTGCGTCGCAGGCGCAGAATGGAAAGTGAAAATTGAATGAAAATATTCAGATCGAAGTGGGAACGATGGAGTTTCTCGCAAATGCGTTATAACATCATTATTTAAGATGTGTTTAGTAAAGGAGTCACGTGGACCAAACGAAGTGAATATGTATTTGCCTCCGACTCAATTCAATACATTTTACATAAAGTGAAGGAATAAATTGAATCGGCGCGGCTGTAATTTAGGAAATGAAACATAATAGACTACAACACTCAGAAAGCCTTTATGCAATATTACGCGAAAGCTCTCACACAAAATATATAATGAATACGCGAATTTTGTAAGGAAATAACGATCCTTAATTTTTATTTGGAACATTTTCTAATAGATTTGAATGGAAAACTCATAATGTTCTACATACACACTCAATAGTAATAAAGATATCTTCATCAACGCGTGTGATATCGCGAGTGCCAGCCTAGGCCAGTGACTGGGTGGGATGCGGTTGTAAGATGTCATCTCCCAGAAAGAGATTAATAGAACCATTCCCTTATGTCGATATACTTTTGTGACCCCCTCCCCCCCCCTCCCCCCGCGAAGAGAAAAACTTCAATCAGCATTCCCTTCCATACAATTAGCCACTTGTTACAAAACTTCAAAACATATCGTTAAAAATAATTAACAGTAGATTGGAGAATAGTCCTATTTTAAAGGCTTGAAGCGCCACGAAGCATGTAGGCCTACGAGAGAGGTGATTAAGAAGACCTTGGGCCCAATTAGTTTAGGTTGTGCTAATGTTTCTCCTAAATCACGCAGTATCTACACAGTTCAATGAAAATGCGATTTTTAGAAATTGCTCACGACCAGTGCACAACCCCCACAACCCCGTTTGAAATAAAAACAATTGATCGTCTGTGCCTCATTGAAAGATTTCCAATCACCAACGTTCATGTATTTCTTAAACAAATGTTTTGTGCGTATTTCATTGTTATTAAAATAAATTTACTAACTAGATATTTTACAAATTTCTATTAATTGCATTTTTTTCAAATATGAGAATAGTACGAATTATAAAGCAGACGTGATCATAACCAATACTAAGGGCCGGTCTTACAATCTCCTAATAAGAAAGTTATTTGTAGCAATTAAGCTATTTGGAGGATTTCAAGGGTTTTGATTGGTGGTTGCCACGGAGAAAACAAGCTATTTGACGAATAAGTATAGTTATTGGGACATTGTAACACAGGACATAAGTATAAAGTTATTTAATTAGGCTTTCATTTGCAGTCGCTCTTATCCTCAAAGCTCAACTCACACAGGTTACCTACTATCTAGTAGGCAAGTGTACCACGCAATAATGCAATTACCATGATAACGTTGTACACAGGAACGACAAAACGCCTCTGGTGAAAGTAGTTTTAGAAAGTTTTCTTTTACCGCTCGATGTACGCGAGAAACAAAAACGAATATTACGCTTTTACAGAGTAACTTTGCGACTCTTTTTCATTCCCTAGAGCAGGCTCGATAGTAATACAAAGGGAAGAAAACTATATTCGCAATTCAATTTTCATTCATTTTGAATTCCAAACGAACTTTTAATTAAATAGAAAACGAGATTTTGGAATTAACAAACTTAAGACTGTATGTTCCTCTATCCTGTGGAACTTCCTGTTTGTTATTTCTGTTTTTTCGTCTGTTAAAACTGCTTCTAAGTGCTGCAAAATTGCCTCAAAGTAAACCAAAATGTGAAATCCCGTAGAGAATTAAGCGCCCACTCCTATGGATGTTCCTTTCTTGCAATAAACATTTCCGTTTTTCAAATATTATTTAATTGCAACACGTGTTACAAAACACATTACAAAAGTCAAACATTTAAAAAACCCAGATATTTTTTGGAAGAATGGAAGAGCACTAAATTCTATAGGGAACACCAATATTGATTTGTTTTATGAATCTTTTAAAGCAATATAAAGTGATTCTAACCGACATACGTCGGGGGTTCCTCGGGATAATACAGCGCAAGAGTATCCTTGAATCGTATCCCGCCCGGAGAAGTTTCAATTTTCTTTCCAGTGGTGATATCGCCTGGTCGATATTCTGTCTGACAGAGTGGCTGTGTAATTGTTACCAGCGTCATGTGATTCAGCTGGGGGGGGGGCTGTGTTTAATGGCAGCCCTAGCCCGGCAGACTTGAAATAATCATGCGCCATTTCTCCCACCACAGCACATCACATTCTTTTTCTAATTTCACAGCTGGCTCGTCCTCTGTTCCGCAAGGCTTTAAGCTAGACTGTGGGCACCATCGCAAAGCCAACATTTCACTCCGACAATGAATGTATATCTCCTTTCACTCGGCTAAGAAACATAAGCTGCTTAGTAATCTATGGTTAAACGTATTAATCACACTTTGTAAGTTAGTGAAATAAAACTGTGAAAAAACTTTAAATTGAATTGCTACAACTTTATTCACCTTTTTACGATTTTTCTTTTCCGCCATAATTTGAAAAGCAATGTAAGTTCGGAATCCAAGTTTTTTCACAAATCTATCTGTTTAAATTGTTACGCAAACAAAAACATATTTCTTTGTTCTGTTTGGACATCTTGTCTCGCCTGAAGCGCTTGAACATGTCAACTCGAAGTTGTGTTTCCCACGATGGCCGCTCAAGGCGCCACCTGACATTATCAGGAAAGTTCCAAACAACTTAGAAAGTATGTTTGCAGCAACCGATATGCTCCGAGATATATGTGACGGAAAACGCACAACCTACACAGTTCACGTGGGCTGAAACAGATTCTCTAGTGTTTACAGAAGGGGAACTGAGGTAGTGAGGGACAATCGCACGCAAACCTTCAATTCTAAAATAAATTTACGACTGTGGCAAAACTTACAGAAATACGGAGAAACAATTTGGTTATTCGACCTATCATATCTTTACTACATTCATAGCAACAAGCTATGACGTAGTACCATGTTTGTCCGCAGATACGGTCTGAATAATAATCTCCATACTCAGTTCATTTATAATCGAAACTTCTCTTATTAAAATATCTGATCAGAATGCCCATCTAAAAAAAACAAAAACATTCTCTTTAGTCTCTCGTTCACCGATAGTCAAAGCTCAATGGTAGATAAAACACGAGAATCTGCTTTGTTAGGTAACCCGTTCAATTCCCGCTACTGGCAATTCTGTCTGGTGGCTTTCCAAGGGTTTTCTCAGTCAGAGGAAGAATGATGAAATTAATTTCTATTTACATTTTCTCTGATTTTCTTTCCAAACTGTCCAAATACCCGAACATATACCCATGGTTCTAT
This sequence comes from Isoperla grammatica, assembly GCA_945910005.1. Lineage (NCBI taxonomy): Eukaryota > Metazoa > Arthropoda > Insecta > Plecoptera > Perlodidae > Isoperla > Isoperla grammatica. The sequence continues at coordinate 3,084,993 of OX246741.1, read as the reverse complement.
AGTTAAGTAAATAGGCTCCTGTTTCCTTCGACAAACAATATTATTGTAAATATCTTTGACTCTTTTCAACAAGTCCAGTGAAATTACTCAGTTCTTTTAACTGTTCCATACAGAAGAATGTTAACTCGTGCGATAAAGTTCAATTTGTGCACCGAAGTTTTCTTTATGTACCGGGGATTGGGGGTAAGGAAAGAATAAAGTCCATTTCCATTAAACATCCCCGAGCAAACACAAACTGAATTGACCCGTACAGTTATATATAAACGTGCTTTATCAGGTCGACTTGCATTGACTTGGCATTGGTTTTAGCTTAATGGCTTTGGAGAGTTCAAACATGACTCTTTACAACTGTTTTAAGTCTTGACATGGTCTTTCGCACGGTAGCTGCTTATGTAAGTGCTTTGCTTTGCTTTGCCGCATCTGCCAGCTCGAGCCGTGCTTGATATTTGCTTGTGCTACTTTAGATGCGCACTCGGTATATATAACGTGTATCCTCTTTGCGGTTGCACCCTCAAGCTATTGACAATTACAATCGCAGAACAAACTTCTTAACTGTTCTTTATATTATTTTTAGTTTTAGCTTGAAAATTACTAGGGAAGCATTGTTTTCCTTGCTTCTATGGGCCACTGGTTGTTAAGATGTCTCAATCTAAGCAATCGTCTTTATGACTGAGGAAAAAACTTGGAAAAACTTTCAGTCAGGATTGCCGGTTGCCGGAATCGCAATGGCGAGCTAAAGTACTTACAACGTGTTACCGCTGAGCCACCTCTATCAGAGAGCAGGAGCCAGCGTCTCTGCCCCAGACAATCTCTCATATTAGAGAGGCATAACTCTCAAGTAGACACCCCGACCGAACATCACGTTCGGGTGCTCAATTTCATACTAACGATTTGTTTCAGAAATGCACTAAAAGAGAAATAAGTCGTAAGTTCGGTGAGCTTTTAGGTGAAAAACAGCGATTTATAAGGATCAACTCATTTTTCATTTATATCTTGCAGCGAGTGATTTGTTGATAGACATTTAACACGTTCACTGCAGGGTTGTTTTACATGACGACGTGATATTCATGCCAAGGACATTGTACTAGTGGACTGTAAGGTTCACAATCATCCAAAATAAAATAGTGTTGACAAGAACATAATATTTATAATGAACTATGTTTGTATGAAATTAAATTTCTCAAGTTTCGAGTCGATTGTAAAGTCCATCTTGACAGAGTTAAAACTTTGCCTTTAAGAATACCCCGACAAAAAAGTTTGACTTGTTTGTCTTGTTGACAAACAAACAAGAACAACATAATGTAATTCAATATTAAAAGGCTGCAGCAAGTTTTAAGAACATGTTTTGTTTTCATGAATTGAAGACCAATGTGAGTGTGTTTGTGTCAGTTACATGAATTACAAGAGCACTGTGAGCCACAACAATACACAATAATGTGTAACCAATGCAACAACTACTTATTCAATTATCTAAATTGTTTTATGTGTTATGATCAACATTTGTAAACGTTCATAAAGATACTGATACAACTCATTGTTTTTATGTTCGGGTGAAACAGCCTCTGAGCTCAAGTACTCTGCACTTGGTTTTGCTGCAAGACCATAAAGGCGTTGCCTCGAGATGACGTCTGGGTTCGAATCCCACCTGGAATGGATTCTATGTCACACGTGGGTTACATGAAAACTTAAACCCCGAATGCAAATACATTTTTAACGTCGTTCCATCAGTCGGTCATATTATGTCATGTGTTGTGACCTGAAAAGCTTCATGTCTCGTGGGAACGAAGCGAGGGAACGTGGTTGGATTTACAGGTCATGCTTTCCTGTTGCTCTTATGGTCTATCTACCTGCATTACATTCAACACAGTGCTTGGCCAAGCAGGGTGTAACTACTAACCAGGTTGGACGGAAGCAGACCTGGGGTCAAGCTGCGGATTATTAGACACTCATATTTCTTTTATGTATTTGTAAAAAGAAAACAATACCGGTAATTTTACTCTTTTTTAAATCAGTTTTGTGAGTGGATAGGATAAACAATAAAGAAACTGTGCCAAAACAACGTTTTATAATACAAATTGTAGATTCGTGAATGGCTAAACGTTTTTCAATGATATTTGTTAAAAAAAAAAAAAAAAACAGCTCACAAACAATATCATTAACATAATATATTCCATACAAAAAAAGGATATGCCATGGAAGCATCATTATGATTTTTTTTTGTATTTTAACGTGGATAGAGTTTCTCATGTTATGAATCAACCAACCATAATCACAAATCTAGGTACCGGTATGTTACACAGTTCAACTGCAAGCGTTGAGCCTTTCACCTTTACAGCTGTAGTGTCAAGCCATCAAATCAGTGCTTCAAGGTAGGAAGGCATGGGAGTATTTTATGGGTATGATAACCGTTGTGCCTTAATCTTACTGCACCATTATCTACTTTTCGTAGTCGGCCACTACAAACATCCGACAACCCCAAACGACTCTGAAGCACGTGACATATTTCAGATAATATGACACAAAAATGTTTCCCCAATAAAAATTCATAACCATAACAAGAATCGTGTGGAGCAAACCTGCACTTAAAGAAATCAAAGCCCAGCATTTTGTTGTTTTATATGAAACAACCAAGGCCGTTACTTCTATTGTTATTTCACTTTGCCACGGAAGAAAGTCGGCAAAGAACTGTGTATTCTCATGGGCTGAGTGTTTAGGTTAACAGTTCATTAAGCACCGCCCCTATCGTTAGCTTTGATAACTACCGGGGTGACTTGAATGATGTCGACTGCGCGTGCGTGTTTGTCTGCCATGAGTTGGGTCATTCCATTCCGACCTTCCGGGGAGCCAACTGCCCTAATAATAATAAATAACATTGATAAGTGTGCCCGTTATTGTGCGGCCATCGCCAGATCGCCTCATTAACAGAATATTACGGCGATACATTTAGGAAGACCACGGAAAGTGAATTGGACAAGGGGATAGTCGCTTTAATATTTCATGGGGGGTTACTATCTTTTAATTCGTTTAATGACTGCATTATACGTGTGAGCGGTTTTTATCTTTAGATACCAACACACTATAGATAATGTTATTATTAGTGACTATTTTCTGATTTTTTGTAATTCAGGAAGAGATATCTGCCAAACACGCAAGCAGCAGTCAGCTTTATTTTCATCTCATATAAGAATACTGCCTAGTTACGACAGTATGGTTATAATCAAATACCTTAGTAACCAGCTAGTTAGTAAGGTATTTGTTATAATTTTCAAATCGACACTTTTGATTGTGTATACGTATTCATTCATATTTAGCGTAGACTGCACCACAACAAAGATATCCAGTCGTCTTATTACGTTTGTAATTCTATGTTAAATATTAAATTCTTTCTCGCTTCTCTCGGTAAAGTATGTGCACTGATTACTAATTATACACTTCGTGGTATGTGCATTAAAAATTAAAGAACTTAAGAGCGTAATGCCTCGCAGCAACCCGTATAGTTAACCCTCTCTATCTCAAGAAATTTACATACTACCAATGAAGTTAAGCATCCCATGAATAGGTCAGGAAATTGGTGGGTGACCGCAATACTCTCCACCAATCCTATGCCTTAAGATAGTTAATAGTTAATATTTTATAGTTAATATCATCATCATCATCTCCATTAGGCAGTAACGCTGGTAGTTAAAACCGCAGCCTCTCTGTAAAGAATATTGCTCATATGAAACCTGTAACGAGTAAGTTAGAAAATGCAACCCCCCCCCCCCCCCCCTCCCCCTACCCCCCCCCCCCCCCCCTTCACTGTCTGTCGCTATTGTTCACAATGAAATTGTATTAGATGCATTATGCAGAGCTGATATTAATAAATTCAAATTAATACCCTAGAATTTATAGTGCTAACTTTGTTAGTTTTGGCACTAGTCAGTTTTAGTTTACCATGATGGTTATTTGTATTATCTTTATGTAATTACTATACTGAGTTAATAGAATAAATGCATACTGTACATCATGTATTCTACGTGTAGAAAGACCCCATGGCCCTGACCCCTATGATGCTAGAATAAATGAAATCAAACCTCTCTCTACTTTGGTGTATATTCACTAATCACATATTATAATCGTTGCCGCGAATAGATCAGAAAAACAAAATAAGTGCCATCCTGTATTACGGAGGTCCCGTAAAGTGTGTACTTATAGTTCATGTTAGTAATAACTACTTCACTGTTTATGGAATTTGAAATTGAGAAATTGAGACTACCTCCTTGCTACGGTATGAAATTCATATTACACGCGGTGTATAATGTATTATTATTATTATTATTATGCACCACACTATAACACGTACATTATACTTTAATAACCACTGTTCAAATTTATAAATAATCACATTTGTAACCCGTACCAAAATGGAAAATGGAAATTATATCTGCCAACATACCTTTATACCGTCAACACGGTAAAATATCTCTCATTTTAATATCAAAAACTACCGTAGAAGGAGAAATGAATTTATTTCGCAAATAAAATAATTGGATGTTCATAATAAGGAAGATGTAGTGGCCTTAGAGCAATACAAATTTTAACGAAGCTACATACATGGCAGAATGTTACGATATTTTCTTCTTTTTACTCTTTTCGGCCATAGGTCAAGTACTGCTTTCAATCTAGGCCCGAGATTTTAATAAAGCTATCATCTAATCCAATCCAAGCGAAACCTTTCAAGAGCTCCATTGATAGATATGGAAATACGAAGCACCCTCTACTTAAAGCTGAGAGCATTCATTTGTGGTTCCGCGGTTGATAGACTATCATTCTCTCTCCCTTCATTACCTCCGGGTGATATCTACCCCCGAGCAGGGGATGTGACGTCATGTTTAGTGGTGACCACATCTCAAACACAAGATGGCGGACATTGAATATCGCCTTCAGTAACAAAATAGACAACTATGTATTGCATGAGGTAACATACAAGTTTTGAAAAAATGTAAATTAACAGGGATTTAAGGATATCTGATGTTGGATGTATACTGTATAGTAATAAAACGCTTCTCCGGATGTATTCATATTGCATATTGCATATTGCATATTGCATATTGCATATTGCATATTACATATTGCATATTGCATACCAATCAATACTTTAATTAAAACATATACGTATGTAGTAACGCTTACACGAGTATTAGTAACTTAGTAAATTTTAATGTGCTTGAGGGTTTATTCCTGGTTCTAATGCGATTCAAAGCTCCAGCTCGAAGTTTTCTAGTAATAACTTAAATTAGTCAATACAACATTAGCAAATATTAATTATATAATGTAAATGGAAACTTGATGTATAGAAATATCAATTGGGCAAAGAGCAAACTCTCCAATGAAAATCGGTTTTTGCAACTAAGTGGGTAGTAAATAGAGACTTCCTGTTGATTCATGAATTAAATAAAATTAGCTATACCATCTGACAACCCATATTTGTTTTGTTGTTGTTTTATCACTGTATGTCTTCATGTCTGTAGTTATGTCAGTCATATTCCTGTTGTCTGCTAGCTAGTCTAGTCCACTCGTCCACTCGTCCACTCGTCTATTTATAGTTGTGAGATTTTTCATATCCGTCTGTCTATCTACTGACATGAAACACCCCTTCAACATATAGAGCATGAATGGCAAATTCTGTTTTGAATATTATTGTAAAAGAAAAACAATGAGTAACGAATAAAATACAAGGACGAGTAGGATACAAATTAAAATTAAATGTTGGAATGCACAAGATTTACAAAGAGATGTAAATTAAGGGAGATGTACGTCCACCACTTGTATGGCTGAATCAGTGGCGGCCCGACCCCCTTGATATGCCCGGGGCCAAATTCGTAGCACATTATACCACCCACCACCGACTGCGTGGAAATCGACTTCGGTTGCGAATAAATGGGGGGTGTGGGGGGGATGCCCCCCACAACAGCGCCGCAGGCGAAAAATTTGTATAGAGTTTTTTAAATGTGGATTTAAGCGTTTGTAGAGTAGAGGCAGTCTGGAAATGTGTAACTCGTGTTTCTTTTCACAGCAACAACAACATAATTTTCAAAATAATTTTAATTAAGATTTTGTAGGCAGGTTTTCTTCCATTGTTAGTGTCATGCATAGATGCATGGCTCTTAAATAATTTCATATTTTTGATTCTTTGAAATTGAATAAGATTAAGAGGGAGGGGTGGAAAATGTCCATAGCACGTTATTAGTTTAAAATGAAATAAAAAGAAAAGTTGTTCCAATAAAATTATGTGTTGTTAATTAACACAAATGTGCTATTAAAAACATAATTATAATTGAAACGTTGGTGAGCCGACAGTAAGCAAGCGCCAAATACGATTACTGACTTCACCAATATTAAATTCTAAATGATTAATTTTATTCGTGTTTTGTAATATTGACTATTCATTTACTGTAGACAATTAGTATGGGATTTAAAACAAGATAACTGGATTTTATCAGTATACGCATTTAGGCATTCTAGACAGTATTAGCCTAATAATGGCGTAATGGGATGGGGTGAAGATTCGAAGTCAGGAGGGTTGTGGGGCGATGCCACGGCCACCAGAGGTGGTTATTTCACGTTTTATACACACCTTTAAAAATCGAAACTTAAGTTATCGGCGTAACAAAATGAATATGTTTAATATTTGCAAATGACATTGCTAAACTTGAATCTGATTTTACCTGATTATGAAAAAAGTTAATGGTATTTTATAAACATAATGGCACTACGCGTATGATAATATTTCTTTCATGTTGGTGCAGGTCTATATTTCGTAATGTTAAACGCAGGTTAAAAGTTCACTCATGAATACTCTGATATTTTCCTAAATATGGCAAAGTATACAAGTTGGCCAAACAGAAGGAGTACTTGTGATTTTGACACTTATTTAAACAGCAGAATTTTGGAGAGCAGTGTAGACCCGGAAGCGAACTCATCAATTGCAGCGTCGATGTCGATCTTAATGTCTTTTTCACAAGATAGTATCATTAGGGTAGTCCATTAGGGGTGGACAGTAATAGGACGCTCGCTACAGGCACGGCCCTCTATTTTCTTTTAAGCGCGCAATTAGAATGTTTTGTTTGTAAACCGTTTTGACTTTTAAGAGAAGATGATTTTGTACTCTATTTTACGCCAAGCTGTTGTATTAGAAGTGTTTCTGTATTAGTATTCTGTAGATACGCATTATCATATTCTTTACAACTCATTTTGTTTTACAATTACCTACCTTTTTAATTTATGGTTTCGACCAACTATACCTACCTACCCACCCACCCAACCAACCACCCACCCACCCACCCACCCACCCACCCCTTAACGCTCGCGGGGCCATGGCCCGAAATTTGTATGGTCGGGCCGCCACTGGGCTGAATCTTGATAATCTGATGTGCCACCTTGACCGACATTTGCCTAATAAGGGGAAGATATCAGTCACGACTGTTGGGGTTGGTCAGCCCAGTTATCAACGTTTTATCGACTCTGTCAAGTTTTTTTTACGTTTTTTTATAAACCATCTTTTAATCAAGGCCAACATTCTACAACTATTCAAAAAACTATACATGTTTTATTTTTTGAGTAAAAGGATAAAAAGATAAAATCTAACTTTATGTTGTTGTTTTTATTTGGTTAAATACCACATTGACGAATGTTACGATTTTTATAACCACGAACCTTCCATGGACCTAAGCATTAATTAATTTCATTAGTTTTTTGATAGTAACAAGATTAACGTGAATGGCGGTATAGTATCAACTACCCTAGAGGCACAGATAAGGGATTGCTAGAGGTGTTAAATCGTGTCTGCGAGGTGATGGATTAGGCGACTGAGATAACCGTAACATGATTGTTCGAGCAACGCGACTATGCGCCGAAGACAAAGCAAGTCCCCGTGAATATTGCGACCTAGTTAACGCTGTGATATAGTTTAGCAGATAAACACATTAATAGCGCTGAGAAGATTGACGGTAATGTTACCATGTTACCTCACAAACATGATTACACGTCCAGGTTGTTATTAGGAACCATCGGATGTGTTGAGCGCTTGGTGAACTGTGGTACGGTTGACTGATATACTGGACGTTTCGATGCCCCAGCGGCATCTTCGTCAGACATCTCTACTATTAATTAATTAATTCATTTATGCATGTATATATTTATTTATTTATTTAACACCGCGCATAATCAAATGTATTCCGTAATATCTTAACATTGATGTAGTGGTTACTAAATAAATACTAAACAACAATTGATTTCATAAGACCTAGAAATTCAATGAATGAAATTTAAATATTACAATAATTACGGTTATCATTACGGAAACGAATTAATTAATTCTTTACTTACTATAGCTTCTACCAAAGTGTGTAATGTTCAAAATATTTGAAACTGTTCTAATCCGGTGTTTACTTCTTACAAAGCTGAATGTTGGTCCGATTTTCCCACACTTTAGTTAACCACACTTTCAAAAGTGTATATTAGAAACATATTCGTCTCCTTTAGAATGCATCCAGCAGAAACTTCCATTTCTACCTGCGTCATTATCTAGATTGTCATTTCGTCGTGTAATATTATTTATTGTTTACTTTAGTTGCAGGGGCGATGCATGCGTTCCTACACAGCTCACAGAACAGTGGATGATTATTTACTTGCCACGTAGCGTAGAAGATATTGTATCACGAACTGCTCTCATCTATAGTGTTGAGTAAGTTCTCCCCCCTCCCCAGGGCAACCCCCCCCCCCCCCCTTCCACCCCCTCTCATCACCGGAGTCCAAGTCCGGACAGAGCTGAGCCCGGATCAGAATGCCCGGAAGCGATCAAGGCTCAAATATCCGGATAACAGGAGATTGAGGGAGTGAATTTACCCAGCAGTAAAACATGTACTAGCCAATCTCGACGTTTCTGTGTCTGTCATATGAGTGTAGCGCGATCTACTCAAAACGTGTCCTAGTAGCCCATATCATCATATCTGTCTGTCTGTCTGTCGTATGAATGTTGAGCAATCTACTCAAAACGTAGCAAATATCATCATATAAATGTAGAACCACAAGCTGCATTAGTAGGCAGTACCGCGATACCAAATGTGATATTTGAAATTATTGGAAAGGATTGTCCGAGGGCTGATAATGATAATATGACTCAATCCCAGCATTCACCTTGTGACTAAGGAACAACTTCGAACAAGCTTTAAGTCAGGGTTGCCGGTATCGAACCGACGACCTCCCGAATTTGAGAAAATTACAGTAAAAGCAGCGTCTTACGTTGATTACAATTTTGTTTGTATTTGTTGTGCATAGACTGGGAATTGGAGCTACGAACTACGATATCAGTAGATTCAAATAATTGGAATCTCGGGTCTGGAAAGTGTGAACGACAATAAAATGGTATCACAGCAGGTGATACAGGAGCTGTGTGAGCCGTGAGCATCCTGAAAGTATGTCCATCACATAACCCCCCCCCCCCCCCCCCCTCCCCCAAGAGACGCGAGGTATTCGCCTCCCCTTCCAGCATCACAGTCAGCCATACCACGCAGCGTCTTTGACGTGAATATTAAATACCTGGGTCAGGGGACCAAGAGGATACCTTAGTTCTTACTACAACTCAAGTATTTCATTTTATTCGGGAACCTAGTTATTTCAAGGGGATGGTTCAGTTAGAATGTACATGTCCTTCAACAATATTACATTTCTGCTTTCTTTACATGGTTAAGTTTCTTGTATGTTAGGAATTCAAAATATGTGATCGATTTCAGCCACTTTAGAAGACCTCTTATGTACAGTTCCCACACTCTTGTTTCAGCCCTTTCTAGTGCCCAGTGGCGTACAATACATTTCCCTTTTCCTTTTCCAATAATTCCCTTATTTTTCTGTTTATTGATAACTGACAATATGTATAATACATTCGTATTTTCTTTTCTTTTCTTATCTGAGGCCTATATATTTTAAACACACATTTAAAGAGATACGCTATTTTAATTTCGCTCTAGTCAGTACACAAATTAAATATGAGGTACTTTCCTTTCGAGAAAGCTTATTGTGTTCGGCTTATTCATACTCAATTCTGCAGTTTAAACCTCCTCGATTAAAAATTTAGCTCGTGTTTCTGTCAAAGCCGCTGTGCTCTGTTTAAACCAACCACTGTGTGTTCTGTTCTTCTAGGTTCCGGCATTATATTAATATCCCCTACACGGATGTGATGCTTTCTTTGCCCGCTTGGAGCGCTGCAGTCTAGTCTGTTGGCTCCCCCAATCTCCGAGCCGCTGGCCATGTTTAGGAAGTTGCTATAACTGTGTTTAATAAAGGTTTATTTCAACACGGGGGCCTATCAGGACCCAATATTTGCTTGAGTTTAGCTACTGTGAAGGAACGAGCTGGGGTTGGGTAGTGATTGCAATCATTCGTTGGACGCAAGCTACGATGCAAAAACAACTGCAAACCAACACCGTTATCATAACTACGTACTAGTTGAGCTAAAAGCAGGAAATGCGAAGTGGTAGCTTGGCTGTGGACCCACAGTAAATTATTCAAATAGTTTATCCGATACTGGTAGAGTACATTTCTCAACCGTTAGTAATCACGAGAGCAGTTAAAACTTGTTAAGATATTATGAAATTAAAGTAATGAGGTAAAACGGGAAGGATGTGTTTAAAGTTAAGTACTCGTAGGTAAACTCTGGTATACAAAACCAAACTACCCGATGTATTTAGCACGTTTATCTTTCTTCCACACTCTTGCCTGAAGGTCTACTTTCTAGCTAGGACGATATAAGTAAAAATAAAGTTATGTACTTCTCCAAAGTAAAGTTAGAAGATAACATAAAATTGAAAATAATTAAAGAATATATTTTCAAAATGAACATTATGGGAATGGATAATGGGCCTTGCACCAAGTGTGTCATCAACCTGAAGCAACAGAAGGCATTGAGAGTTTAAACATGCTTATTTCTATCATGTACATTTCAGACGCGATACAGTCGTAAAGATGTCTGGAAGTTCTGGCATCTGGCAACACTACAATCGTAAATCGTTACGATTGTTCCGACACATATTTTTTTAAACTGGTTGTGACAGACATTGCAGAAATAACTTACAAGAGAAAGAGCCTATTCGGAAACGTATAAACGCCTTATTTCATTTGTTCCTATTTGTCACTGTGCAGGCAGTGGTTTCATACAAGACACAAACCGATTCGTTGTAGATGTGAGGAACAAGCAATATATTTTTATAACCAGACTTTTTTTCTCCAAAATAACATCAAAATCGGTCTCAAAAACTTCGCTGGACTTCTAATGTGACAGACCAAATACTAGAAAATAAATAAAAATGGAAACACGAGATAAAACAACTTTTGAAACTGCCACACAAATTCAGATTCCGTTCGAGCAACGATGTCTCGCGAGCAGCATTAAGTAACTTGTCACACTTGAATTGAAAAACTGAAGCATGTCCACTGGACCAACTCTTGAATCGACGCTGAAAATATCACCCAGACAACTTCAAAACTTTTCCTCACGGTTTCTGAATGTGTCTTTGTCGCTTTTATAGAAAGTCACCCCACATATTTCTGACGCCAGTATCTTCAGACATGACGTCTTAAGTTTTGATGTTTTCTTTTATCATCGATTCAAAGCCATCTTCTTTTATATATCTCCAAGTTATCCATTGTTAGACTCGTAGCCAACCGGATCGGGAAACGGGGGTGGTCGAAGAAAAGTCGGAAGTGGTTGACTTGTCTGTCAGCCGAGCTTCAGAGACAATTAACAAGAAACTTGTAAGAGCATTGTTTGGTTTTTGTAAAACATTGTCTTTCACTACGATGAAGAGTTAAGGAGCATTCAGAATTCACTTTCCCTCAATCAATTTCCATAGAAACCTCTCATAAGTACTCGCTTCGCTGAAAACTGATAAATGTTCAATTAATTCAGCGACCAATATTTATCAAAGCTAATCAACTTACAAATTAGTCAATCCCGTCGAGCTTCGTACACACGCAAGGCTACTGACTAATCCGAATGATCGCTCTCATCATAAGCACAAAGTAAATTGTATTTAATAAAACGACAAACTAAAATCTAAAGTTCCAGTGAATTCTAAATGCACCTTTAGTTTTGAATGAGCTTTTAACTCCATGTAAATGATGTATGAATGGCTTCCGCGTCCCTCGCCATCAAACTACTGTAGTTGTAGGGGGTCAAAGGTGAACACTAATGTAAACGAGACTGCTGAACATCAAACACAACTAGAGAGGAATCCCACTATGATTTATTTACTTTGCGGACGTGTTTAGGTATCTAGGGCTCTGTGCAGATATAGCCACGTCAAACACAGTTGTTTGCCTGCCTGAATGTTGCAGTATTCGCTCAACAGATGCCGGCTGCAGAGTCAATAACCTAAGTTATTACTTTCAATGTTATAATAAGTCGTAAGAAAAGATTTTTCTCGACAGCGATGCAATGAAAAACGGTGTCCATACCGACGGTACGGTACTCCATAACGCTCACTAAGAACAATAAGTATTATATATTGTAACTATAACTATTATAATCAAGACCTCTTACAATCTGAATTGGTAGGGACGTACGTTCGTACAATCCTCGGGTTTCTCGAGGCTTTTGAAAATTATTCAAGCTGAGTGCAAAAGTCTAACCGAAGATATTGCCATGTGCGTCTATTTTTATTTTTATGCACAATTTTTTGTTTTTTTAATTTTGTTTTCTATATATTCAGTGTAATTGTTTCAGTGTTTGTTTGTATAGTCTCCTACCAGTGACGTCACTGTTGTTCATTAGTGGACTTGTCTATAGTTGACTAGGGGGGGGATGGTCCATTGAGAGACGTGTCGCCACCTTTCCGAGCCCGTTGTTATAATGATGTCTGAAAACTCAATATATTTTGGACAGAATTTGAAATGTCAATTGGTAATTATAGATGACTAACATAACTTGTGTCATCTGTCGGCGATCATAATCAACATACGATACTTTGAGGCGAGTACATTATATGGAGCCAAAGATGAAGGTAATGATGTATTACGAAACAACCCAGCTTTTGAGCGATGTTCGCATTTTTAATTTAAATTTCAAATTTCAATTAGTGAGAATTATTAATTAACAGCAAATAAAGATAAAATAAAATTATTACTATAAACAAGAACCCCTAATTAACTCCATGCGCGAAAGCAATCACATTGTTCATTGTTTCCTGCGTTAATGACGGAATGTACTGAGTATATTCAATTTTATTTAATCAAATTAGAATCTGTGAAGGAGGTTTCAAAGATGGACCTTCTACCCAACAATTACATGAGAATTCATTATCGTTTTTGCAGTGCAAGAACGCTCTTCTAATACGTACTTGCACATTGCTAATGCGCAAAAAACGTGTGTTTTAGTCCTTATTTGGACGTCGCCTAGAACGTAATTACACTGTCTTGTTAGGCGCGTCCGCTGAATGGGATGAGCGGGATTGTTTAGAAAGTTTCGTTCAACATCCCACCAGACGTCGTTCTTACGACTTCCAGCTGTTCTACTCGCCTGAAGAACCATTGAAATTGTTGAGCTAGTTTTAATCGAACAAACTACCTTTCAATCGTCTTCAATGCTGGATTAAGTCCCCGCAGTCATCCATCAATTAATTAAGCTGGGAGCCCTTTGCACATTCTTCGTCAATGGCGCACCCCAATCTCGCCCCCCCCCTCCCCCGCCCCTCCCACGCCATCGTCTTCCGTCTCATCATTCTCACATTTCTCTTTAGCGACTTCTCCCCTCAACAATTTCATTCCATTGCCTCCGCCTCCGCCGACAAGTTCAGTTCGTTTTCTTGGCGAAATATCTCGCTTCAAATCAACACCCCACAGTTCTGCGTCCGCACAACATGTTCAAACTTAATTACAATCTTAAATCACTATGGAAACAAATTAAATTACATCTGTTATCAATGTGTTAAGGGTTTGGAGGGGAGCTAATGGTATAAGCAATTTTTTTTATCGTAGTTTCTCTTAAATTAGGGTGAACTCAAAGAAATGTATTTAATGATAAATATTTCTTTATCGTATATTTGGTGCAAAGCGTGAAAATAGAAAGATTACACGAATGACAACGCACATTTAAATGTTGGTAAGAAAGTGCAATAATTTCCAAAATGTTCTCCCCTCTACTCCGGTTTTAAAAATCAAAGCGTAAAACTTCCAATAATTTCCTGTTTTGAGGAATGACTGATAAAATGTGAAATAATACCACATTAGTGTCATCACAAACGCTCTGAGGATTCTACTGCTGGTTCTTGCTAACTACCCTTCAATGAAAGCAATGATTGAAACCTAGCATTAAAAGTGACGTACTCGTGTTTTGAGTCTATCGTGGGGAGGTTGGGTCATAGAGTTAAGTTCTTTTTTGTAAAATTTTGGTTATTGATTTACAACGCAATAGATTTTAGCTTATTCCTCAGCTTTTTAAAATTTAATTGAATTAATTAAATATTCCTTCTTTGTAAATCAGAGTTACAACTGAAAAGGATAAAAATTAAATAAATACAGTTAAAAAATATTTTCAAAAGTGTACATGTCTACAACCTCACCATCTTGTAATGTATAGATTCTACAATCTTGAAAGGCAAGAACATGTATGTATACATGATGTTCGTTTTCCCAAATAGCTTAACCAACCTCTCTAAAAATACAAAACAGATTTTTCCCCTTATAAATACAGGTTTAAATCATATTGAGAATTCATTCCCTTGTAAGTTTTTTTTTTGTTACAGATAATAACGCCCTCCTGACCCTCCTCCCACACATTCGGTTCGTACGTATAATTCCATCGCCTCAAACTATTACCAGATTCTACTTCGCGTATTTCAATTCCGTTCAACACTCTTCATGGCACGTGTGCGCTACATACAATGGCAACAAAGCGCTCCAAGGGATGCAACCTAAAAACTCTCCTCTCCTAATGAACTAATATTTAATTAAACCCGACAAAAAACAATCAGAATATCTGTGAATTTTATTTCAAAAACTTTCTTGTGAACGTGTTGATTTTTTTTCTCGCGGCAAATTTTCTGAAAAGACACATTGTACTTTACTGGCGCACACGCACACTCACACACGCGCGTATACGCAATTATCGTCTCGTTTCCCCGCGGGCCGTTTTGGCCATGTTTCATAGCCCTCACATCCGCCTCCGCAAGTTGTATCAATACACAAGCCGAGCAGTTTCCGCCACTGCGCTACGCATCTCCCCAGAGAAGATGATCAATATACCTTTATTCATTCTCGTTCACAATGTTAGCGGAAAACTTTTGCTTTCGTCCCCATCTACTAACCCCCCTTCGGGCACTCTTTACTTTTCAAATGTAAATAACGTAATTGACTTGAATTCAGACGACGGTTGTGTTTGAAACAATGGGGTTTGACGACACCATGAGCACTGGCATCGTTAAAAAATATTTTTAGTTTTTAAAGATATCTTATAAGAGATTGGGGGTTGTTTACCCGCGAAGCATTATTTATTTATTTTCTTGTTGGTTCAGTATTATTACACCCTCTAACCATGAAGACAATATTGAAGGCTATAATATCAAACAAAATTAATTATTGAAGAGGATGTAAGCAGCGTGCAAGGTGAAGTTGTCATCGTTATGCCTATTACAAACAATAACCCAAACGTAGGCCTATGTCAGAATATTATAGAACAATGCCGCCTGCTTATTGAAATATCGAAAAGATATTTATTGATAGCGTTTAAGCAGTTTAAGACCATAGGATCTCATTTCACAACAATCACAACACAAAATACTAGTTGGTTTTCTTCTACAAACAACAAAACACTTTTTATATACAGACTGCAGCAAAATACAATTGCGCTGTCCAATTAATTTAAAAATAATTTTTTTCTGTTCCATTACTGTTTCATATTTTTAAATAGACCTTGTTGTGAATAATCATTTTGTATTGGTAGTTGTGGTAAGTGTTGTCAAACTATTATCATCATTATCTATCATATTATCAACGAAAGTAAATACAACAAATCAACAACGATTTCATATGCGCAAAAAATTATTTCCGTTTCTAGCACAACAGAAAGTTTTCTGCTTTGATTTCGTCCCGGAAAAAATGTTTGTTGGAATTGTGCCGTGTAAATATATTCCCGATCAGTTTCAAGCACTCCTTGCATGTTCGACTCTCGAGGTTCATGCTTTACTGAACGCAGGTCCGTAACTCAAGCAAGGCATTAAATTGCTTTCGTTTTTCAAACACAAACTTCTCTATAAAACATTCTTCGTCATGTGTATCTATGCAAGCATGATAATTTAATATTTTGAGTGTAAAAATAAAGATGCGACATACAATCGAGAAGCGGTTTACTGAATACTGGAAATATTCTCAAGGAAGTATTTCGTACTTCAAATCGAGCTGCGTTTTTCCAAGAGAAACGTAAAACTCGGAGTTCGATGTTTTCACCAATCAATCGATGTTGTATATATATATTTTGAGTGTTTGATGCGATAGCAATTATTTTCAAAATGTGACTAGTACCGACTGGTACCGTAGTGTTGGTAGATCTCTCATCCAAACCTAGATTCCAGTGAGATATCGAGAACAAAGGATTAACTACAAACATTCATGGCTTTACATTCCATCTGCCATCTCTTAGGGGAGGGCATTCTTAGGGGGTAGGATTCGAAACGCATTCTTTAGAAGAACCCTTAGAGTCAAATGCATAGTCGTTCCTCATGTGCTCCTCAACTCAGCCTTTCCTCAGACTCGCCCAACCACCAATCACAGAGCAGTCCACATGACAATGCTGCTCTGTGATTGGTGGTTAGGCGAGTCTGAGGAAAGGTTGAGTTGAGAAACACGTGAGGAACGACTACGCATTTGACCCTTAGAGTGGAAAAGCAAGTAATAATACACTAATATAAAAGTAACAGTAGGTTTAAAGTTGAACTTACTAACGATCACTTGTTATGTCTTCCATAGGATGTTTGCAAGTTTCTTGAAAATCAAACCAAAGTTTTAAAGCCGAACAGCAGTGACTACTTATTTAAATAGATATGTACTATACACATAGATTTGGCACTAGAAAGATTTAACTTTAAATGAACGCAGCAAAGTTACACTAACAACTTTTTATGCATAATGTAAGTACAGAAAACAGAATCGCTAACAAATTACATTCAGAAACTTTCCTAACAAGACCATTACCAACAGTTTTCTACCAGAACTCGAGTCAGAAAACATTTCTCCCTTCACCCCTGACGTCGAAACTAAACTCCTGTGTTAATTTAATATGCCCTGATTCAATACGAGCTTAATGAAACATTACTCCGACTGTGAGATGTTGAAGCGGCCATTAATCCCGTGTTTATTGTATAGTGACTTACGGTAAGACGGCCGGGGGTGGGTGAAGCTTCTCAGATTGTCCACCGGGACTGCGCCTTAACCTCTCCGTCGATAAATCTCTCTTCTTATGCCTACACAGTTACTTGCCAGCCTACATAATTCACCTCGGATTAATTGCGAGGTCCAATGAGTTCTGGCATGACATAGGGTGTCATGAAATACGGGTACGGTGCACACCACCCCATGGACTGAGTAGTGAGTTTCACTTAGAGTGGGGGTGCAGCACTGCTCTAAACACCCTTTAGCTCAGTTGGTCTCTGTTTAAATGAAACAAATGTATATTTATCGTCTACCTGCTAAGAAGTTACAATAACTGATTCTCAAGGGTGGGACACGTACAATGTATTGTGTTGCCGTGTTGCTTTGACGGCTGCAAAGTTCAAAGTCACCGTCTAACATAGTATAATGCTGCTATCGTTTTTATAGATAAAGGAAACTCTATAACTTGCAAACACTATTATTTTGTAGGCGATTGTAATATCAATGCATAACAATAACATACACTATTCTACACGCGTGATTTTTTAGTAAATAATATTAACTATTAACAAGGAACACAGACAAATACAACACAACAAAACGCTCAGCGTCCCTTCTTGCCATAGTCAAATTCACTTTCCAGTTTTAGGTTCGATTTCCGTACTTATTGAGAAAACGTATTTTGTTAAAACCTTGAAAATATCTTCAAATTAACTTTAGCGAAAAAAAGAGATACCAAATCTAAAACTCTCCCATTTCCATTCAACCTTTTAAAAACCATCCAACTCACTTTATATTTTAAAACTTCTTCCAACTTACCATCGTCGCAACAAAGTCTCGGGGAAAGTTTCTCTAACAAGAAGTCTTGCCTCGAAATTACCGACCGAAATCGTTGCCTAAGAGGAACGTATTGCAAATTACGAAACGGGTATATCCACCTTCATTATTCTTGGCGCTACCGATATGAATATTGAGAAACTGCTAACTAATTTTTGGAAACACGCCAGATTGTTGAAGTTTTAGGTTACGCTTTATAAATTGCACATAGAGCACCTCCCCCCCCCCCAATAACACCGCACGCCCTCTACCCCTCCCCCCCCTACCCCTGATGCCAAACGTGATGTCGTGCCAAGCTGTGCTGCAATCTATGGACAAGTTTTTAATGAATCTGTATGGAGAAATCGGAAGGGTGAATCAAATATAAAGTTACGACGCAGGCAGGATGGTACGAGGGTGGGGGGTGACTGCAGGCAAACATACTCGCAATACGCGACACCTGATTATGAAAACAGTGATTTATTCAGCAGTTAAGAGAGACTGGAACCGCAACCTCGTACGGAGATCATAAATTAACGGCCGATAACAAACGATGCGAATGCACACGTACAAATATTACACGTTTAATATAAATAGCTGGTTCTTTATTAAAACACTGGTTTATCGAGTTTTCGTGCGCGCCCGTTTCAGGGCACACTTACACAACTGTGCTCCGTTGCAGAATATTCTCCACCCACTTCCTTGCACAGACAAGTGACAACATGTTTGATACTCCTCTTACTTTCTTTGCCTATAAACTAGGTTTAATATTAGTTATTATATCCTACTTACATTCTTCTCCTCTTCTTCACGTTAAAATAAGTCTCTGACCAGCTAGGGAGCTCCGGGGTAATTATGGGTCAGGGAAACCTCGGGGCTAAAACAGACCAATTGAAATTTACTGTATGAATACATATTTAAAAAAATTTATAAACGTGGTTATATTAATAACTACATATGTCCCTGTTAAAATGTATATTTTAGAATATCAAATTGTAATATAAAAACAACTCCCAAAAAAATACTCCCCGCACAAATTGATTTGGTGGGGGTATTGTCATGAAATTTCCCTCCCTAGAGGTCAGACAATAAACATTCATTAGCTTCTTCAGTATTCATTCACGCGATCATATGGGAACCCGTACTTTTACCTACGGGAAAATGACCACTGGCTACCTGGATATTGAGGCAACAGGTTAGGGGGTGGTTTATCTATACTGTTGAATACTGTTCATCTTAATTGGTTGGCGGTGACTTTGTATAAAGTGGTTTCCTCAAAGGCTGCCGCACTAACTGGGGCATGACATGGGTTTGACAGTTGGCACTTTTCCGCAGAGAATATAGGTGCTTTTCCCTGTAGGTACTTTTCCTGTTGGCCAAAAGACATGTACCCGATCATATGTGTACACTTTTTACGGCCTAAATCCACTTTTACACTAACACATGTTTTACGTACATTCTTGTAACTGTTCTCTTCGCTGTCTACAATCGTATAAAACCGGTAAAAACGAACCCACACGTAAATTTATGGCTTCAATTTTAAAAGCGATCAACGAGTTCTAGACCACCCAATGCAGATCTAATTCCGACTTCCGAGCTTATAATCCCGTTACGTTGCACCCAGTCAATATTTCTGCAGCCAAATGGCTTTTATGGATCGGGGGTAACACGAGTGCATTTGAGGGGGTCTCGCCTGATAAAGTACGAGATGGGATAAAGAATGAAGATTAGATGGGGGAGAATGTTAAAGTTCGTCAAATATCGAATCAAGACTTAAAGTATGTTAAGATATTAGTTCCCCGGCTTCGGATTCTTTCATATATATAGGGCGTAGCACGTGGAATGGAATGTTGTGTTTAGAGATGGCAGGCAGAATGTTCCTCTTCAGTTTGATATCAAAGGCATTTATTAAATTACACCAGTCTACTCCGAGTTACAACAAATGAAATACTGCGCTCACTAACATAGAACATGATAAGTCAAGGTTTATTCTCTGGTGATCAGCTGTGCATCCCAGTATTTCTACAGCTCATATTTGTAGAAACTAAGAGTTTTTAATCAATAGTTCCCATTCTGAATTGAGTTTTATTTTCGATGGGTATTACTAACATAGAAAAAGTAGAAAGTAATGGGAACACTCATATATTTGTTATTATTATTATTATTCAACATTCACAGTAGGTGCATGTTCCAATGATTATCACACCGACGTTGATGTATTGTATAGATAGTGCAAATCGTAATATATTATGTTTGCCTTTGTCATTGTGATGCGTACACACACATTGACAGCGTATGATGGGTAGTCATTGTCCAATAATTACACATTAATTGATAAACATATGAATAATCAAAACAACATAATATGCTACATTATAGAGAAATGTATGATAGAGAAACAAGAAACAAATGCATTCAATAGTGGTAAATGGTTTC
The DNA here is from genome assembly GCA_945910005.1 of Isoperla grammatica. Classification (NCBI taxonomy): domain Eukaryota; kingdom Metazoa; phylum Arthropoda; class Insecta; order Plecoptera; family Perlodidae; genus Isoperla; species Isoperla grammatica. The sequence continues at coordinate 3,064,344 of OX246741.1, read as the reverse complement.
AATTGCAGATCAAACGCTATTGTGTGGACTAAACCGGATAAACGGTTGTGCTATAGTAACATACACTATGCACTGGATCGGTCACAGTTGAATCAATCAATCAAAACCAGCGTGAGTTATCTCGAGGCTCGTTCGTTATTTGCGTTGGTGGAGTTAAGACTTCCCGAAGCATTCGATCTTTACAATGTGTCACCAAGTCAGTAAACTTCCTCTGCTGCGGCAGTTAAACTCACTTGGAGGTCTGTCAAACGACAAGCCCTGGAATTATTGTAACTATTCAAACACATTCCGGAATGAGAAATACCGAACAGAAATACAACTACGGAAATTGGTTTCCACGTTTCGGAAGCTCGCACGCATTTTCTTTACAATTATAGTCAAATATCGTTATTTGAAGTGATCCAGCGTTAAAACCAAATAGACACATTCGGTTTTTACTTTTTATGAATGGATCCATCCTAAACTAACTTCCATTCCATCCATGGATGGATCCATCCATCCATCTATGTTACTATCTAAGTTACTCCCGCAAACTACTCCCGCAAGTCCCTCCCGCCAGTTACTCCCGCGAGCTACTTCCGCAAGTTACTCTCGCAAGTTACTCCCGCCAGTTACTCCCGCAAGTTGCTCCCGCAAGTTATTCCCGCAAGTTACTCCCGCAAGTTACTCCCGCAAGTTACTCCCGCCAGTTATTCCCGCAAGTTATTCCCGCAAGTTACTCTCGCAAGATACTTCCACAACTTACTCTCGCAAGTTACTCCCGCCAGTTACTCCCGCATGTTACTCTCGCAAGTAACTCCCGCAAGTTACTCCCGCCAGTTACTCCCGCAAGTTATTCCCGGGAGTTACTCCCGCCAGTTACTCCCGCAAGTTACTCCCGCCAGTGACTCCCGCAAGTTACTCCCGCACGTTACTCCCGCAAGTTACTCCCGCCAGTTTCTCTTGCAAGGTAGTCCCGCAAGTTACTCCCGCAAGTGGATGGACGTGTTGATCCTAACCTTAGGTTAGGATGGATAGGCTAGGTTAGGTTAGGTTAGGTTAGGCTAGATTGCATATTTTAGTTGCTATGAATTATTGTGATCGAGCTTGTCGTTGTCGTGGTCGTTGTCGTTGTCGTTGTCGTTGTTTCACTAGTGAACTAGAATCAGAATAATGCAATCAAGTTGTCAGGGTTCAGTTATAGACAATAGATGGGCCCGCCCATAAAACGTAATTTACCCAAGTATCGCTGCGATTGCTCGGTCCATCTTTTGACACATTCGACCTGCCACGATAGTCTTATCGTAGCATATATTACAAAGGAAACAGGGCACGATTTTACAAAATTTAGTACATCGCACATTGAGGGAGTGATCTACAATAGTAGTCGTATAGAAGTGGAAAAGAAAATGGTTCTACATACTTCCTAGCATATTCTTATTTTTGTCAACATTACACATCAACATTACGGTTGTCTAGTTGGTTGATTGAATGATTGGTATCACGATCACGGGCAGTGTTTTGTAGTTTGACGTGATGCCCATTGAGGTCTCACACTTTGTCAAGATAAATGTTTGTGTGAACGAAAGTCACCTATCTGGTGAATGAATTGAAATCTAGACTCGCCCACTTAGCGATTTACTGGTCTCGGGGGACCGGGCGAGCGTCGGTCGGTACTTGGACGTGGACTGGACGTGGACTAGACGTGGACATCTATACAAGTGTCAGCTTCACATGCTGCCGTTCCCCGTGGATCACAGCATAGACACATTCACAGTCAGGAACTAATTTTGTGAGCCCCCCCATCTATAAAACCACCCTTTAAGAATTCTGAACTCGGAAACATTATTGCTTTGGTTAGAGTTAACATTTTTTACTTGTCAAATGTCTTTTTGAATTTGGGGCGCAACATGAGTGCATTTTATGGAAGTTAGGGTGCGAATATTGCTGGGACTAGGGGTTGATTGGGATGGGGATGGGGTGAGTTGAATGATTAGCTCTGGGAGGGGAGGGGGTGGTGGCGTGACAAAGAGTCGATCTGAGTACCTCAAGAAGGCGGACAGTTATTGAGGACTAGACTAGGGGAGAATATAAGGACATTAACTGGATGATATAAACTATGGCGACCCCGACTCGTTTCTGATTTCTTTCAAGCATTTAACATCATAAAAAGCTCCAGAAACATCAAGATGGATTTGGGTATGGGGAATAAAAAAGAGGACTTCACATTGTGGTTGTGTTTGGAGGAGTGATTGCCGTCTTGAATGGCAACCACGTTGTGGCTCTCTGGTGTGTAGACATGAAGATGACGGTACACTTCGTTTTCTGACAAGGAGTTTAAAACCAAAATGGGATAAGTTACTATAGTAACAATAATTTGTTCTGTCATATGAGTAAGTAAGTAAGTAATTAAATATGGTGAATAAGGTAGGAACTGTATGAAATTTGTATCTACCGACCACCAAAAAGTCTCCAGAAACCAGAAACGTTAGACAATTTATAATCGCAATATGATAATATGCTTAACGTTCACTTTATGACAATTAGAACAAAGCTTATTAATTTCCTCATCAGCGCTTACAACTAAAACGTATTCGATTGCAAGTAAAGCATCCAGCTTATGACCTACTCGAATATTGCTCAACATACATTTTTAAATTACAAGTACAACGTACAACGTACAAAGTACAACCTTCGTCTACTAAACGTTTCGTATGGCGTCTTATTCTGCATGGACCAGTTCCATTCATCTATGAATCAAATCTTTATTGCAGATGCTGATCAGTCATCCATAACAGTTAAATAAAATGATTGGATCTTAATTGTTGTATACAATACAATACATTTAACTCAATACTGTTCACAAAGAATGTGCCCTACATTCGTTGAAGTGCTTTTTTACAATCATCAAAGAATTCTACACTTGAGCAAGTCATTGTGACCTGATCTTACGCTGTACATCTCTTTGCAGTTACGGTATGAAGTACTTGTAGAGATAGAAATGTTATGGGAGTACTTGTCGTTTGCTTCTTAGAGCGTCAAACAACATGTGCCCGTGTCAAAGGTATGTATATATATATTTTTTTAATCATACAAACATATATATATATGTCTCATATAGAGTTGTTCTGCGCAATCGTATGTCGACTCGTGGATGTTATGATATATCCTGGCTCTATCGCCGCCATGCTTCGGTATGTTGTACAAATATACTTGATTGATTAACACTAATAACTATTATAGAAGTTGTTTAACACACAACAGCGTAGTTGACCGCAGTCAATTAGGCGTTGCCGCGTTGGCCTAGTAAACCGTGGTCTCTGCGTTCCAGGTTCGAATCCTGGCTTCGGCACGGATGTCATGTGGCGTTTTTCCATCTTCATAATCACCCACTTACCGTCTCAAATATTTGAGACTTAAAGCCCAAATGTAATCTAATAAAATCACGTGTATGTGAGCCACAAACATTGAGTTCCGAATTAAATTAATATTAAAGTAAAGTGAACATTACAGAAACATCTCTTTGCGCAAAAGAACACTCGCAGTGCGTAAATTAGTAGTTATATTGCATGACTATACCAAAAGTCACGCCTTTACACTAAAATGTGAACAATGAATAATCTATTGTAGCGTTAACCCGCGTTTAAAAGTCTCAAAATTGTAACACAATTTCCTCCATAACCATCCGGTTTGTTTCCACAGGAAGCTAATGCTTTCCAGAGCGTAAATGTTCTAAAACACTACGGACTCTTTTGATAAGATGGAATTCGATTTGGAAATTGGATTAAATAAATGTTGAACTTTTTCATCGTATGCGAAGGGTAGGTTAATTCAAATCGACTTAATATTCCATTTGGCTGGGAGGGTTGGGTAGGCCTTCTTGCGTCGCGCGCTACGAACAAAAAACTTCCTAAAAATTGGAAAGTAATTTTTTCCGACTGCCTATTGAGTTACTGAGCGATGAATTTCATTTCATCTAGACCACTGAATACCTTGTAGTTCCTGTCCTACACGCCGCAGCAATTACGTGGCGTGTTTATAGGCACATGTTATATTTATACAAGCATACATTGATGTGCTGGTATGATATCTCAGATGCATTGTGGGTATTTCAATTGTTATGGTATTATATAGGGTTTCACGACCCGTGGATTACCGTCCGTTTTACGGTACCGGTACTCAAATAACTTGCGCTATGGAACACAAATGATAGCATCAACTTAAGTAGAATAATTCTTTTTCGAAAACACTGAATGCCGACTCTGTATTTGTTTTTGCGTTTTTCAACTGTACGAGTAATTGAAATTATTTTAAATCTTTTATTTTAGGTAATTTAAACTCGCTTGTCTCAATTTGCATTTGGAGTTATTTAAAGAATAAAATAAACAGCCTAACAATTGAATGCATGGATCTGCTTGTGGAACTAGCAGCGTACGAATAGAGAGACTATGCATATTACTATCCCTTCTATACTTAGCATTGTTTGCAAGTTACTTCGGATAAACTGTTTGAGACAACCGTTAGACAACCCAAGCAATTTGAACCAACGAGCGTTCCAAATTGTTTTCTCAACTCTAAATTCGCTCCAAAACTCAACACGACTATTCCGCAAGATTTATCTCGCATTCACTGTTATTGCTGCTGTGTCTTGCCGCGAAGTTCATCTGTTTCTCTCTTACTACGGTGCTCGTTACGGGGAGCGCTACCTGTCTTATCCAATTCACTTTCCAATGAATATCTTTACTACTTATTTTTCTCTTCGACTCCTCGAACTCTCCAAGGAGCCCAACGCTCCGGACTAGACGGAGAAACGAAGTCTCACCCCGTCTTTCATTTTGCAATGAAGGAAGCAATTTCAGGAAGCTGCGTTGGATGAGATTTCGTGGACAGACGCTGAACGCCGAAGTTCGCACGAATCTCTGTAGAGGTCGCCACATTAGGCCTAGGCCACGTTGGGGGATGAGCAGTCCAGCCGCGACCGGGAGAACATGACTTGTTCATCCAGTAAATAAGTGAAATAAACTTGAACTGACTGTCAACACACTTGTGCACAAACACACACACAACTCACAATTGAGAATACAAGTATTGAATCTGTTATTATTGTAACTATCAAATTATAACACCACATTTCTAAACCATTGAAACTCCGTAACAAGTTTAATTTTAATCGGCAAAATGCAAACGTTTTTTTAATACTAACCGTTTTGTAAAATTTATTATAATTTTACGTGTTAATTTTACTTGTGTATTTCTTATTTTCTGCCAAACATACAAAAACATTCACTCAATAACTCAATAATACATCAGTACAAGAACACCCATACACATAATAGACTAAGTAATACGTAATGATGTTCGCAACTAATATGTCAGTTCGTAAAATGTAAGAAAACGTTTCATCAGTAAACCGTAAAGTAAAAGTAAGAAGTAACAACTGAAGACAATGGCATAAACAGTAGACTCGCGAGTTGTCTTGCGGTGCGGTGAGGTTATATGTTGTGTACAGTGTTTACAATGCACTAATACCATCGCGCGTTGTAAGTTTAATGTGCTTCTACTTTCCACCAGTGAAGTCTGCAAGCGGGATGTTGTGTATAGTGTTGACAATGCACCAATACCATCGCGCGTTGTAAGTTTAATGTGCTTCTACTTTCCACCAGTGAAGTCTGCAAGCGGGATGTTGTGTATAGTGTTGCCAATGCACTAATACCATCGCGCGTTGTAAGTTTAATGTGCTTCTACTTTCCACCAGTGAAGTCTGCAAGCGGGATGTTGTGTATTCGAATTTAACACTCCCGCGTGCCGCGCCACCATCGAGGGGGCGTAATTTCAAAATGTCGGGCATCGTTGGGATAGAATAAGAGATCGAAGCGCCGGAAGGTTACAAAACGTGTAGGTTAAACGTGTGCATCAATATGTTTGAACCAGCGCTAGAGATTTTCGAAATTATGGAGTATGTTGGGAATTTTCAACGACCGTTTGTTGAAGGTACGGCCATATTAAATGCTAAACATTTGATAGAGTGTGGGTTGTTGGCGAAAACACAATCAAGTTTCCACGTGTTTGCGCTGTGCATTCAAACATCGTGCTTGTTGGGCAAGCCTCACGAAATCAACATTAAAATACTACGTGATGCTGGACAACTACCCAAGATCGAGGCCACATGCACCTGTAAGGCTGGCTCCGGAAAATGCAAGCACATTGTGGCCGTGATGCTGTACCTAAACAGGTGAATATAACATGCAGACTAAAAACTACAACAGGCTAAGGCCTAGGGCCTAGCCTAGTCTTGGCTTGCTAGTCGAGACCAAAAAATCAACTTTTTGGGCTACTTGGCCTGCTTCGACAACTAACACAACAATTACCAATTGTTCAGGTCAGTCTTCGAAGGAGGCGAAGTAGGCCAAGGGACCTAGAAGTGGCCTAGGCCTAGACCCTAGCCTAGGCCCTACCCTAGGCCTGACAAATGATGTAGGGGTATGAAAAATGTAGCCTAGGCCTACAACTGAAACCCACCAACTAAACTAATGTTCTTTGGGCCTGTAATGAATGTAAGCCTACAGCAGTAATAGACCTAGGCCTATGACTTGCCTATATCACTATAAAGCGGACTGGGTTCGGACTGACCAGTACGCACAGAGTTCGGAACCCATTTAGCCAGCATAGTCCAATCTGTATTCTTCCTATTAAACCATATTCCTAGTTCTATTAAACCATGCTAGATTGGCTTCTTAATAGAACTGAAATAAGGTCGATCTGAGGTTTCTATCAGTCGAACTCGGTGCGCACTAAACTCGGCTCGCACCGCCAAGTGCGAGCCTATTTTATAGTCCGCTTGATAAAGCTAGTACATGAAAATAGGTAGGCCCAGGCCTAGTTGGAATCCACTCTTAAATGAAAATGTACAGCATTATTGTGCCATGGCCAGATTTGTGGCCTATAGGCATAATGAAATTGTGTTTAGACATAGATGTGACTTGGGCTCAATTGATTCTAGGCAATCGCTGGAGAACTTAGAAGTTCTAAGTTGCACCGACACCGAGCAACAATGGGGAAAAGTTAAAGTTCAGGTGAAAGCCATGTATGAGCCAGAACCTTGTTCCATGTTTTGCCATGTGAAGCCATTGCCGTACACTGTGAACCAGGAGCCTGATACACCGGAGTTAAAATCTTTCCTGCGCAACACACTTCTATCTGGTAAGATATCAAATTCATCGCTGTCCAAACGAAGTATGCCTACCCAGTGCCACACAACTGCACTGTAGGCCTACATGTGTGGGCCTTTCTGTCCATGTGGTGGCAAATATTACCATCCCTAGTGCCAATTTCTTCCAAATTAATTTGATGTAGATTTGAAAAGAAAATTTCACTGGGTGTGGATTAATTAGTGTGTATTAATTAGTGGATAGTAAGTGGGTCATAATTCCATTGTGTGACACGGCTTTCAGTTTCAGGGATTGGGAGAAATGGAAATCATGCAGTTGAAAATGTGTACCCTGCAACTATTATAATATTTGGAATAATCAAACCATTTTTCATAAAACTTTTAGTTTTATTTATCCAGTAGAGCTAGACATTTTTCCAGAGTAACATTTGACAGAATATTAATTACACATACATACAATTAGTATATGCCTTGTACAAAGAAATTCTATGAATAAGGAACATTACAAAATAGTACTAAATATATGATAACTCACTTAAAAATGTTATACAATTTATGTATGATTGCCATTGTTTGAAAAATATTAGCCATACCACGTCCATGTCAAGAATACATTATTCACAAATAATAACAAATGTTATATTATTTCCTTGGTATATAGGGAAATTCACTATCCAATAAAATTAATGGAAACATTCTCTGCTTTAGGTGCTCCGGAATCGGCCCTTGCAGTCCACTACAGTTCTGTTAGAGCTACGATCAGCCCAGCAGTGGAAGAGACTCCAGGCAGTCGTACTGAAGACCTTCGAGCTAGTGCCACGGACATGATCATTTCAAGTAATGAGGTAGTCATTGAGTCAATCAAAAAGGACGAGTATGAACTGTACAGGCGTACACCCGAAGAGGTACACTTTTTTAAAAAACATGTGTACGTTACTGCTAGTGAGGCAGTGCAAATATGCCTCGACACGCAAGCGCAGTGCGGTGCAAAATGGCTGGCATTACGGAAGCCAAGAGTAACCGGCAGTCGGTGCTACGAGCTGTTTACATACAGCAACAATAAATCCACCCGGGTAGAACGTAACTGGGAAGCAAAGTTAAATTCCATGATATTCAACACATTTCAGGGCAATGCTCACACCAGCTATGGTATTAACAACGAAGCAAACGCAATCAAAGCTTACATGCGGCAAACCTTAAATACCGTAGATAATTATGGACTAATAATAAACCACAACATTCCATGGGTAGGCTACAGCCCAGATGGAATAGTGCACGACAGTAACAAATTAATTGAGGCTAAGTGTTTAGCAGAAGGAAAGACACTGGGAGGGCTTGAAATGGCAAGCAAGGTGAGCTGCCTAACTGTTGATGGTGAAAATGTATGTTTAAAGAAGAAGCACAAATACTACGGTCAAGTGCAATTGGGGATGCTAGTATGTGATCTGCGAGTGTGCGATTTCCTTGTATATTCCAAAGCATTTGACGAATGCGTGATTGTTGAGGTCAAGTTCGATGTGGACTTTTGTAGGCAGCTACTATCGAGCCTTCGTGAAACATACTTCCACATAATACTGCCATTTCTAACAGCTAACCAAAGCAAGTTACTGTAAGGCTCCAAGCATGTGAACACCCATACTTTGGGTTACAATAATTTAGTGATAACCAGTAACCACCAATCACTACTTTGAAATACTGTAAATAACTTATTTGTCATATTAGCCTACTTGTAAAGCCGCGTTTACAACCACTTAACGTTCGTGAATGAACTTACTTGACGTACGTCTACGAGTTGAGTCTGTAGAAATCAAATAGCATCGTCTACATTGAAATTGAGCAAATTAACGCTACGTACGCCAAGCCGAGGCGAAAATTCAAATCAAATTCAACTTTTTGTTAATTTGACAAAGTTGGTTAAGTGGCGCATGCGCAGAGCAAATTCTCTCCCCCAGAAATATTCTGATTTGTTGATTGAAGTAAATTTTGTTAATATCATAGATTGGTTGTAGACAACCATATAAATTTGACGATGTTTTGACATTTGCGTATCTGAGCGTTAAGTGGATGTAAATGCGGCTTAATACGACACAACACAGATATTTAAAGAAAAATATTAGTTCTAAGGACATTGGAAGTTTAATTGTTGTACATACTTTTGTTTTTATTGTAGTTGTAGTTTCACTTTATTTAATTTGTTTATATGTAGGCCCTATAATTATTTAGTTATTTTCATTTATTGTAGGTCTACTGCAACTTTGTAAGCAGTTAATAATTTACAAATTTTAGTGTCCTGATAATTTTAGTGATTACCACCAATCACTACTTTTGAAATGTAAATAACATATTTGTCATATCACCCTACTTGTAATAGGACACATATATATATAGAGAAAATATGTTAGTTCTAAGTATTACATATTTTGGTTTTTATTGTAGTTGTAATTTCATTGTAGGCCTTTTGCAACTTTGTATGAAGTTAATAAATTGAAAATACTTTTGATAACTTAAGATTTATTAATAGAATCAGTAGTTTTTTGTTTTTTGCAGTAGTCTCAAAATTTCTGTTGTAATATTTTTGAAATTTTAAAATATAAGTGGGCTACTATAGTAGCCTACAGTGCTAAATGCAGGTGCCACCCTATATCAGTATATATAAATATATATAAATATAAATAAATATAAATAAATATAAATAAATATATATATAAATATATATAACATAAATAATAAATCAATAACAAAAATATATATAGAATGTAAAAATATGAAAATAAATATTTAAATATATAATAAATAACTAATAATTTTGCTTAAATTGGAGAGCTGTCGCATTAATCGCTATTACAAAAAACTACTGGCTCTACTTTTTCACCTATTAAAACCTGTTAAAATTTATCCAAAGCAAGAATTGGCTTCGAAAGATTAACAATACCACAAACAATAGTTATTATGTGATCTATACAAGATACCATATTCCATGGCAAGTCCCCTTTTAAAATCTTGAAGACCTTGATACGTTGTATCGAACGCTCAACGTGTACTCTAGCTTGAGCAATGTCTGCAGTCGCTTGGCCCTGAGCAGCCGAGAATTGTTTTGATTTTCCCAAAAAGGGGGGACGAATTAACTTTATTCCATTTATTGCACATTCATGTTCGACAAGAAACCCCTTGTCGGACATAATGGCATCACAATATGGAATTAATCGAGACATTAATCCAGATTGCAGGTAAATTGCTTTGTCTGACGCTCGTCCCCCATATGCCTTACTTACAAAGGTTATGAGGCCTTCTGGTGCTACACCAATTAAATATTTTATGGTATTTCGGCCCTTGTAATGTGAGTAAGTACTTAACCTACACTTCAAACATGCTGGCTTCTCCACTGGTGTTTCAGTACAGTCTAAAATCACTCGAGTTTCCTTGTACTTTTTGAAGCATATAGGCATGTTACGTAAAATGTCTTCTTTTTCAGGCCAAATTATTGCATTTGTGAGAACACTGCTCAACAATTCTACAGTTAAGTGAAAGTACCTAATACATGTTGTTATACTAATGCCGAACAGAATCGATAAACATGTGAAACTGATGTTTAATTTAATTTTAACCATTGTTAAAACAATTCGTTCTGTCAAATCAAGTTGTAACTTTTTCGCACCATTACGCGTGGACTGTAAAACTTCTGCAGCATCTGTTAGAGACTTCAGAAGCCGGAGTGTGGGAATACCCGTAAACGCAGTTAGGTCGGCATCATTTTTTATCATTGTCAATAAATTTACGGGTCCACTTGACACAAACATCTCTTGCTTATCTGCAACCAGGCCGTCGCACAATACCTCTACATTTTCTTCACAAATCTTCTCTTCCTTCTGTAAAGACGTGTGCAGCTCCATCAGGGCTTCAGCTGCCGTAATCTCTCGTTGTTGCACTGCTGCCTCGGAAGATTCTCCTGTATCTCCCTGGGAATCGAGGTCCACTTGCAGAGTGACATTGGGCTCCTGGTGGCAATTTTCCTCACACAAACTGAAAACAATAATTGCATCATTAGAAACATATGGGAATTATATTTTCATTTAACTTCTGGTGGGTGTGAGGGGTAGGTCCCATATTAACTACGTTTACCATGTGAGCCGAGTGTACGATTCGGTACGTACACACTGCATTCGTACAAGATTTCCCTGACAAGCACTTCGGTGTGTAGGCCTACCGAGGAAAAGTGGCATGTCTACTTTTTTTGGTACGAACCAAACCTGTAATATTTAGTAGCCTATGTACCTATTGTTTATATTGTATTAGAAATAATATAAGAACGATACTAAGATAGATTAGTATTTACTTTCTGACTGCTGAAAAGTACTTCTATACAATAGAATGTATTATAAAGATAGACGTCAGAGTCCATACGAACGCGGCTCGCGTAGTAAGTAACAGAAATTACGATTGCGATCATTCTGCATTCAGATTGTAGATTAGTATCGAATCCTGAGAGTGAATTTGGGTAACCTGGGTACTCAATGTTACTAATTCACACTCAATTGAAAACTCACATCACTTATTTGATTTCTCATATGGTGTGAATACATCTCTTTCAAATCATTCTTATTAAAATTGGTAGTAATGTCCGGTTCACAGAAAGTCGTATGGTTTAGCCGTAGTCGTAACAACACAATCAAGAGACTGCGTAGGGCTAACTTACTAAATTGTCACTTTACTAACTGTGTAGGCCTTAGCCTACATTTCTTTAGAAAATAAGGTAGACTATAGCTCTCTAGGTAGGTCTATGCCTAATGTTCAGTAACCATTTAACTAATTACCTTTGGATGTTTTTGATTTCTTCTACTTGTCTTCGTCTCTCGGCTCTCGAATGTCTGGCTGCTCTGACATTCACCTGGTGTTCGGTCGGGATTCTGTCATGGGTCCTGTTCGGCAGTTTACACGAGGGTACAGACGTTTTCTTTAAGCGTCTAATTTTCGATGTTGGAGCTGCAATTGAAAAAATTTACAATAGGCCTATCTTAATAATCACTGTAGGCCTAGGCCTAGGCCTAACAAAACATTAGGGTAGGCCTAGGCTTATTACTAAATTATTACTAGGCCTAAGCCAAGGCTTAGTAGGCCCTAGGCTCGGCTTTTAGGTTTGAAGTTAGGTCTAGCTCAAGGTAGGGCCTAGTTAATTTTAAACTAGCTTAGCCTAAATAACCTAGGCCTATTCTTTCCTAGGCCTATAGGCCTAGCCTATATATGGCACCAAGGGCTAGGCCAAGGCTCTATTCTACACAAATTGATGTGGTTTGGCCTTGGGCATAGCCCTAGGCCCTACCAAGAAAGCAATTTCGAACATATTATGGTAATAATTTATCAATAAGCCTAGGGCCTAGCGTGTGCCAGTAGGCTAGGCCTAGCCCTAGTCTAGCCCTAGGTGAGGCTTGGTGAGGCATAGAAAGCATAACCTGAGAAATTATTGGGAAAAACTAGGCCTACTAGGCCTACTATATGTATTAAATTCACACTTACCAAAGTAAAAGAAGTCTTCAGGTTTGAAGTGTTCGCTGCAAACACACATACATTTTGATACTGTTTTCCCTATCTTCAGTACATTCACCCACTTGGACCGCAGTGACATTTCCCGAGGAAATTTGTGGAATGATATGCCCGGACGTGCCCTGTTTTGGCATTGCGGTACAGAACAATAGCTGTTAGAGCTTCCTTTACTATTATCACGTACAAAAGTGCAGTCGTAGTCGTTAGATTCCATTTTAAATCTGGGAAGTTGACACATGTAAACATACGAAAGAAGCGGCCATATTAACACTTTATCCCAACCATACTAGTTCGCAGGTCGGCCGCTACGAGCGCTGCGCTTTGTTGTTAAACCCGAATAGTGTTGCCAATGCACTAATACCATCGCGCGTTGTAAGTTTAATGTGCTTCTACTTTCCACCAGTGAAGTCTGCAAGCGGGATGTTGTGTACAGTGTTGACAATGCACTAATACCATCGCGCGTTGTAAGTTTAATGTGCTTCTACTTTCCACCAGTGAAGTCTGCAAGCGGGATGTTGTGTACAGTGTTGACAATGCACTAATACCATCGCGCGTTGTAAGTTTAATGTGCTTCTACTTTCCACCAGTGAAGTCTGCAAGCGGGATATTGTGTATAGTGTTGACAATGCACTAATACCATCGCGCGTTGTAAGTTTAATGTGCTTCTACTTTCCACCAGTGAAGTCTGCAAGCGTGCGATAAAAACAAGCCGGTGTCTTAAATAATGTTACGATAAAACATTAACTAGGAGATCGAGCGCGGAAAAGCCAACTTGCGATGTTTCCCGCAAACGTTAAGATACAGAGCGAAGATTGTACTGTTGCAACAGTCCCACGCAAAAGTACGAGACTTTAACTCGTTAAGTTAAATTTGCTTTCTTTCAAGACAAATGTTATCTGCACAGATGGTCGATCAAGATGTATGAACGAAAAATTGATATGAAATGGATTATTCTTGGACTTATCAAAACAAAATCATTTTAATTAACATTGTCTACGATTATGATCCATTGTGATATACTCTAGATGATATACAAGGAAACTTCTGCAAGCTGCGATGCTAGTTCCAAGGGTATGAGAGTTCGTTCGTCACACACATAAGTATGTCACTGAAATTTCAATGGGCTATAACATTAACGTCAATGCTAACTAGATGTCGCTGCCAAATGCGATAACATTGCGTCCAGTTCGCAATAAGTGATATTACTTTGAATGAGCCCCCACAGATCCACACAATAGAAGCCAAGCCGTAAACAACAACTTGGACTGGTTTACAACACCACTTTGCATAGAAACAATCATCTTTGTTGTCTGATCTTGCCAAAATATAAACTTTGAATATTGTAAGTCATGCGAGACGAGACTGTATTTACAGACCGTATTCACGTAGCACTGAGCATTGGGGCCAATGACGAGATTTGTCAAGACTCAAAAGTTTTCAATTTCTTGGAACTGGTCGTAAAAATCTAGATTCAACAAACAGAAACATTCATTTACAATATTTTGTAGTAATGTTGTCTACGTACATTTATACGTATAAGTAGTAATAAAATAGATTGAAATTCATGGGCCATTGTCTACTGAGAATGACCATGAAGGAGGGTCTAGTCTTTAAGGGATGTGTCCAACAAATATTAAAATAATGTAATAAGATGTTTGCCATTAGGTGGGCAATTATATAAATGTTCATATAGTGCCCTCTTTTAGGGTGCCAACTGTGCACCAGCCTTTATTATTTCCAGTGAAACCAAAAAAATATTTACTGTTATCATTTATCCTCCTGATGAGTCACATAACAATATACAGAAACGCATTGATATTACTTACAACAATAGCTCTGTCCCATCGTCATCAACTCTCTCTCTCTCTCTTCCATGCTTCATGTGTGTAGGTGGGTATTTATCCCAACATAACCTCATGCAATATATACACTCATGGCGGAATTTATAGCAATTCTGACCCAGAAATTAGATTCCCGCGAGTGCAACCCATATACTGTAATTGCATGCACGCTCATTCTCGTAGGTGTGTCAAGCACACATAACACTGTTTTATATTAATTGCAATGAACTTCATTCACTCACTTCTTATCCAATTACAGATATTGGTCTATAAAGTTTGACTAGTTTTTCTGGTTGTTAACTCGAACGAATATCGGGTCACGGATCGCCAAGTTTCTCGTGGTTTATATCTTTTCTTAAGCAGAGTCCACAGTCGTTATGTACGACTCGATCAAACGGAGTTTAATGGTTTGTTCTAATATCAGTAAATTTAAATCGATCCCTGCGCGGTCTCAATAAAATTCGAGAATAGTCTTCTTCAAATGGTTATTGGTCGGAATGGAAGTTATACATTCATTCTCAGTAAATGAGTCCATTTGCTACAAACATATATATAAATCCTAATGAAGTGAAATACACATATATTAATATTAAAACTGAAATTCTCTTGTAGAAAATAAATGCAAAATAAACCAAAAATGGGGGCATTCTATACTTCCGCAAGTTTTAGCTCGGCTATAAAAAGACAATCAAGTTGATTAATCATAGGTTTATGACCGTTGAGGAGTTTGGGCATAGTTAGAGCGTTTGTTCGTTACGCTGCATTTACTCGCGCGCGCTATGGAGTTGGGAAAGTTTCATCAAGAAAGTAGCAACCAACTCGTAAAATAAACTAACAGACGCAAGAGAGGTTCTAGACACATTTTCTTTAAGTAATCGAGCATATGATCAAAATCAAACTCTGCGAAATGCGGGGGAGGTTGATTGAAGTGGAAGCGAATACCATCTTTGAAATATTTCAGTATTCTCTCTTCCTTCGTTTTCTTTATGCTTTCGTTTTACTCGTTATCTATTCATTGCGTCTCTTTTCGTTTTATGTGCTGCGTTTTCTCTGCACAAAGGTGAGTTGTTATTAAAAGTGTAATACTATTAAACTAAATACCTTTCACTTTATTAAGTGAAGCTTTCTCCTTAAAACTGTGTGAGAGAGATGCACGGGTTGGACGAACTACCCTTATAAACGCAGTTCACACTTAGTTGTCTCGGGGATACTAGAAGAACCCATTGCCCGCTGTGGTAAACACCAGGCATATTTAGACATTTGTACACAATACGCATGCAAGTTGTCTCCAACTACATTGCTTAGATTTGTTCTAGTGTACTTCCGTAATTAATACACACACATATCTAGATACGTTTAACAAAACATGTTATAGACACGTATCACTTTTTACATTCCTATTTAAACTTACATTATTTACATCTTTTATGTCCCATGGTAGTTTGTTGTATGGATCGTTCATATTTTTTTGAGGTGCTCACATATATAGTTGTGTTTTTTTACATATGTTATGTGATCAAAAAGCCAAAGATAATGGTGGTAAAGATTCTTTCGTTATTTCTAACCCTGCGATTGCGAGGACGAAGTCTTATGTAAGTTAGCACAATCGTTTACTCCTCACTTGATCTACACTGTACGCGTCAATGCGTCGAAGAATATCACACAATTTGTATCTACTTTCTTACATTTACCCCCTTGAAAAAAAACCACTCCCTTTCCTGAACCATCCCGCCGAGTAAAGATAGACCTGACCTTGTTTGCGTGCGTGCGTGCGTGCGTGCTTGCTTCTTGTGTCTACACGTTCACCGTGCATGTTTAGACAATCTTTACCTTCTTGTTTCTTACATATTTATTAATTGTAGCTGGATTCGTTGAAGCGCTCGCGAAAATGATCCATCATCATGGTAATGATTTCTTTCTAAAATAAATATTACTTTTACTTTTAAAATTAACAATATTCTTGTCTGTAGTTTGAAGGTGGAATTGCTACTAAGATCAGTCGGTGAATGGCGTGATGGGACGATAGCATGCCATAGTAAGATTATTAGCAACAGATTCAATTTACAGGCAATTCTCGGCTGACACGCAAAGCGAAATCCATTCGTTCTGCTATTCGACATTACATACATTTGTAAAACGTTCTTTGTACGCGCTACTCAGATGTATAAACCTGACTTACTGAAGTCAATTATTCTAACATTCTGCTCCTGGGCACCAGCGTAGTTAAACATACACACGCTATTTAGTTTATTTTGAAAAAAGTTGCAAATAATATTTTTGTAAACAGATCTAAAAGAATGTTTGCTAACAACTATTGTAACACATAACCCACTCCCCCTCCCCCTCCGTGTCCTATCCACCCTATACCTATTTTACTTGTTTGGAAGTATGAATTTGAGAATACAGGTATTTTAGCGCGCGTCACTATTGATTAATCACAATAAAAACAAATATGTATAATATTGATAGTAACATAACTTGATAGTAGTAGTCTTCGGGTTTGTTTGATGAAACTGTGTATAAATGTACACAACATAATGATAATACGCTGAACATTTATTTTTTTTATTTCCTGCATAATATATTACGTTACTGCCGTGGTAGTTACAATCAATATTACAAATAAAGTCGTGAAATAAATTAATTGTTCTTAGTACTAATCAAAGCAATGATTATGTAATTTAGTTTGGAGTAGAGTTATCATCCGTATCTAAAACACAACCGTATCAAGAAAACCTTGCATGTGGGACCAAGCAAGAACCGCAATTGTAACATCACACTTTGTAGACATTTTTCAAAAGACAGAGGGAATTTACGTTGTTCTTTTTGTTGAGAAAACCATGTTTGCAATGTGATATTGAACACAACAGGCTGATGTGTTTTTTTTATCTCGATCTGTTACGACAAATTTTATAAAAGCAATGGAATACGATACAAATATAATATGGTAGGGTAGAAAGACCAATGCTACCAAATCTATCCCTCAGGGAGTCAAACCCGGGTCAGCTTAACGGGTGGACTTCTGAACCATTTGGCAACAGGGCTGGATAATCTAACACTCATCTTACTGTCGGTCTCAGATTGGAGAGGGAATATATATTATAAACATTCTGAGGACATATACACGAATGTTGGGTTTGGAGGTGACGTCTATTCCAGAAATTGATCGTCTTCAACGGTTGCGAAATACTGAAGCAAAGTTAGGATGGTATCCGTTTTAATTGAGCTTCTGTTCTGTACTCTGGAATGTAGATTACAGTATAAGAGATGCACAGACACAGAATGGTGTAATTTCGATTCACATTTATTAATGGAATAGGCGGGACGGGTGTATACAGACACTTGTTATTTGCACGAACGCTAGTTGGCGCAATCTCCTACGTGTAAGATAGTCAATTTTCGTAACCAAAGTTTACTAACGACACCAATATTGCATCACAAACATCTCATTGCTGGTAATATCTCCCTTGAGATTAGGGCTTAGCTACTGCCGGTGATATGTTCATAATATTTTAGCTTTACGTCATATTTTGCAACTATTTATTTACTTGTTTATTTATGAAATGGCCATAAAATGGTCTATGACTATCTATGGTACTGGCACGCCTGTTCCGTAAGTTTCTTCATAACAATACAACACATTTTCCACAGAACATGTTGGCAGCTTGACTTGAGATGCGACACGTATATATTAGTATTGTGTTTGGGCTTTACGTGTCATATTGTAACAATGCCAACTAGGATACGTCAACAACAAGACGGAACTGATTAAGAAATAGACACAATTTAGAAATTTAAATGACATGTGAAATGAATGAACTGTGATTAATGAGAAGGTAAAAATGGAATGATAAATTTCCATTACAGAAAAACACTCAATTGTGAAAAGAAGGAAAATTGAACATGACTATAATCACAGGAACAGAACCAAAAGAAGATTGATTAATAGATAATGCATAATGATGCTTCTAACTGTTAGCAATCCCCAAATGCAAGTAAGCAGCTTAGGTTAGGTTAGGTTTGGTTCCACATATGTGTGCATGAAAGTGAAACACGAATTGGCTCCCTTCATGCGCTCTTGATGGATAGGCCTCTATAGCTTCCAACAGTTCAATTTAAACTTTTCTAGCTTTTTTATTTCAACCACACAATTAAACTAGAGGGTTTCTACAATAGTTTGAAACAATATTTCACCGCGGATGACAGTTGCGTGTGATACAGATGTCTGGCCCTAAGGTCTGGACGAAGTATAGTCGACTATTTCATTGTGGTTCTCTCCCAAATACATGCCCTAGCATTTATTTTAAGAAATTTTTCAAACATTTTCATTTTCAATTATAATGTGTTTTATTTTTTGAGGTTTTGAAAAGACTTTTGTTTGATATATTATTATTAAATATGTATTCCTGACAATAAGGACCAAAGTACATTACATTGAATACATAACATGGAATAAATATTGAATAGTCAGAGTTGAAAATATTAGTGCATCTTTAATAAAAAGAAACGCATTGAAGTAAATGAAAGCTTTTCAGAAAATCTGAAAAAGAAATCAATACAACAATATGATGTCAATGTACCATTTCCATAATCGACTTTTTAGCTTCGATTCCTGTTTTCTCTATCGTATATGACACATGAGCGTTGAATGGTTTCAGAGAGGCTGCCTATCCACATGAATAAAACTCTGCAATCCCAGTCTGGCCAATCAAGAGTGTTCCCTAAGGAGCCACCTGGATGGACAGACGATGAAGGATGGAACCCAGGCCAGAATACATTGAACGGGAATTAATACGGGAAGGACATGGTAATTCTGGTTCACCGCTAATATCAATGGACGGCTATCGCTGGTGGGACTGAACGCGGGCGACAATAGAAAGAAGGGAAATTATTCAAATTAATAATTTCGCGCGGATTTTTATGGCCAGAGAAAGTCTCTACGTGATTCTGCATCGCTGTCTGTACAATGTGAGCTATTTCCAACTATCTGGGAGGGAACTGGGCTTTATACAGACACTACCAGATAATGTGTAGAACAGTATTGCAATGTAGTTCATTGATTTACTGATAACAGACACTCAAAAACACAAAATTAATTAATCGTTAACACATGCAATAATGATGGTTTCAAGTTTTAGATTTTTGCGTTTCGGAATAATTTCATAAAAATTAAATATTTTTAGATAATTTTGCTCGTTCTCCAAACACCCCCCGACGTCATGTGACCATAGTCGTCGAGTACGTCATGAAACAAAAAATAATCTTAATGTGGTTGTAAGAATTAATTCTGACACAAGTTTTATTTAATGAAATATTTCAGATTAATGAGCTTATCCACTTTCTTTTTATTTGAGGTTCTTAGAACCGTCAGACGCACGAGAAGAGGTCGAGATTATTCATTGGGTGATCGCAACACGCAAACATTGGGCGGGGTGGATTTCATTCGAACACCGGACGTCCAGAATCCTTAATTCAACTGACAGGAAACGAAGCCACCCCCTCGAGTTCCGTTGTTACAATTCTAATTGTGAATAATTAACATTGACATTGAAAGTGACTTTGAATAATGTATCAGCTATTTTTGTATTGGGCAATGTTCTAATGAGAAAAAATAATATTAGCTTAACGTGGGTCTCGTGAAGAGTGATGCACGTCAAGTTTAATAATTATCATTTTTGAATTAAAGGAAAAGAGAGATAAATTAATTTGGAACTGAAAACTACTTTAGAGGTTTACAGCCATTGGGTTGCTCTTTGTAATGGTAAATAATATGATGAGCTTTCTACACATCTGAAGGAGAACATCAATTGTACCTCCAAAGGTGAGAAACGTTTTGGCCAACTATTCCCAGCCATGTATTTTACATGTCACGGCTTATTACTTATACGCAATGCTTAGAATATACTTTAAATTTGTTGGTAGTTTGTAGATAATAGTTAATATTGCGTTTCAAAATAATTTGCTACATCATATCGATCTTAAACACCATAAAATATTGATAAATTGTTATTGTTCATTTTCATTGTAGTTGATTAGATACATCAAACGTTCACAAATGAATTGTGCATTGTGAGAATATATAGGTAATCACAAATTACAGTCATCGTATAGTGTATTTATTGTGCTGCATAAGAAATGTGTATAAACAATCTGTGTCCATGCAATGAGCTGTATAGTTAGTTACGTCTCCTTTAAAATCAAGGGTAAACACGATTTTCCTCTAATTTCTCCCCCCTGAAACAACGGTTGTTGATACTTTGGTATCCGCTATCCAGTGACTCCAGCTCCGGATATTATAATCAGGCGTTAGTGCAACTCGAGGGCATAAAGACGCCCGTTTGTTATTTCAGAGAGCGCTCCAAGCGGCCGAGGCCCAAACCTCCGCCAGTTCAGCAGATACCAAGTTTTCTTATTATAGGTAAACAATAGATTCACATAGCGAGTGGGCGGTTGTGTTTGCCAAATAATTAGCATGGAAGTCTTGGAGTTGCTACTGAGACGAACTCAAACATTCGGCAATTAATGTGAGGTCTTAACGTGGATCGCCTAATTAACGCAGAGTTGGCACAAGTGGGTCCACATTATCGCCTCCACTCTCAGTACTCTTAACTTCTCTATGCTCTTAACAGCCTCACACTATCGCCTCCACATCCAGTCAGTACTCTTAACAGTCTCATTGCTGGGCCTAGTGAAGCTATCCTCGAGCAACAGTTAAAAGTTAAAACTAAACCAACAAATGTAGAAGAAATATACAGAGAGAGCTTATTGAGCCGTCTTATGATGAGATATAACCAGTGCAAAATAATGATAACTACTATGATCGATTCAAAATGCCAGTAATAATAAAAGGGAAATGTAGGCCTAGGTTTGTTTTGTTTCTGTCTTCTACTTTCTATATGTGTGATGACAATAATAATTCAATATAATAATATGATCTCTTTGCATGCGATATTTACGTCACTTTAGTATTCTGTTGACATTTGAGATACCTCGTTTCGTGATGGGACTTTTGCCATATTTAAAGAAAGAAATTAAAGAAGAAAGAAATATTTCACTATAGTTTCTAATGTCTTCTGATCTTTCATAGCACCTGGAACTTGTAAACATTAGGCCTACATTAACAATGAATGAATGTTTATATACCAAAATAAACTTCAAATCAAGATATGCATTGTTGCATAGCTGGGTGGTCGCCAGAACCTCTACACTACCACCAGATAGATTGCACACGTGTATTACACGTGTAATTGCTTTGTGATGTGACATTACCTCGACTCTTGCACGTGACTGTACCCCAGCAGTGATAACTCGACACAGTCTACATCTAACATCTCTCAGCTATAATGGAAACTCCGCAGAGCTGATCTGATCTAGTTTGTTCTGTTGCAACTTCATATTATCTTCTAGCTTTCTCACCTTCTCAAATATTTATCACTAGCGCTGCACAAAAAGGGGCGAGAAGATCTCCCCCCCCCCCCCCCCCCTCCCCCCCTCACAAGTCTGTTTTCATCGCATCACCTCGTGGTGGAATATAGACGAACAGATTTGTAAGTATTGCTCTCAGCCGAGATGCGCGTCTTTTAAAAGCTGATTTATTTTGATGGAAAGCCTAGCAGACATCTGTCAAAAAAAAAAGAAACTAGATCGATGTTTCTTGTGGGCAAGTCGTACCGATGAGCGCCAGTTGGATAGATAGTGGAGATTTGTTGATCCGGGATGCTCGTAATAAAAGTATAAGAAATTTGACGAAATTGATTAATTATTTAGGTTTTTTTGTAGGATGCTTTTGTCTGTTCTTTTGGGAATTGAAGAGAAATCGTAAAAAGTAACGCGTCAAATTGCCGTCCGAGGGTTTTTTGGTAAAATAACGTTTCTTTAGTCATTATTCTCTTCCTTGTTAGGCCTACCTTTCTATGCGTCGTGTAATGATACCGTAGAGTCATTTATATCGTGGTAAAGTAGCAACTCATTTATTGAAATCTTTTTTGCTTACTCCCTACTTCAGTAACAATTGGCATGAAACCATGACCGCAACCGCACAGTAATACCGGGATTTTTAACCGAGATTGGTTGGGTCTAAGAGCTATTGAAGGTATAAACTTGTAGCGAATTTTAAACATTAAATATTGGAAATTAAATATTAGAAATCTACTCATAGCATGTCTAAAATAGGCAATAATGTTTACATTCACATTGTCCTTATGTGTAATTGTGCTTAAATAATATTTTAAAATAGTTTCAACAGCATATTTTATAAGAAATCTTGATTTAAAATTAATTTTGCCTGGCTGTCAATGCAGGCATGTGGCGTGTCTTGGCTTCGTTATGGAGTGGCTTTTTGTTTGTCTACACTCAACAACAAAATAGAGCTAGAGCCGTATACTGAGAAACCCGTTAATTTGAAAACTACTAAAGGCGTTGCTGCCGCAAAGCAAAAGCTCATAATTTGATGTTCTATTAACATTCTTTCAACATTTACTTTGTCATTATATTATTATAATCTGTGAAGAATTCTCACCAAACCGAAACAATACTAACCAATGTTGGTGTTACTTCGATGCCCTGACCTCAGAGCTGTGTGTTGGTACTCTTGCTCTTTGGCCCTGTTCCTTCCATGCTGAGGTCCTGGGATCGAATACCCTATGTCATTACATCGTATGTACATATGCTCATCACATACACGCTAATGTACGTATTAAGAGCAAATGAAGATTCATGCCACATCCAATAATTAGCTATACATGAGATTAATGCTGATGAAGATGGAATGATAGAGTAGACAGTGCGGCAGAGGGGGGAGTGGCTTATCCATCATTTTGAGAATAATTGACTCCGACACCCTGTTATCGGCCATTAGCAATTATCTAGTCTATAAACATTACACCTGCCGCTGTACATCTGCTGTCGCTGCCTTCTGACCTGACAGATTCCTTGAAACTTACGACTTAAAACAGTAATTCCTCCTATATTTCAATTTCACTCTTTGAAGAGTGAATTTTAAAACGTCTAAGCATATTACACTTTGTAAGATATATACTCGTGAGCTTTCAGAAGAAGAAAAACATCGTCCGCATAACGTGAGCGATACATCTTAAAGCATTAAGAAGAGCTTCGCTTCCTGCTGACTACATTGCTAAATTATTTTTTCGAGCAATAAGTTACATTGCTCCATAAAATACTGTCACTTTTAACACACGACGTGCGGCTCAGTCGCTCGCAGATGCTTTACCCTATATGTCAGTAATTTCAACGCCAATCACTCTTTTAAAGCAATTTGTTGCGAGACACAACATCAAGTCACCCCCACCCCCTCAACCCCTCGACGCGACCATCAATTAGACTGCGCCATTTTTTTTTTACTAAAACCTATGCATCATAGTAACTATGCATCCGTCTGTTGGTCTGTGTCGACATTAATTAATGTTTTTACATTCTCTTCGGCGGGAAAGTTTTTAATATGTTGTTGGCTGTTGAGTTGGCGGCATCTGACGTGCGCGACTGTGGTTCGTACGTCGGTCAGGGGAG
The DNA here is from genome assembly GCA_945910005.1 of Isoperla grammatica. Taxonomy (NCBI): domain Eukaryota; kingdom Metazoa; phylum Arthropoda; class Insecta; order Plecoptera; family Perlodidae; genus Isoperla; species Isoperla grammatica. The sequence goes on along the minus strand of OX246741.1, from coordinate 3,040,293 downwards.
GGGGGGGCGCATTTAATAGATAAAGAAGGGGGGGGCAACTTTTAATAACGAGCTCCAGGGTGAGACGGGTGGACCGAACCATTATGTGAACTACGCCGGATAATAAACTGACTAAACAATATCACTCTTTTCTGTTTTAATCACGTTCATTTGTGTCGTGGGGTCTGGCAAACTAGGCCACCACAGGTCAAACGTAGGTCGGAGCCTAACTTTATTAGATTTGCATGTTTATTAATCTTGTTAATCTGTACGGGGTTTAATAAACTTGGTTCAGATGAAGAGACACATATGTTCAATTAGATTTTGAGGGAGTTGGAGGGAGGTTTTTCGTTGACCCGTCTGTGAGGGAATATGTGATTGTTGTAAAAATGGGGTAACACGGTCAGAATTTAAGATTCCCTTTGTTTTATTGTGGATAGTTTAATACGCCGACATATAATTGGCTTGCTGATGGTGCATGAGACTTTTATATGGTAGGTTGTACATTCAATTAGAAACACCAGCGATCTCAAGAAGTACAGTTTACCCTCAGAATACTTTGAACGCTTTGAACTAACATAAGTATTCCTCTCAAAGTATCTAAAATACATTCTAAAATAACGTAATTCGTAATTTGATCTAGAACAAACAGTAGAGTTGCAGAAATGTATCTTATAGGACACAGGTTATAATCTTAGCCTGGTTAATAAGGGCACCGTCCCAAGGTTCAGTTACAAAGTAAGGGGCCCTCATACAAATACAACCCATTACTGGGATCTATATTTTATTGCGGCATACCAATGTTATTTAAACTCTAATGCCCAAAGTATTGAGGGCACAACGCGTCTAGGGTCTTAACTTTACAAAATCTAATACAAGTGAGCTGCCAAAAATACTGCCAGAACGGGTGTCCTCTTATTAACTTATCAGGTATAGAGCAATTTGTCAAGAAAATGTTACTCAAGCATGTGATAGATATTGACGAAGAAAATACCGTAAAGTGATACTTTATTTAAGTGGAGGCCATGCACCTGAGCCTAAGGGTATGAACAAAAAGACGATATTATAATCATGCAATAACTTGCAGTCTGAAATAAAATATGCTTTTTTTTTCTTCATTTGTCGAATGAACTCCAGCACGAATTCTTTATTATGTTTTCTAAAACTGCGCTCAGTATTTAAATACAACAATAAATAAATACACATCACTACATGCAATAACAATGTTAACTATACTGTCAGCAACTTACACAATATAGATTATGTAAAATGCTATCAGTTGCTTCAGTGTTCAGTGGTGAAACCGGGCATTATCGCACCACATAAGCATCCACTGCTCCAACCTATAACATTGATACTCGTATCTTTCTCTCAGCCATTCAAAGATAGTTAACAAGTTTTGTCAGTTGTTCGAACTCCCAACGGTCCCCTATAAGGTTTCAACCCTAAAACAAATTTTCTAACACGTCAATCAAACATTGCACTGTTCATAAATTTTTCTCATTTGCATTCGCATCGTTCTTCCCCTTCTTTCTATCTGACACAATCAGTGTCATAGTCGACCCTGACATGACTTCTCTTGAAGGGTACCTGAAAGATTCACGGCGACTTGGTTATTATAGTGATGACGTCATGAGGGGCCCCAAGACGTTGTGACGGCTTGTTCGACCCCATTCCACCTTGGCCTGTGAAACGTCTTAAATATTAAATAAAGTTGCACCAAAGTAAGTGGTCTCAGGCTGACGCAATAGCTGAGTACAATAGCACTAACTTAATTTACTTATGTCTGATACGAAAGAAAAAGGTATATTTGAACAAAAACATGTTTGAGGAGATGATAATCACAAAACTCAGTAAGGAGGAATATTCAGCTATGCAACGACAGAACGAAGTTATAATTATTATTTGTGTAATTATTATTGTGATGCCGATACTAACACATATCCGATTTTAACCAGACCTATAAATGTGCTAATTAATACTAAAAAAACAAACATATTTGTGATTACTGACCGTATATCCAATACATCAATTGTTACTTTTTTCGATACATCAATAAATGTATGAGTTCTGTAACGGTGAGCGTGTCAAATGCATTCTAGTAAATAAAGGAAAACAATTTGTTTCCATAATTATATTGTGCATCTCGCTGGAGGGAATACATCTATTCTGTCACTGATTTGATTTCAAACAATCTACATTTTATCTATTTGTTTTGTCAGTTACATTAATTAATACATGGCATAATATAGAATAGCAGACATGTAGCTATGGTAGATGTGACATAGTTTCCAGTATATGAGCGACAGTACGCGTAGATAGATCATTATCAAAGTAATTTTCCCTGCAAAACTAGCGGTTTTTAAGAATACCTTGAGAGTGTAACAACTTATACAATAATTAGCAAATAAATGATTTCTAGTTTAATCACCAATGACATACGTGTATGTATTAAATTACATATTAATCATTTCAATGTGTATCAAACACCGAAACTCATTTACATCAATACAAGGATCAAGTATATGACATAAAGTATGTACAGTATGATGTATGGTGTGAAGTATGTGATGTATGATGGTTCTGTTAATGCTATAACAATGATAATTTTAAGTTTCATGAAGGCTCCTTGCCTTAAAGTACGTGATTCACTCATAAGGAGGCAAATATATTTCATAAGAATCGTTTAATATTAGTTATGAAAATAAAGAAACTTTCAATTGAACAATAAAGCATGTAAGCCACACGACAGATCAATCACAGCCGGAATTAATCTCAGTTTTAAAATATCGAGTTTACGCATTCACCTCTACAACACAAAAGCTGAAGATTGGACGTTCATTATAAAATTTTAAGTTGTACCATTGATATTTAAAAAGAAATTCTTAATTAAGTTTTTGTGAGGCGGAGGAGTTTAATATTTAATTCGCTAGTTTCACTGATTAAAAATTTGTTTCCATATTTTCAACGAAGTTTGTATTTGTTTCATGAATAAAATATACGATTTTGTTCTATTTTTGATTGGATATTATACAACATAAATTTAGGACAAGAAAACGAAAAATTTTATCGTTAGCACAATAACAGGATTACTATTTATTTTACTAGTAATTAACATTTTAAAATATATAATTCTTGAGAAACATTGTTTGCAGTAGTCTAAATTTGCAAAGAAAAGTACATATTATATCTTCAAATTCTCTTCAACTTTAGTGGCGAGAAATTATGCCTGCCCTGACGCATCGAGGCAGATATAACATTGCCAAGCCGTCTCTAATTTAGTTTTATCAATTACAAAATATATAATTATAATATAATAATTGAAAACAATAACACATGGTTACATTTATTTATGCGTTCCTCACCACTGTAGTAAAAACAACAGACTAGTCATAAAGACCAAAGTTCGTCTCTCCTGAATCTTGATTTATAAAAGTAATGAGTGGAGTAAAATAACAGCACGTAGTATCTGGCATCGGGTGTATAGCGTAGATGTTTACCTCGTACAATGTGTTGTGTAGTAATAGATGTTTACCTCGTACAATGTGTTGTGTAGTAATAGATGTTTGCCTCGTACAATGTGTTGTGTAGTAATAGATGTTTACCTCGTACAATGTGTTGTGTAGTAATAGATGTTTACCTCGTACAATGTGTTGTGTAGTAATAGATAAATAGCCGCGCTGATAACAGCTCCCTACGGAGCCCAGCATTGAAAGTGACAGTGAGGGGGGGCGGGAGTGCGAAGATCTGCGCGCGTCACAGTTTGACTCCAAATTGGACTCGCGTCGTAATGGAGCTGTCACAAAGACCTGATACTCCCCCTCCACCCTCCCCTCCACCCCCACCATCTTCTTCCTCTCCCGGACAAACTTCTCGTCAATTTTCCAATTTAAACTTATAACCTCGTCACGTGCCTTATTCAGCCGCCTTTAGTTTCACTTACAGCATCGGAAGGCTGAGAACAAGAGCCTAGGTCTACGCGTTGCGTTGCGTTGCGTTGCGTTGCGTTGCGTTCTAGTTTAGCAGGTTGCTATGGCACTACTTCAGCATTCCAAAATCGTACTTCCAGTGGGACGAAATGGCCCCTCGCTATCCTTCATGTTGCTTCATCGACATTAAACGGTACAACATCAACTTGACTCGATTCACTAGTTCCCGTTTCTACCCCATGAGCGCGCCAATTGCAACATTTAACCTCGAATATAGGTATGTGGCCCAAGGGTAAAATTATAGCAGTGTTTTTTTTTCACCGCGCCGATGAAGAAAAGCAATGCCCGAGTACCCATTTCCTGTGCACATTTTCCGATGATACACGTTACCCGAAATGAAGGGGGGAGATCATTTCATTGACAGGTTCCTGCACTTCACTTCTGTCAACTATGAAGATAGGCGCGGGTAAGCGGGCCAGCAGCTTACTTAGGAAATCTGATGTATGTACAAAAATGTGAATTAAAAACGAAATAAAACAAAATAAGTGAAGTATTTCAGATAGAAATTATGTACAAAGGACCAGAGTTGTGTTGACAAAGACCGTTTAGCTTGGCACCGCGGTTTTAGCGGTGTATCGCATATCACTGGATTCACAGAGTATTCCTCATAAAACCGCTGTGTCTCTGAGGCTGAAAGGCACAAAACGCGGCGTAGGAGGGGTAAAGGGGGGGTGAGGGGGGTGGTAATGACGCACCACCAGTAAAATCATCTCGTATCGCCACTGTGCAGTATAATGAGAGTTTTTAAACAAAAACGTAAAATATCATGTAAGGGTGTGTCGGTATTTTGTTTCATGCAAGCTCGTTCCCTGCGGCAGCGGAAAAACAACAGTATCTTTGATTATCATAAAACATTACCTCCGCTTCTCTCGTGAAGCCGCGGTGATGAAATCCGCTCCTACAGCTACAGCGGAATAACGCGGGTATCTCTTTCTACGCGGATGTAGTAAAACAAGATGTGACGAGACTGCAGGACTGTTGCGCTCTTAATGCACTACACTGGTTGGGTTTAAAATTATATAATTTTAATATAATGATATAAAGAACTCGTTAACCTAGAATTGACAAATGTGAATGCTGGGAACGTAAATGGTTTACGAATGAAGATACGAGTGCAATTTGGAAGGAAAAGCTGTAGCGAAGGATACCTTTACGTCAAAAACCGCAGAAAATTTTCATTTTCGGATTATATCTCAAGATTGAAACACAAAATCGAAAATCTGAGAAACCATAGCGCTGTGGTTTGGTAAGCCCTACATACTGAATGAGAAATGTATTTAACGTTATAATCAGCATGACTGTGATAACGATTTCCCTAGTAATTTAAGGAAATCTTTATCACAATCATACTGATAATAACGTTAAATATATTTATCATTCAGTGTGTAGGGCTGACCAAATCACAGCGCTATGATTTCTCAGATTTTCAATTTTGTGTTTCATTCTTGAGATATAATTAAAAAATGGAAATTTTCTGCGGTTTTTGACGTAGAGGTATCCCTCGCTCTTAAGTGCATCCTACTATCGCATTCCAGGGTTTGTATCACATGTAACTGCTTGTAGTGTAAAGTGTATGATCTTTGATATGTCAAATTAATGACAATTATAACTGTAAGTCGTATTTTAATATAATATATATTTATAAAAGTTGTATTTCACTGTTGTGAATGAACTAGGCTACTATCACACCACACAGACACCGAGATAAGAATGGCTACGTTTCAATGTTTTAATTACTTCTTTATTTCGTAGCAAAGCCATGAGCTAATTACTTTCTTGCACAACTTTTATTACTACGCCAAACTAAGTAAATAATGAGCAATTAATATTCTTGCCAGAGAGGCTATAAAGAAAATAAGCTGCACTATAGCGCCATACCACGCTAATGTTAACCCATGTGAGAAAAATTGAGTTATCAAGAAAATAGTTCTTTGAAACTTCATTTTTCTAATCTCTAGGGATAATTATGTCTCATGTAAAATTGTTTTTCATAAAAATTAAATGAAAAACACAGTTTATATGTTTAAAATAAGGAGGTAACTTAATATGGTACAAGGTAAGAACATTTGGATTTTTCGATTTCTAGAAAAAAATTAACTACTTCCATTCAAAATATGAAGTGGAGCTCCTTGGTGATTAAAAAAATATGTTCTTCCGGAAGCAAATTAAGACCACTAGTAAAAACGGTCTTACCACAAACGAATCAATATATGTCATACATTGCAATACGGTTACAGGGATAGATATTCAAGAAAGAAGTAAAAAAGAAGAGTTTTTAATACAGTTGCCTATTCAAAGGCGCATGGTGGTTTGGAAAGGAAACGTGAGTTGATATTTTGAAACTGGAAATGAAAAAACGTTAAATTTTGAACATTCCCAACGGAAGTGGGAACTTTCCGTCACACAGAATATGTTAACTAAGTAAGTGCCACATCTCTAAGATGGCTTAAGAACTTATATGTTCTATTTCGAATTGTTCACTCTATTCAAAAACGACATTGAAAATGTCAATAATTTTCTGTTGTGGTGCCGTTTTTATAAAGTCCGTCGCATGGGGAAGTATTCAGCTCAAAACGAAATGGATTTTAAAGCTTCATAACATTAAAATTAAACTTGAATATGTATCAGAACACACTTTTACAAATATTTGACTTATTTTTTACCAGTAAGTCAATAGTAAAATCTCTCAGGCGATTAACATGTGCGTTATTGCAAAAATAGAGCTAAAGTGTCTGAAATAATTATTATCATTTATTTTGTATATTGACCAATATAATGCATTTTATGGACTGCGCGGTCTGGAATAAAATATGCAATAAACAATAATTCAGATAGTTTTGAAATTTGTCTGAATTAAATAGTTGTATAAACACACGCAGTGATTGAGTTGTGTTCTCGCTTAGGCCTAATGAACGCCGTAAATTAGCTACGCAGCATCAACATTGTTTGCAGCAGTCTCGGCCGCGCTAAACCGTGGGGATCTGTGACAAATCCCTGCAAGCTGGGTTCGATTCCCGACGGGATGAAGCGTGTGTGAATGTGAGTATCCATCGCATGTGGCAGAGCGGCGGGACTGTCAAGGGTGTCCAACGGGGCTGGTTGTAGTTGAGGGGACACCCGAGGACTCACACGCGCCTGTCTTGTGTCCTGCTAGAGTCTGTGTACATTGATAATTTGCTAAATTTTTAACTTTCTGACCCATAGAAAAATGCGGTTTCATGTATTAATAACACCCACAGTAAAAATATAAGGACATAAGAATATTTGTTTGTGAAATTAGTATATTTCAAATCATGTAGCATTATAATAGTATTATATAGGTGGCGAAGAATATTTCAAATTTTGCTGAAAGAATAACATCATTTATTTATTCACTTTTTGACATCTTGAATCCAGCTTTACAACAATTTTACATCATATCTTCAAACCAAAATAGGCGTTTGAGGAATTGCACTTTCTACTTTTTTTTATATTTATTTCAGGAACCAGAAGATAATTGTTTATGTGAATCGAGCTGCACAATAACGTATGTGCCAAAGTATTGGAAGACAAGGGTTGCTGTTTGTGCGTCCCTGGTTGCGACGTCTAATCACCCCCCCCCCCCCCCCCCCGATCTGCTCCGGCCCTGATGGCACATTACGCGGCGTGCTATACACTGCAAATAGCAGCTTAGCCTTGTTCACTCGGTACACCCATTAGAACACGTTCTATCATAGGACACAGTGTTAGTTGTCAGTCAAACCGAGGTGTGGGCGAGCGTAGTGAGTCATTCATCACACATTACGCGGCGTGCTATACACTGCAAATAGCAGCTTAGCCTTGTTCACTCGGTACACCCATTAGAACACGTTCTATCATAGGACACAGTGTTAGTTGTCAGTCAAACCGAGGTGTGGGCGAGCGTAGTGAGTCATTCATCACACATTACGCGGCGTGCTATACACTGCAAATAGCAGCTTAGCCTTGTTCACTCGGTACACCCATTAGAACACGTTCTATCATAGGACACAGTGTTAGTTGTCAGTCAAACCGAGGTGTGGGCGAGCGTAGTGAGTCATTCATCACACATTACGCGGCGTGCTATACACTGCAAATAGCAGCTTAGCCTTGTTCACTCGGTACACCCATTAGAACACGTTCTATCATAGGACACAGTGTTAGTTGTCAGTCAAACCGAGGTGTGGGCGAGCGTAGTGAGTCATTCATCACACATTACGCGGCGTGCTATACACTGCAAATAGCAGCTTAGCCTTGTTCACTCGGTACACCCATTAGAACACGTTCTATCATAGGACACAGTGTTAGTTGTCAGTCAAACCGAGGTGTGGGCGAGCGTAGTGAGTCATTCATCACACATTACGCGGCGTGCTATACACTGCACATAGCAGCTTAGCCTTGTTCACTCGGTACACCCATTAGAACACGTACTATCATAGGACACAGTGTTAGTTGTCAGTCAAACCGATGTGTGGGCGAGCGTAGTGAGTCATTCATCACACATTACGCGGCGTGCTATACACTGCAAATAGCAGCTTAGCCTTGTTCACTCGGTACACCCATTAGAACACGTTCTATCATAGGACACAGTGTTAGTTGTCAGTCAAACCGAGGTGTGGGCGAGCGTAGTGAGTCATTCATCACACATTACGCGGCGTGCTATACACAGCAAATAGCAGCTTAGCCTTGTTCACTCGGTACACCCATTAGAACACGTTCTATCATAGGACACAGTGTTAGTTGTCAGTCAAACCGAGGTGTGGGCGAGCGTAGTGAGTCATTCATCACACATTACGCGGCGTGCTATACACTGCAAATAGCAGCTTAGCCTTGTTCACTCGGTACACCCATTAGAACACGTTCTATCATAGGACACAGTGTTAGTTGTCAGTCAAACCGAGGTGTGGGCGAGCGTAGTGAGTCATTCATCACACATTACGCGGCGTGCTATACACTGCAAATAGCAGCTTAGCCTTGTTCACTCGGTACACCCATTAGAACACGTTCTAACATCAGACACAGTGTTAGTTGTCAGTCAAACCGAGGTGTGGGCGAGCGTAGTGAGTCATTCATCACATATTACGCGGCGTGCTATACACTGCAAATAGCAGCTTAGCCTTGTTCACTCGGTACACCCATTAGAACACGTTCTATCATAGGACACAGTGTTAGTTGTCAGTCAAACCGAGGTGTGGGCGAGCGTAGTGAGTCATTCATCACACATTACGCGGCGTGCTATACACTGCACATAGCAGCTTAGCCTTGTTCACTCGGTACACCCATTAGAACACGTACTATCATAGGACACAGTGTTAGTTGTCAGTCAAACCGAGGGGTGGGCGAGCGTAGTTAGTCATTCTACGCTCCTTGGTGCGAATGATGTGAACGTGTGGCTGTTCAGTTCGAATGTCGAGCGCGGCCCTCGTGTCAATGAAAACTATATCAGTTTTTGCTCCGTGGTCTCACCCATCGCGTGTGGTCACTATGAGCCGTCGTGTTGTATACGGCCAACAAAGAAGGTAACTGTTGTATCGCAGGATGATTGAAAAACGCTTCGCTCGCGCTCCACGACACCGACGGACGTGGTTGGTACTACGTGTCCGCGGTTAGCTGTACAAAGCAAATACATAAACTAACTAAACAAAATTAAAAAAACAGATAAATATTATGTTCGTTGTTTAACTACGTGCTCGACAACTAGGTCATAGAACGTCGCCTAAATAAATAAATGGATATACATAGATGATTGGAAGGGAAATATAAATGCGTATTTGAAGATTTTATATACACACACAAAGTATGCAATTTTTAGCAATGCAGATGTTGGGATTAATCGAACAAAATATGTTTTCTACCAAATTACCAAATCTTTCAAACAATTTTATAAAAAAAAAACAGAATAGCCATTTTTGAAAAAACTTCCTGAACTTAGTATCGGGTAGTGTTTAGTAGTCCTGGGTCTTGAGTACATAATTCGGGAATGTAGTTATTTTGTAGTAGTTGCTGCATAGGTCTTTAATCTGTTAAACTTTTCTACCCAATTCGGCTTTGAATCCAGTGTCTAACCACCAATTGAGATTTTAATTAACTTTTATTAAAACCTTAACGGAAGGTTGAAAACATGATATACCCTTATCTACTATATTTCATAACTTCAAAGATCCCAAACTTTTTCATTTTGCTTTGAACAAGTATTGTTCTCGAGTAGGTCAGGTCAACTCGGATGTCTCAGCTGTGCCGAGAACAGCGTCGCATTCCAATAACTGCAGCCGAGACGCCATTAACTTTGCACTATTCGAGACGCGAATGGAATACCTAATGACGTCATATACGTTGCTTTGCTTTCATATACGAATCGAGTGTTCTCTTGCTTGATCTAAGGCGTACGAGTCTTCTTTATTGTCAGCGTATCGTGTCACGAGGGAATATCTGCTGGCATCCAGTGCCATGGGACTCGTGATTTCCTCGCCCCCCCCCCCCCCCCCCTTTTGTACATCGCCTTGCCTTTACATGTGAATGTTTTAAAAGGATTTGTTATACTCAAATATTGAAAACATGTATGTATTACATGTAACACAAATCTTGTATTGAAAATGTGTAAAAGAGAACAAAATTCAGGAAGCGATCAAAACGCAGCTTTTGTTTTATTCCGTATTTTATATAAAACACCTTCGTTGATTATGTTATTAAGAATTCAATTAAATTTTAAATACCTCTGACACATTCAAAGCCATTTTGCAGTCAGTTGGCGGGCTCATAGTATGAGTGGAGGGACAGCAGAAATACAACTGCCACCATTGCCATTGCCATTGCGTTGCCAGTATTTGCACCATACGATATTTTATTAGAAATCCATACTCGGTTTTTTCTCTCTGAAGGTTTCCAACAGCATCATCATTTTTCGGTTATTTAACGCAGGTTCACTTAATTAAACTATCAACCAATAACAGCCTGTGTGTCCGCAACTACGTCATTAGGGATAACCGGGTATACCGATCCAATCAATGAAAACCCATGTAACAGTTGCAAGTTATTAATAACTATCATTTCGAAATTACTAATACAGTCGACTAAACCAGCATCAAACCCTTCCTTCTGTCTCACTTGTTCATCCTTTATTTGACCGAAGTGGCGGCGATGTCTGGAGTCTAGGTCCGAATGTTCGTGGTGCCATCTGGCGGTAAGATCGTAATGTGCGCGTCATCAAAATGGCCGCGTCGCATTATGAAATGGCGGAGTGATATCAATCGCAGCTGCCGCACGATGCGTCCCATCCCGATAGAGCTACTTTTTATTTCGGAGTATTTTGCCACTACGAGTTTGGATGTAGTTGCTTGCGAGGCGTCGTTAGGCGGAGCTGCGGTTTGTAACGATCCAGAGGAATCTTCAATCAATGCGTCATCTAGAGTTTGATTGAGTTAATCAGTAGGATAAGTACATATGGCGATAACTTATGGTACAATGAAAAACTTAGTATTAAGGGATGAACAAAAAGACAAACTATGAAGAACGATTTCGAGTCTTTAGTTGTGCTAATCTTATTTCACATGCTCTTGCCCCCTTGAACACTAACTAGGAAAACGCTCTGTTTGACGCGTTGATAAGCGAGCGCGTCCATATCTTCGAACTTTCTGGCGAAAAGATCTCAAAGCTAATAAAAACATCAATTATTAACAACAATTCAAGAATGCACATTGCAAAAATTTGTCTTATTCCCATAGCTATTATAATTCCCGATATTGTTGAATGCAGTGCCATGTGCGTTGCTAAGAATTTTCTTTGTCATGTTTTCGCCGCGGTCCGCCACCGTTACTAACAGTTATTGACAGCAATAGAAATGTAATTTCTGCCTCTAATACGCATTGGATCGCGTTTACATTAGTATATTCGTGACCGGACAAAAATTTACTATAAGATAGCCACCTCACATTTTGCTGTTACTGTTTTTCAGAAAAATATTTTCGAGTAACGTTTTTGTAACTTTGCCAATATTGATCAGATAGCCATTAAATGAACATATTCGTGACTGGAAAAAGCTTTAAAAAAATATGGCTATCTCACATTTTGCCACCATTTTGTTTCAGAAAAATATTTTGCAGTAACTATGGTGTAACTTTGTAACTTTTCAAACGATTTTGCCTCAAAACTATACACCTTCAATCCACATCAAGGCTTGTGGATGGTCCAAATTTCAAGTTGATCGGACTTTCCGTTCGACCGCTATCGACGGACATAAAAAAAAAAAAAAACAAAAAAAAAAAAAAAAACAGGATGAAGTGCCGTTAGAGTATAGTACGGTAAAAAAAAAAAAAACAGAACGAAGTGCCATAAGAGTCTCGTGGAAACGCTCGCTTCGCTCGCTTAATAACTGAGCCGCGACATTTTATCGGTAAAAATTAATGAATTAATAAGAAAAAAACATCAACAATATGAAACGAGGAGGGTAGGAAAGTATAAGATCATGAATTGCTGCGGGGGATGACTTTCTGAAAGACGTGTAAGGAATGCGAAGTGTCTGTGGTATTTCCACTCTCTTTTTCACCTCTGATATTCACGGCAAATAAACTTTTCTGGATGCTTCTAAAACACCTGGCAGTATTCTTTTAAGTTCTGGTATTTAAAATTTTAAAATTAAATTCATTCGAGTATTTGAACGTATAGAGATATGTATCTACAGCTATAAACATAAGTCATAACACGATTCCTTTCCATTATTATCTCCTTGCTTTTTAGATTGTATTAACATTTTCTTTAATATTTCCTATTTCTACTTCTCTCTCCTTTTTTCTTATGTTTTGTGTAGTTATATTAACTAACTTTCTTTCTGCGCTTCTGCGTCTGTTATATACATAAATTTCGTGTGTTGGATTATTTAATTGTATTAAATTTAAAAGAAATAATTTTGTTTCTCAATTCAATTTTATCATTCTTGTTCTCTTTTCAATCTCTGTTTCTTTTATTCTTCATATTTTATGATTATCTCATTATTAAACGTATATTTCTATTTGCTGTCCTTCCTTTCTAAATCAGTTTTGTAACTGAATAAGAATAGATATTTCAAATAAATTATAAAGACAATAAAAGATTAAATAAAGTATGATCATCTTATCTACAGGTATCTACGTATTATGTATTATGATTCAGGTGATAAAATTGTATTTCTGTTTCATATATGGACAGTAAAAATGCATTGTATTTATGCATCACATAGTGGAAATGTTAAATTTCCAACGTGCGACTGGACCAATAGCAGAGGACACAGTTCGTTTCGTCCTAGGTTTGTGTCGCAGCTGTATCTACGCAATCCAACCTTTCGTCTTTAAAGCCAGACATCTCCGGCACCGATGATAGATTTGGCTGAAAATCGAAACGTATAGACGCCTTGATTCTGCCACGTCAACACTTTCCATGTTAAGTTCGCATTAAACTTATGACAGTTCTGTCTCAAAACATCAAACACATTCAAATGTTGGAAATAAAAGAAAATGTGGTTCTGTCGACCTCCGATGAAAATCCTTTGCGTGGGTAGAAACTTTGTTCGACCTCGAGAATTGAAAGGATCGAGTAAACGCTTTATGTCAGTTCAGCAGACAAAACCACGCATAGTATTGAAGCCGTTGGACGGTTGGAGGTGGGTTGGCTGTAGAAACTAAGAATATATTTCGATTTGTCTGTGTTTAATGGAATGAATCCAACAAATATCATTTGGACATTCCTTCCCAAGTATTCCACAACCCTAATACATTCTCTTTGGTAATATTTCCAGCACTTGGTGGATATAGAGAAAAACATCACCACAATTTCCTTATTCACACTAAATACAAGATATTAGCATTTAAAATACCAGTTTGATTGATTTGGGGCAAAACGCTCAAGTGTTTGTAGCTTTAAAGGATTATAATGTTATTCACAAATTGCTAATTATTTACCATGTAGGTAACAACAAAGATTTAAGCAGCGAAAAAGGGGGAATCGTTAAATACTATTTCAATGTTTTAAGTTTTAACTCAATGGAGGCGGGACGGGATAGCGTCACTTATGGATGTAATGGAATAGGTCTAAACGTCTGTTTTCCTACGCTCCTATATCTGTAGTACATAAAGCAAGTACCACGAGCAATGGCCTCCGTATATAATGGCAAAAAGCATTGAACACATGGGTCATAAAAAGGTTTGTAAATCAGTATAAGAAACACTAAGATCGGAGGCTAACGTTACACACGAGTGTCCTGGCAGAAACTTCAAGACAACTCGACTATTAAATACATCTTGTAATAACTCTACGGGCTGGTTGAAACACTTGGAGTTGCATCTGTTCAGCATTGCCTCGTCCTGGCGATAAAGGCAGCCGCCATTCCGACGAACGAAATTAAAAAAGTGACCAACCAGATCCAGCCAGTATCCTGAGAGCGCTGCCAAGTGTTATTGCGAGACAAAAAGAAATAATACTCGGCCTGTCATAATCCTAAAAAGCTGAGCCGGCAACTGTGTTAAAGTGTGAACCATGTTCAGCGAGGCGAATGGAAAAGCCGCATCGATGGCAACAGTAGATGTGTTCTCTGGAGGGGGGAAGAAATATCTCTTGCAGAATTGCGGGAAAGAAATGAAACATATGTAGATCGTAGCCAAGAAGACGCGATCTGCGAGAGTTATTAGTACTTAATATAAGACTACTCGACTAGAATACAATGGTGCAAGACGAACAATCTCAATTAACGGAAAGTGGGGATTTCGTTTTATAAAAACTATCATTTCCGAAGTTCTTCAACTTCGTTCATTGTAGTTTATTGCAAACATGTTTTTGCTCCATCTTGTTTGAAAGTAGTGTCTCTTTGAACACTGACAAGTCAAGTACTTGTAGTTACGCCATGGTATGCTAGTAAGACCATCACATTCTCTCATGTCTCCAAGAACTAAATTGGCATTATTTTCTTCGTTCTTCCTCACTACTTCTAACCACCAATTAGCGTTTAACATTTTGAAGACAAGTTTTTTGTATCAACTCTTCCATTGTTTAACCAAACGCTACATACGATAATGAATGAAGCGATTCAAACAATGTTGACAATTGCCCGGTTAACGTCAGTAGATATTTCAAAGCACTTAAACGCAGCCATAGGGATCAAAAAAGAAGGAAGCCACATGACAACAATTAGTTTTTGTTGGCGCTCGAAAGTACCGTCAAATAAACCTGTTTGAGATATTGAAAGCAATTTAGTCAACACGACATACCTTTTAATTTTAGATGAGACTTTGAGGGACGTTTCATTTGAACCGGGTTGTTCAGCTCAGTTTACGAGGTAATTCAATACATGGCCGATAGTGGCGCTATCTCAGGACAAGCACTTCAACTAGTAAGTAATGGAGGAGTCACGACCGCAAACAGCTCGAGAGTTGCAGAGCAGAGAGCTTGTAGCTTGTAGCTTGTAGCTTGTAGTAAGCGGATGCAACGACACCTTCATACGAGAACCTAAGAAATAGTTGTTCGAGTTTTGCATGAGAGTAATTTGCAATTCGTAAAACTATGTAAGGCTACTCGATACTGCTGTAACTTGCCCCATCGGACACCCAGGTGTTTGTAGCACGTTAGCCTCTTTGCGGAGGTCTTCAGAACATAGTTCCAGTGGCGTAGGTGCCAGGAGAAGGGGGGAGAACAAATTTGTTGTGTTCGTGCTTGTGAATTTATAAGAGAAGTCAGTTTGTTCGGTTGTGAAATATTGTACAAACATTACGATCATTTACGGCTAAAACATTAAGAAATAGAAGAATCTTAAAAAAAAAGTTTTAAAAGTTACTTTACAGATTCCGTTTTCAAACTGTACTCAAATTTCACAAATAGTCGTCTTGAAGGGCATTGCTCAGTATAGGAACCATAACAGCATCTAAATTTTAATGAAAGGTAGCCTCAAGCTGGTGTGATTTTGTCTTTCAATGTCTATCCTGTCCACATATTTAATTCAATTGTTCCTCCTACTTTGTTATTCGAATGGGAATGAATGGAGTGAGAACTGACGGGTGTTTTACATTTTTACCCGGAAACAAGATATGACTGTGCATTTTGTTCTTTTGTATAAAACCAATGTGGCAAACTTGACGAGTCTATGATATGATATGCTTGATATGATATGCTATCTATGATATGCTTTAGGTTATTTTGTCCTAACTTTTATTTTGCATGGAACGTAAAGCATGTGTAATATAGTCATGCATGATAAAATAATGTTGCATGTTTTTACAATCACAAGCTTTTTCAAATATAAACTTTTAAACTTCAACGGGTGTTCTGAGTGGAGACGCATAACGCATGTTGTAGACGCATGTCTTTAGCATATAGATAAGAAGCTTCCCATGAAATAATTTCGCTTTCTTTGACTCGCTTGTGCTTTCTCGCTTTATAATTGTCAATACTAACATAACACAGCTCATTAATTAAATATGTCCGTTTCTGCTTTCCACCACTTATCTATGAGTAAACACGTTTGCGTGACGTAGTTCGTCAGTCCTCGCATATAGATGTATTTTAAAAAACATTGTATCTCTGTAATGATTATATAGATCGTTTCTACCTCCTCATAGTTCGGAGATTTTGTTTTTCAATCACATTAAAGAAATTGTTTTGCACGAACGAACATACGAAAGGATCGGATATCATTATCTTCTTTGATTGGTTTAATATGAACGTACGTATACAACAGACAGTGAGTGTTTAGTTAAATATAACGGGGGACGAAAACACGCACACGGTTTATGTTGTGACAGATTTTAAATTACTTATGTTCATCTCTTTCGTGACAGAAATGATTTAAATCTATTATTTATAAGAAAATTAATAATGGTTCATGTACGGGTTTTTTGTATTGCCAAAACTGTTTTTTATTTAGCTGATTGAGTTGTATAAAAAGTCAACCATCAGGGTTTAGTTTGTAATAAGTGGTTCACATTTCCTTGGTCTTATTATTAGCTGATTCAGAAGTATTACCTAGTTATTACAGTTACTCAGTTACATTATAATTATTTGTGTAGCTGCGTTTATTCAGTAATTATATAAATTACATGATTATTTTACTTTATTTCGCCTTCTAAATACTATAGTAATATAGTTCCTGACGCATTGTTATAAATTATGATCAATAGTATGTTTAGAATGTATACAATTTCCCCATTATTATTTAGCAGCCGTATCGTACACATTTGAATGTGACGCATAATACTTCAATGTGTGTACAGGCCTAGACGACCAAGTTTCAGACCACGGAATTGTTGACTTTGAATTTAAAAATAGTTTTTCCCACATGTGAAGATTTGTAAAATTTAAATTGAACCACATATTAAAATGCGGATGGATTTCTTTGTTTACCTTTAAAATTAGTCACTTTGTAACTTTGTTATAATCCTTGTTATACTTGCTAGTGTGGGGCGAACTGCGAGTTGGCTATCTGTGTGGGTAGCTGTCTGCCCTTCAACTCCCTCTCCACCATTAGTGCAACCATACCTGTCGCAATAACTTTTTCTAAGACACCACTCGAATGAATTTTAAATTGAGAATTATATCCATTATCTTCGTTCTTGCAAAGTAAAGCGGCCTTGAATGAAGATCAATGAATGCGCGATGCATCGTCAGCACTCAATGAACATGAAGCTCATCGACCGGTTTCCAATAACCCGACATGATCGAATACTTGAAGCCGTGTCTGTCTGTGTCCCGCCTACGCTGATCGAGATAGAACAGGAACAGGACCGTTGACAACAGGCACAACACTGTTTAATTGTCCGTGTGTGCGTGGCCACCTAGAAGTGGTGGCGAGAGATTTGTCATCAGACTGATTATCAGACCAGTTCGGGTTCGTATCCTGGTTACTGACTCAAGCTCGTTAGACATAGAGAGATAGTCGGGAATTAATTTCCGATTCGCTTTTACGATCGAGGAAAATCTCGAAAAAAGTCTTCAACTCAGGATTGCCGGTGGCCGGAATCCAACCGGCGCCCTCCCGGATTAGAGTCTCGCGTTTTTACCGCTGAGCCACCTCTGTCGGTTAGTTGTAGACAAGAGACCCGTAATTTGTAGTTACTCTTTAGGGTATCGTTGTACGTAAACAGTAAATGTTTTTAATTTAAAGCAAAACACAATTATTTTGGACACTGTATAGTACCTCATTAGAGGTTATTTTCCATTCAATCTTCACTTAAGTGTTTAATTAACTTCGACTTATCCCTAATTCCCTAACGCGCTGGTTAAAGTGAATGCAGTTGTTTTTTTCTATTTTTTAGGTGGGGTCTTTCTCGATAAAACCTGTCTGAAGATAGCCTGAGAAATTGAAACACTAACCAAATTACGTTTTAAATTGTGCATGTCGATTAAATAGATACTTGTTACTTCATCACCCCAATTACACAATTAAAGCTGTTTGTGAAGTGAAGCTAGTTATTCCTGGGTGGGCCTGGACTGGCAGGACTAATGAGAGAGATGAGATGAGATTAGACGAGTGAAGAAGGATGGGGGGGATAACTCGAAGGCTGCCACCCACAAGTAGGCCTCGCCACTGAGAGTAATCAATGTATTTGACCTTTGAACCCTAGATCATCCACTTAGATGAATAGTCGATCTAACAAGTCGACTTTTCCGGATGCGTTTTTCAATTAATCGATACAGCATATTATTGTGTGTGATTGATAAGTGATTTATTTAAAAGTATGTAACTTGATCTTCTACTTGACTTGGTAAACTGGTTTCAAACAAGAACATTTTTTTTGCAATACTTACAGAATGAATAATTGACTGAGAGAAGGAAATACCCATTTATTTTCTTGACTGTGATTATTTACTTAGTTTTTTTTAACAGGTTCTAGTTTATGCAAATAAGGTTATGGCAACATGAACGATGATCAGGAGCTCATGAAGAGTAAGAAGGTAAAGCGTTGTATGTAATACAAGGCAGGGGCTCACGTGTTTAGCCGTAATGGTTCTACGTGACTTGACGACGGCTTCCCCTCCTCCCCCCCTCTCTCTCTCTACCAGACGTCATGAACAGTTTTAACTTTTATTAGATTAATATTATAATATATATTTTATGAAACGTTTATTACAATTGCTATCTCCGTGCAATAACCATAAAGCTGAATTAAAACCCGTATAATAATCTGTATCATACACATGTAAATGTAATATCTACTGTAAATGTAAACTCTTTGAATCATATTCACCTAAATAATGTCACATACAAATTTTAACGAATTCGTAAGCGGTAGCTAGCTAGACAATGTAGTTTCCCATCAGTATTGCTATACAAGTATACACACAGTATTTTATAGACATCTAACAATATACATGTGGTCTTCCTCATGAAGATGCAGATGTATGATGCTCTACCATCACTGTGTATAATTGCACAGCTAATATATATTTTCAAAAATATTATACCATTTTTGTTGTCTGCACATTGACTGTTTCGGAAACAGATTTTATAAGAACCGTGTCTTCGAAAATAGAACATGTTCTAAGGTTTGAAAATGGTACATTTTTCAGTCAGAAACAATTTGTTTTCGTGTTTCATATCAATGCTTAGTTTTATATTTTTAAATCTAAAACATCTTCACCTTTGGCAAGCGCCATGTAAGCAATTCACAAATATCATGTATGTATAAAGAGTTGTACAGAGCTAAAAAGTTGTTATTCTAAAATGTGTAAACATCTACATGAACTCCATGCATAGATAAAAGGTATAAGATAATCCTAAATCAGTGTCTATAATATGAAGTGTTTTGTTTTCAGTCTGTACCTCTGGTAGCGGACCCCATTTGTTTGTGTCAGGTTCTAAATCCTGTGAGTAATTCTACACATGGCAACTCACTAATCAACCCCCTCCCCCCTCGTTACCCCTCCCCCCCCCCCCCCTCCTCGACCAGGACAGGTCAGAGGTCGCCGTCCGATGAGTTACTAAAAACCAAATTCGGATAACGTACGGGAGGTTAATTTAACTCGATTTTTCACTTAACATTTTCGCCTCTCACCGTTTAGTTGAATCTGCGATTAGTTAGTCGTAGCGCAGCCCTAAGCTGCATTATCTCGTTCAAATAGCCTTGTTGAAAGCCACAATGTGAATACGGTATAGCAAATTATTCGGCGCCCATTCAAGTCCAGAGAGCTTACCAAAGTTAATCTCTCCGGAGATACGACATACATAAGAGGATTATTATACTAATATCTTTGTAGTTGCAGAGATTCTTCGTCCGCTCGCAATTAATTCTAGATACAGTTTTAAATGTGAATAACGAACCTTTATCCCTTTCTGTTGTCGACAAATGCGATGTTATGTGAAGCATGAGTTGATATTTTTATAAGTGAATAAGGATATGTTTAACATTCTCTCTCTCTCTCCCACTCTCAACTCTCTTGTTACGTAGAGTTTCGTCACGTTAATTTATATAAAATTCTCAGAAGAGACGGTCGCTCCACGCGGTCTAGGCCTATGTCAACAGAACTCTCTGCAACACTTCCCTGTATCCCCTTGTTATTGTCCACTGCATGGAGTGCACCAGCCTCGCTTGGAATGTGCCTAGACAACGCCTGCCAACAGACGGGCTGATAGTATCACTAGAATACCGGAGACATGACAACGAGATGCAACTAGATTTACGTTGGTAGTTGTCATATATGAGTCGCTTCACTATTACATAATCCATGACGTCATCACCTTGCAAGTTAACACGATTGAACTATAGAATCTCTATTTTAGAACAATCTCTGTAACAGATACACTGAATAGCGTCGACTGAATTATATCGTTCCTCTCATGGCTTCTTCAGAATACTCGTGTCAATATACAATGGATAACCTTACCTAAGTAAACCTTACGTCACGTATAGCCTCGGTTTTTCCTTTGAGGTTGCTCCGGTAGGCATATTCAATATTATTTAAGCACGAGTACTCTGAAGAGACCAGTACGCACGATAGATCCATAGTTACCGTGGTTACGGTCCCCACATTCCATATCTTGACGTTATACGGCCAACGTTAGCGTGAGATGCCCGGCTTCACTTCAATCAAGCAGCTGATGCTTGCTAATTATAATACGCTTGCTTCTCGCTAGGCTGCGCGAGCAACTATCGAGTGAGTACTTCATGTCAGACAATAGTGGCCAATTAGCCAGATACCCTGGTATATCCATCGAGCTCATTGGCCAAACTCCATACGTCTAGCATATCTTATTAGTTGTGAACTATTTGGGCAAATTTACTTTACGAAAACACATTATTAATTGTTATGTAGTATTGTTCTTGAAGAGTAGGGGACCGTGATGACTGATGAGACTCTTACAAATGGTCATAGATAGTTTTTTTAATTGTCTATTTACTTGTTTCATACTACGCCCAATGTTCAATCAGTTAATCTATTTAAAAGAAAACGACCAAGCTTTTAGTGAATATAATTACTGCAAATTACAATTGAAACCAGAATCAATCTTATAAATTGCAACTTAGTTCTCCAGGTATAAATCATCATCACTAATGATCTGGATCAGTCTCATGGGATCCGCACGATCAGTAACGTCTTGCAGTGTCTGTGTTTACCGCCTAATAAGGAGTGTGTGTTGCTCCTTGAAATCAATCTCTGTGATATTGTAACACCCTCTGGTGGACCACACCCGCCCCATCCATTACCCAGGGTCCATCCATCTCATCCATCTCATTCACAATGACCAGAACATCGGCATCACTCGATCCATCAGATAAACGGTAATTAATGGTATTTTAATGCCACGGCCGGCTCATTAGACGGACGCTGTGATCCATCAGGGCTCGGCCTCCTTGCTCTGTCCGTGTCTGCGCTCAACAACCAGTTACCGATGACAGCGTTGGGAAATAAATTAATTGATATTTTCTTATAATGTATTGCTAGAGTGTCCATGTCAGATCGGCGATCAATGTTGGAGAGGTTGTTTTTAACCCGGCAGGAGAGGATGTGAGCGGTATTATAACCAAGGACTGGATTCTTGGGAGTCTGTGTGTTTTTATGTGTGCTTTGTGTCTTTGTGGTATGGATGTTGTGACCTTGTGATACTAATGTTAAAAATGCGGAATATTGATGCATAAAATAATTAATGTGTTGATGAATATTCGGAAAATATGTTGGTTTTTTGGTATATAAATAAATTGTTGAAAGTTTACGTTTTTTTTTGTATTCGCTTCAAACATACATAATGTTCTAATTTTGCCACACAGCAATTTTTAATTTGTTCACTATTTCTTCAAGAATGTCGAACGAAACAAGTACCCAATCACTAATATACAAGTAGTGTAGATGTAAATACACCTTTTGGGATACTTTCAATGGTGTGCAGTAGTAACACCAAAAGTAAATGCTAATCTTCATATCAATTCAACACCCAGACGCACAGGAAATGTTAACTATGTTAATACTCTATTGTGTCATCGTCGACTTCCTATTGTATTCATTAACCACTTTAACCCTAACTTTACTTATTAACACAATCACTTTCTCACTTTGCATCTTCTTTCAGAAAAAGTTGACGTTTCGTTTCCTCACCTATTAATAATTAATAGCGACGTTATTTGAGTATACATAAACAGGTTACGGAAAGACATGCAAAGCACAATATAGATGTGTTACGCTTATACTTGTGCTGGCTAATGACTAAACACTTTGCCAGCGTGAGGAAGGCTTATTTCTCATTAGCGAGCACGATTTTAACGCTTTGAATTGAACTATTAAAACCGCTAAAATCAAAGAGGTTTAGAAATATCGCTACGTAATATCAAAAAGCGGTTAGTAACCAAAATCTAGTTTCATAAGCACTATTATTCTATCTTGAATTGGCTTCCAAAATAACAACCATAAGGATTGAAATATTTTGAGCTTCTCTAATCTTCTGTTTAGCTTTTACGAAACTAAAATAAGTTTGTTATTAACCACTTTTTCAATATTATTATGTAGCTTTTTCAAGATATTACTTTAATACGTGTATTTGGCATGATTTTAATAGTGAGACTACCCTTAACCGTAACGCTGGGCCAAAAATAACAATATTTCCCGATTCCTTGCGAAAAATAAAAATTACCCTCAACTGTGCAAACATTTTGATTCCATGTTATATTCCTTCAGTGGCGTAGACGTGATAACACTACGCTGCTTGACGCAATGAACTTACGAAGAAGTTGCAACCGGTTTGTTCGTTTTGTAAACACCAGTCTGCACTTCCTTCCCTCAGCGTTCTGTAAGCTAACGTTGTACGAGAGGTTTAGCAGCTCTTTTTGGGAGATTATTGCAGCGTAAAGCTTACATATCTTGCTTGTACCTGCACTCGAGCTGACGGCCGCTTATGAAGCCGTCCTGCGCTCAAATCTAGAGTTTTAAAATTAATTGCTTCCGATGAAGATAGCTTCAAGTTTAAACTTGAATTTCTTGTTTTAAGCTCCTGAATGTAAACCAGCACATACATCAAATAAAAAGTAAATTTTCATTTCTTATCATGGTTTTTAATAATAATAATAATGAAATTATTATTATTGTTATTATTCGAACATCGTGCGTAAGTTCCTCAGTATCCAGTAACCTCCTTTTGTGCGCCAGGATTTGTGGACGAGTTGGTGCGGACACTAACACCTTTACTTCATGCAAGTCTAGTGTCTGTGTCTAAAGGACAGAAATAATTAAAAACAACAACAACAATAATACAAAGTAATAATAATGATAATAATAATTTCAGCTGATACAAAATCAAATTTCGCGTAGGAATCACTTCAATATGATTGGTTATCGCTCACTCGTCGATGGTGTTCGGAGCCTACAGGGTTGGTTTAGTCGCTTTAAATTAAAGTCCCCCACTGAAAATCAGTCTTGTTACTGAGTGGGTAGGCTCTATAAATACGACTTTATTTATTTATTTATTTATTTAATATGTTCACTATCTTGAAGCGTTTCTAGGAATAACTAAATGTACTAGAAATACTAAAATATCAATAAAATAGCGTTAATGTTGTGATTGTATAATATTGCGAGCTAGCCATGGCTGTTTAGTATAGGATATAAGTGGACCTAGGTATTTACGTGCACATCTAGTAAAGACGTGTTTAGAATATACAGGGAACGAACTGAGAGCGAGACAGTGTAAATGTACAGGTCGAACTTTGTTCTAGCGTAACTACATTCAACTGTTTTAAACTTCTTAACTACTCACAAACGCAATAACACTTTGTCCCGGAACGTTTCTCTATGTAAATACCATGGTTGGTATCCTAAGTAAACAGAAAACTATTTTCCTCACCCTCTTTCTAAGAGTTTTAAAATTTCCTTTGACGAAACCTAGTTTCAGTTTAATTTCACTATTAATTACGTTTTGAAATTAAAATTTAGAAACTAGTTCTTCATGTAAGCGGATTAGCTAGTTTAATGAGCTTAGCAATTGTCGACAGACTTGAGTCCCCCTCCTGCTAAGTAGGTATTACGCAAGACTGCTTAGCAAGAGTCGTTGGAAACCCAATTTCAGTGCAATATAGTTGCGAAACTATTTCTATCCATTTACTTGGACCGCGATGCAGTTCATCTTAGGCGTCTCGGTGTATCGTGTTTTGTTAAGGCGTGGGCCACGATCAATATCATTATTAAAACTACCTTAGGCCTAATTAAATCAGAGCTTGAAAACTTTGTGTAATATTTAAAAAGTAACTAATAAGTCGGATTATGGTATCGTAAGAACTATACAAAAAAACGAATCTAACATGTTTTACACATTCAATCCGATAAAGAAGTTTCCATGTCAAAAACTTCTTTATCCACTATTCCAATTCCAACCGACTCAGATTAGAGCCTTCACCACTAGGATCGCACCAAACAAAGTTTTTAAATGAGGCATCTGGCATAAAATGACAACAATAACAATTGTCAACAGTTATTGTATTTGAATCCTCAATAGTTCTTACGTAACTCTGATGGAACACGTTATGTTACAAAAGTAAACGCATGTTCAGGCCTTCAGAATGTGTAAAAAAGAATTGAATTGAGAAAATATCATTGAAAGTATTTGACTTTCGTTTTACTCCTGTGACAAGGTAAACTACTTTAGAACACATTTGAATATCCTAAGATATCGCAAACTAAAGCTCGCTTTCCTTAAAACGAAAGTAAGTTTCGTTTTCTCAAAATGGCCATAGGAAAAACAACTTTACGTCAATATTTGAATACATAGGATCTCGCATTTACATAGATCGCTGGTATAGTGGGTTTATACCTTCAATGCGCACCGAGGGGGAGCCACAAATATTCCCCTAACTTCTATATTATGCATGGTGATTTGGCATAATATCGGGTACTCGGGCAAACCAGGTACCCGGTTTATTATCTGACCCGTTTTTAGGATTCGGGAATTTTTTTGGTTTTCTATATGATAAATAGTTTGTATTTTGTACAAGTAGTAATCAATATTTTCGAACTCCAAACATTTAACACCTATTGACAAGCAAAACTTTTCTTTTGAGAAATAAAATGAAAAAACAACATAAAGTTGCGATAAGAGTAAAACCTTTTCATCCGAGGGTCATCACAAGACAGATAGTCCGTCTGGTAAATACAAGACGAATCTTATTCAACCGAGACGTACTGGAGTGTATTACAGGTAAGTTAGTCTCGTTTTTCTCGTGTTTGGCGCGATATCTCGTCTACAATCTCGTATCAGCCGAGACTTAACCCGTTTATCCGGCTCAATAGATTACTGGAGCCGGTAACCCAGTTAGGAAGTTGCGAGTGGATCCTCCGGGAAATGGCTAATGGATTACTCTTGCCTGGTCGCCACTATTCATCAGCGCTCTGCTACCTGCCTGCCTACCTGCCTGCCTGCCTGCCTGCCTGCCTGCCTGCCTGCCTGCCTGAATGTGGTTCCCTCAATCATTGGAAAGCACATATTGGGACAAGATAAACACAACCAGTAGTTGCGCCGGTAAGAGTGAAAATTAAATAATCATTACCGGTTTTGATTGGATTCGTGTTTGCTGTTTAGGTACGAATGGCCACCGTCAACGTTTCATCAAACGCTCGGCAATCTAGTGAGCTATGAGCTATGAAGGGTTCGGTCTGCGGGGAAAATCGACGATATTCCCAGTACAAGAAGAATTCGACATTTATAAAACTTTCTACCCCTATCATTGAAGTAAAAAAGGTACGGCTGTTTGCCCACCAACATGCGGAAACCTCGATTTCAGAACTTAAAAATCCTCATCTTATTTTAAAATAATATTGTAAAAAGTAAACCAAAGTGTGTCATTCCCTAGAATAAGGAAATTCAGTATGATTTCTTATGAATCTTTCTTTGTTCCAATTAATGTATGCAATGCACACATTACAATTAAATATGAACATTTGAAGAGAAGAAATATGTATTGGAACAAAGAAGCATTTACTGGAAAAAGAAGAAACATAAGATAGCAAGATTATTCCCGACAGCTAAAATCAACATGTGCAACATTACACACTTATCAGATACATGCCAGGAAAAATAAGACATGTAATGGTAAGTAAAGATACGTACATTCTAACGTACTCTATATTCAATACCGTGCACTTTAAATATTTTATCGTCTGAAGAATGACTATATCACTTCTTAGGAAACGAGAAGACATTGATGTGAGCAAAAAACACCAAACTTTCTAGATATTCATATGAAAGCAATATCAACAAAAGTCTGTATCGTTCCGAGTCAACTTTTCGAAATACTTGTCCTCTTGAATGCAGAACACAGCACGGGAACCTCATTAGAGTAATATCCATGGCTGTTTGTGTTCCCTGCACTCGATGCACCGTTTCAACCAACTTTTCAATCCCGCCATTATTATGAAAAAAACTTTCTCCGTTGAAACAACACGCGTATAATGAGAACGAGAGGGGGGAAGGGGAGGGGCTACACTTCTGAATAGCTGCAAAACGAGCTCTATATTGAAACTTGAGGCAGTTTTTGAATTACTCATATTGTGAACGTAGAGTCAAATGCAAACAGACCCGCCATAGAGTTGTTGAGGAGAGGAAAAATACATACTTGACCAATCTATGGCGTTCTCTACAACCGAAAAACTTTCCTGTGAGAGCTGCGGGCTGGGATGAATAAATAAACTCAGGGGGGGGGGGGGGGTAGCTAGCGCCGCTGTGCTCTACCCCTACTTCAGCGTACTAAGCACCGCGTTATCGTGCGTGCCCGAGTAGCCTTTCATACAGGAAGCGAGGTAGTCATTGAAAAATATATGATGGAGGGTCAAGAACAACTTCCAATGGCCGTGCGAGATTTAAGTACACACATGTGTACACACACTCACAGTACACACATGCGTACACACACTCACAGAGTGCTTGAGCTATAGAGGCTACATGCGAGGCAACTAGCATCAAACTAACGAGGCAGATCATAAATCATATAATGTCTCCCTCTGGTAATTAGGCGTTTGTAACTGAGTACGTATAGACTACCCATATGAAGATACAGCTATTGTAATAAATACAAATTTCTCCCGATTTGTGATCGAACGTATAATATTATATATTTAAATCAATCAATTTATAAAACACTTGCCTTGGCCTATAATGTTTGGCACTTCCTTGTGTTGTCTGCGGATGGCGAGGGACCTCTGAAAATGTACACAAATTATTATTATTAATTGTTTATTCTTGTCACCACAAAACCACATCAGTAAAAAAAAAAAAAAAATCAGTATGAAAAATAACGTGATGTTAGGCCTACTATTGTGGCTGCAATGTCACACGTATCATGCATGACTGTGAGCAAAGTATCATCTCAAACAAACACCGAAAGAACAGATCTGTGCAGAAATCTCCTCGGTCTTCTACGTTATAAATATTGTAAATAATAACGTAGACTCTCTCTAGAGGTGATGTCTGGAGTTTACGTCTCATATTTTGGCAAATATGCTAATCGAGGCAATGATTTAGTGATATATTGGGATGAAACAACACCACATACACACAGGCATCGGACCATGGGACAACGGGTAAGGGATCTAATAGCCTCTCAGGTATACTAAACACAACCTGAAGACACAAAAAGTCAGTTATAGTGTATTATCAACACTTGCATTACTCGCATTGAGTGTTGCAGCATCGCAGTGGGTCTATCTAAGCAAAGAGGTTAAAAGTGTCGATACAGAGATCGCCGAACGATTATTGAAGTGGTTCGAGAATGTTCTCATTACTCGAAAGAAATTACTCGTGAAATAGTCAAATTTGAACTACCGGGAAGCTTTGATGGCTGCGCGATAAAATAAAACTAAAAATGCCATTACCGATACGAAATGGTCCGTGAACGAATGGTAAAATGAGAACGTATTTAACGGCATCACCCGTAATAACGTAGAAATTGTCTTCTTCACACCACGAGCTCTTCTGTACATGGGCAAAAACTACAACAATAACAATTAAATATGTTTTATGCTGAACACATAGGCCAGTGTTGTTAAAGCTACTTTTTAAAAGTAGCACTGTTACAGCTACAGCTACTTGATCTTTGAAAGTAACTTAGCTACTTTTCAGCTACTGTATTTTGTCAAGTAGCTCGCTACTTGTACAGCTACTCAAAAAACGTAGTGACGCTACTTTACAGCTACTTTCATTTTTTTATAAAGGACCAAGACTACGTACTATTTATTGAAACGGCGGTAAGGTCCAGAAGTGAATCATACTCATATCACAGCTCACGGGGTGAAACAGGAAACTCAGTGCTGGGAGGCGGTTTTGGGACTATAGTGCCAGAAGGCGAATGTCAGTCGTCATTCCGAACCTGTGACGGTGGGAATTGTGGCGGGCGAAACGAACGTGTAATTGTTTATTGCAAAAATAGAGTAGCGGCTACTTTTCGCTACAAATACTCGTATATAGTAGCTTGCTACTCGCTACTTTACCGCATTTTCAAATGTAGCGCGCTACCAGTCTCGCTACCAAAAAAAGTAACATGCTACAAGTAGCGCGCTACTTGTAGCGCGTTACTTAACAACACTGACATAGGCCTACATATTTCCATGACATCCTCTAAAATTATAAGTTTTACAGTACTTCGAATTTAAGAGTCGATAGTATCACTTTATCACTCAGCTGTGATAAAACTGGAGACTTTACAGACGGTACCGGACACAATTACGATTGGAATTGGAATTTGAGTACATGTTTTTACGAGCATACAATAACAGCAGATAGGGTTCAGTCGACGCATTATGTTTACCACTAGGTCAAAGTATATTGAATGCATGCATGAGCAGAAATGTTTTGACTGCAGGTCATGTGCTCGTAAAATAAGTATTTAACTGCCTCATTTGGAATTATATTACTAATAAAATATTAATTAAAATTGGTATATTTGTTTTGTGTGAGTTTGTTGAAGTACTTAGGGCGTTGTTGGTAAGGGTGGAATACTCTGTGATCTCGAAATCGCTCCGAGGTTCAAATTCTACCAAATTCGCAACCAACCACGCGGCCAGTCCCAAAGACTCTGAAAACATGATGACTATTGCTATTGCTGTCGATAAGTCAACCATGATAACAAAAATACAAGTTGAGCTCATTCTTACATTGAACCCTGGCGGTAACTTTGATACCTTTGGTGCGTGGACGAGGTTGCCTATCAACGCGTAGGAACCGCGGTCAACAGTTTGGGAACCAATACACTGTGGAATAATTACATCGGCATATATTTTATCCTGTATAATTAAAAAAATGAATCACATTTATAATAAATAATAATGAATACACAATATAATACATGAATACACAAATAGGCAAACGTACTGATCTGTAGGGCATAGAAAATTCTGTATGATACAGACCCATTCGGTACAAACGTTTATGAAAAGCACTTTCATTTCATACTAATACCATCAAATTGTTTAAAACTGAACACCTGCGCCTATAAAATGTTTTTACATGTGTTTGTTTATTAAAATTTGCAACAGTATGCAAGTAGCAATATTCGCGTGGTCTACACAATGGCAGAGAATAAAGCTGCAGTGTGTTAGCTGGGGGTAGAGCGCGTATGCTGGCAATGTGCTGTAGCCTGTACTAATAGCGTTTCGCTTCTGTGATGCCGGAAAAATTAATTAAAGCCAGCCATGCACCCGTTTGTGTGCGATGTCGGAGCGATTTCTGCAAATGGACGGAGTTTAATCACAATTGTAGATAGCGGTAACACACTGGAAACATGCGGAGACATCTGAAAACCACTTTGTAAATGGTGAAATTTTGATTGGCCAAGTAAAACAAAACATTGTGCTTGTGTGAGTTTTGAATTAAACAAATTGATAAGGGAAACCAAATGTTACCAAACGTGAATACAGATCATAACTTTGCCCGAAGTGTACAATGCAACAACATGGTTATTCTTATTAAAACGAAATAAGTACATCAGGTGAATTGTTATATGGCAAATTATTGGAATATACACTGTTCTTTCTTACAATTAAAATCAAAATGCTTTGTCGAATGCTGATCAACACTCTTCGACAGGCTGTCAGCAATCGAAATATTGCATTTTGATTTTAATTGTGAGGAACAGTGTATAGTCAATAATTTGTCTTATAATGATTATTCTTGCTAATAATGAAAATCTCCTTGTGTGAAGGTAGCACCAAGCAGCGCGTCACGTGTATAGTGTGAAGGTAGCACCAAACAGGGCGATAGAGCCTGAAGGTAGCACCAGCGTTGGGCCGAGTATGTAATATCATGTGAGTTCTCTCTCCGTTATAGGTTTTATCGACGGGAGAAGTGAACAGCGATGAATATCCGATGATGAGAAGATTTCTGTTCATATCCCGGCTGGGTAACGCATCGCATCTCCTAGCTAGCTATCTCATAGCTAGAGACTATGGAGTAATGAAACGAGAACCGAATACCGGAAACCTGTGACAGTGGTGAGTAAAGTAGTACACGGAGTCTACAAATTGAAGTATGGGACAATGAAACGGAACTGGCAATTTAGTCCATCGAATTGATAAACATTTTAAAACAAACTTCACTAGCTACCAGACCGCAATACAATTTTAGTCCCAGAACACAACAAAATGTATTGGATTGAATACGGTAGAATGAAATCCCCACTTCTCTACTATATTTATTGTAAAATATATAGATTCACACATTTTGTAAGGAACTGTGTACAAAAAATTAATAAATCCATATAATGTACACTCGAGTAATGTTTTATTGAAATATAGATCCTTTTGACAGTTCAATAATACAGTTGACACCATTCTCTGATCTATTAACTATTTTGCTGTCTGCGATATATGTTATTATATCTGCGGTAAAACTTATACATTTTCACACCCCTGTGCAATAATAAAGTTCCCAAACATTTGGAAGTCGCACAACTTTTCGATCGAACTCATGTTATAGGGAAATCACTGATACGCACAACCAATACTATCCCACACAATCCACCCCACATCGCCACATTAAACACTCGCATCTAATATCAAGCATTGGCTTCTCATATTAAATATTTGTGATGTGGCTGGCTGGGTAGGCCCTACTCAAGCGGACGAGCCCAACTCAGGCACGACAGTATTATGTGGAAACACAATATCTCTAGCATGCACAATAGAACCACCTTGCTACGTTCCAACGATCTTGCAATTGTGGTGAAGAAGATGAGATTCTCTGCTAAAATAGAAATGCAATAATTTTTATCGTTTCGTCTACGAGTTTTACAACACTACTTATTCGATATTCGTAGAGAAGAACGCTATTCAAGTGGGGAAGTTATTTTGTTTTATTTATCTCTAATTGCGCTTTAAGAAAATGACGCGATTTGAATCTAGTCTTGCGGAAAGTTAGCGCTCAACATATCTATAAAGGAGCATGAAACTTTATAGTTAGAGTTTATACCTCAAAGCGTACATGAAGATAGTTGAATTATTTCTATAGTTATTTCCCTCGTGGAAGTCCTTAGATTTGTTAACTTCGCGTAACATTATCTGGGAACGGATAGCATTACGTTCTAGGTAATTCAAGTACAAATGGTGCGCTTGCATGCTTTCGTTTTCTCAATTTAGCTACACGAGTGGTCTAAAACAAGCTCGCTTTGATATTTTGGTACGCATTTCTTGTATCCATTGTACAAAGCTATATTTTAAAACGTATCTGCAACCTAATAAAGTCTGTATACATTCAGGGAACGGATGTTCCTGACCTCATTTTTTCTTTTGATAAATAC
The DNA here is from genome assembly GCA_945910005.1 of Isoperla grammatica. Lineage (NCBI taxonomy): Eukaryota > Metazoa > Arthropoda > Insecta > Plecoptera > Perlodidae > Isoperla > Isoperla grammatica. Next base: position 3,008,114 of record OX246741.1, on the reverse strand, counting down.
GTTCCTAAAAATTGTTGTATATTTCAAGTGATGCCAAGACATACATTTTATTTTGCCTCAAAATCCCTATTTAAATATTTTTCTTAGAAAGATAAAATATACTATTGTATTATTTTGATATAACTAGATGAGAGTAGCGTGACGGAGTGAATCTCTCCATTCAACTCGATAAGCTCTTTGTCTGTGTGTCCACTGTCCATGAATGTGAATCACAGTGAACAGAACACTAACGCAGTATTGTATCAAAACATATATACCTAGGTAAAGGTTAGTTTTCATCAATGGACTTATTGTTTTAGGTTTGTATGGTTAGTTATGTTTTGTTCTATTCTATATATTCGCTTGTTCATGTTTATATAACGAGTATACAGTACATCTGTACAAATGTTGAACCATAATATAATATATTATATAATTCACTATCTGTACATCTACAGAGACATAATATTGTCTGAGTCTGCAGTAACGCTTAGTTTGTGGATCTGCTTCTCTTTGCACCTGTATTCATAACGTGTATTTGCATACGTTATTTGGCTCGCTTTTGAGCGTGTGTGTGTGTATTTAAATATTAATTTACATGCACACACGTCACAGTGTGTGACTAGTTAAGTTGACGAATAGCGAGACGCCTTTGTGCTGTGCGCTCTGTTCCGCAGACTAAGGTTGGAATTCATAGTCGTCCCCTACACCTAGGGGCGCCCATTGTTGCTAAGGTAACAATTGTTTCCATGTTATTTCCCATAAACAAAACAAATCCATAGCAACAATGGGTGCCCCTAGGTGTAGGGGCCGACTATGAATTCCAACCTTAGGGTGGTACATGACAATAACTAGTTAATGTACTAGAACACAAGTGGGAAGAAAAGATAGACTTTTAATTAAATTGATTTTGTTTCGCGACCGCGGAGCTTAGCTACGCTTCCTAGCGGGAAAACTTGTCCCTAGAGCCAAGAGTACTATCGTCGCTTTTTGTGAATTGGACGACATTGCACTTGTTTTTAAACGAAGACCATCAGAAGTACTCTTTGTAGCCACCATGTTAGACTGTGACGTCATGATAATGTGTCCTTGAGATAACGATTAACAACAATGTATGGTCTTTCTTCCGTCTTTCATTTTGTATTACGGAGGACCACAAAATGAGGTATTCAAAATGGCGCTCTTCTGAGGGCCAAGGATTTTAGCACGCAAATTGGTTGCGGCAAGTGACTGCTTATAGCTCTAGTCTTGGCCCATAAAAATAATCCCTCCTGACGCACAAGGTTTCCACAAAGAAACTTTAAAGTGAGAAAAAAACGTATCGTCTCTCTGCACTTAGCTTCATAAGTGCGAGGCTGGCCTAGCCCGTGTGAATGGGCTGGCAAGCAACGATCGTCCTTAGTTTTAACAAGACTAACTTTTTTCAAACTTCTAACACTCCCTTGTAAACGTAAAAGAAATGTCGAACATGAGAATATTGACGATATATTTTGAACAGTTAGTTTAAATTGTATTTCAGTGTTACAAGAGTTTGGTCGTAAAAACAACGTTCTTTCCCACACCAACTTGAGTGCCAGGTAGAATCTGACGTATTTTAGTTGTGCAACGAGGGGTATAGTAATGACGAATAGTTGCTTGGTATAGTGTAGAAAGCTACTTAAATAAAGGATGGGCATTCATTATGACTCCGGAGCGTTCTCCTATAGTTTATCTGTCCAATTACATTTGAGGTGATAGTTCTTTTGACAATCTACAAATACATACACAAGTAATATCACCCCCTCCCCCCCCCCCTCATCGCCAATACAAGTTCAAAGCACTTGTTGATGGAAGTGATTATAAGTGTCAGAAATATGCGAACATACAGTTATGAAAAAATAAATGTCAGAATATGTAAGTCCTCAATAAATAAAACGCCCCAATAAATTTGTGAACACAGCTATGAATTATTAGTCTATGGGTTTGAGTCTATCTTCCCGCATATTATCCACCGATCGAGACACAAGCTCAAACCTCACCTGCTTCTTGAATAGCTGTAAGTTAAGTCATAGTTGTTGGTTAATGCTCACGTTATGGAAGCTTGATCGTGTTAGAACCTAATTCCACGCTTGAAGGGGTTCCAGCCACACCGGCAAGACGGCTCAACTGTTTCATAATAATCCGGCCCTCTGGGGACCAAGTCTGACCGTTCAGGTGCCGAGATGCCCCGACAATCCATTCAACACCATAAATGTTTAATGGTGCATTAAATGTGAAGTTAGTATGCTTGGATATTCTGCTGCCCATTCGGGTTATCTATCATTTAACCAAGATAAGGTTGGTTGGATGAAGGTTGGAAGGGAACGAACGACATTTCTAGAATACCTGTAAGTAGTGTTGTGTATTATCTGTGGTTGTGGGGTTCAATTTTGAACGAGTATTTAGGGGAAAGATATGATTTATCTGCCAATGTATACACAAGAGCCCTATTCTGTAAGTTTGTATTGTATGCCCTGAAATTATCTCTGCCAAAACTTGAAATTGTTCAATTCAATATAACACTTCATTCAATAAGTTCAACTAAGGCAGAATTAATTTTAGGATATAAAATAAATTGTTACTATAGGACATTAGGACGCTTTTCGAGAAAGATTTATCCGCTTATACTGTACCCGTCAGAAGTCTAAGAACTGTTTCTGTAATTACTGTATTTTGTAGGTTGTTGCAACTTGTAAGACAAAAGAGTCTAGGATTGATTCCCGGTTATGTAATAGGGTTCGAATATGCATCATTTACAGTAACTTAGGAGCCATAATTAATACAGCAACTCCGCGAGACATTTGATATTCTACAATGTCCGCAAATTAATAATAGCTTTACTGATGTAAGTTACTGTAATCTATTTGCATAAATTACAGGACAACACTTGTGCATTGCCAGGGTCCATACTATAGCTACACATAAAGTGCACCGAGACACATATAGTATATTTATCAATTTATTCATAACGACGTAGCTGTAGCCATGCATACGAACAGCTACGTAATTGCAGCTATACTCTACTATAGTTAGCCATGAATTTACCATAGCATAGATAGAGGCAATATTTTATTATTTTATAAAATTGTTACCTTTAACTAAGCCGATTCCAGCAGTGTTTATGCTTTTAGTATATCCATAAAATGAGACTTGTATCGAGTGAACCTTATACAGGGTGGTATGAAAAGTTAAAAAATAAAACAAATTCAAAATGTTGTTCAAAGTATACCCTATAAATATTTCGTTTTACAATGAACTTGCGGAATAAAACTAACGGTTCACATTACACACATTCGTTTGTAGGTAGAAGTTTCGAAAAACGATATCTTCAACAATATTTTGTTTTTAGTCCTCTGGTACAAAACCCCCATGTGTCCCGGTTCACGAAAAAAGTAATGTTTCGGAAACTGTTGAATTTTACTGGAACAGCCTTGTTACAACAGGTATAAATAGCAAACATTCACTGTTTGTTGTTTGAATTGACAACCAACGTAATGATGCTTATTCAGTAAACCCTTAATCAGAAAATAATAAATTCTCCAAATATGACAACTGAACAAAACTAATTTGCATTTTATTATTCGTTGCAACGCGTTTAAGCTGTCTAGTTGTCAGCCCGTCCAACTTCCAATTTGTCTCCAGGTTTCAGTGAGTTGTGACGACCCCTGTTCTCTCATTACACCAAGCAATCACCATCATCAATGTTATCATCGGATCAGCCTACACCATACATCAAGAGATAAGCTTACTAATCAATCAATCAGTCATGTTTGATCCGTATCATTCGAGAACGAAACGCATCATAACTTTACTAACGTGTTTAGCGTTTACGCATCACCAAGTTAATTCAATTTGTTCTGTTTTTTTTTTTGTTTTTTTACGTTGATTAAGTTGTAACGCGTTGTTAGCTTGGAGCTTTTTAAGTATCTATTGCAGTTAATTGACTGGTTCGAAGCTTCATTAAACTAAGTTCTGTATAGGTGACGTATCACGGTTTATAACGTGCCATTAGAAATTGTAGTTAGAAGTGCGATCTGTAATGATGAACAATTCTTTACGGTTTACGTTCTAAATTACTGTATAATTATTTCTAGATGTTATACGTATTGTAAGTATAGTATTACTTCGAAGTACACATGTAAAAGTTAAATGTCACATCATAATGTATTTTTTTTTTTTTTTTTTTTTATTACAATTACACACATAAAATGTATTGGGAAATTAAATAAAATGTTATATTACAATCAATAATCAATAATTAAGCTTTCAGACCAATTACAAATGTACCCTTATCTCTCCTAGAACTTTTGAAATTATTTAGTTAACTTGTATAACCTCACTTGATTTAGATTGATCTTGGTACTATAACATAGCCGTGTTTGAGCTCGATTAAATTGAAACACTCCTTTTAACATCAGTCAACATTAACTCAATCACAATACAATACCATTCATTAATTTGGCCATTCAGCATCACACAATAATTATTGTACGCGGTTTTTTTGTGTTTGCATTTGGCCAGCGTGTTTTGATTGTTTAAATAAATAACTGACCGTTTCCCTTTTGGCAATTTTTTTAGATGTGTTTGCATATATACGTATCATATTTGTTTGGTTGTACGTACAAATACAAACGTAAACAATACTTACATCGCACGACTAGCTTGAAGGCTCTATCATAATTGAGAGAAAGCTTGAATTTAAAATATAAATTGTGGGACAGTTCTGCTGTGTGTTTTTCTGAGAATAATAAGTGTATATAAGCAGTGCTCATGTAATTGTAGTGTACTAGTACATTAGTAGTGCGTAGAAGTTTGAGTTGAGAAAACAAACATTGTATATTAAATGTATGGGTTTAATGGAAAAAGATACACTTTTGGTCATTCTTGACACAAATAGTGTAGGTCTCTACCAAAACCAGGATGTTAAAATATCACTTACCACAACTTACTTACCACATACTTAAGTTTTGATAGCGTTACACAGAGCAACATTATTAAAGTCCATTGTAGATAAAACAATTTCTATCTGATTTAACCTTATTAACCTTCATTTAACCTAATGAGCTGTAATATGTTTAAAGTGCGCTATGCTTTGCTTACAAATTTTAGTTCTCCGGCTTAATCACTGCTGTAAAAACATTATCGCACCATCATAGGTAAAGAACGATAAGTGTGTTGAGGGCATGCAAATCTTGCAACCACTTGGGTTAACAAGGAACAAGATTTCCCCTCCTCTCCCCTCCTTCCCCCTCCAGTTTCCCACTCGCTGCCACCTTCCTCATCTGTGTCTTTGCATAAATATTCGCGCAGCCCTTTAATAATAGATCAAGATATCGCCAAGCCCTTCTAAAACCCGAATGGATTTAACTCCTCTCAAAGCAATTTGCATTAAAGAAAATTTGAACCATGAAATTTGAACAACCCTTCTGTGTTCCTTTTTGTAAAAGCTCATCATATCCAGCAAACCACTTGAGTAGTTGCGGTGAGGGAGTACACACGAGCAACTTAGCTGCTGTTGTGAGGCGATATACAAGAGCAAGATTTTACTAATACGCGCTTTACCTATACACCATCCAGAATTATTAATGTTTTGTTTCAATGCTCCAGTCGCTTCAATTAATAAGGTTAAAGTTTTATAGCACTTTATATTATCTTAGAAAGTGAAAAAACGCATGTTTTAACGAAAGACGAGTTCCATGGCACAAAAACGAATTCTCTTAAAAAAAATGTTAAGCTATAAACTATAACAAAATATTGTAAGCTAAATTGTGTACATGTACAACATATACCCAGAAAATTGTCTATGTGCTCTGAGTATTTACATACAATATATTAACATTATTTCCTTTCATAAAATAGTCAAAAGACGCCATGAAACAACCTATCTTCTTACATCTAGAAGACGTTTAGTTGATGTAAGTACAATGCCAGTGTGTTGCGAGCCTGCCCGCAAAGCGCAGCTAGTGTGCGTCTTGCCTCTGTGCCCAACTAGTGTGCGTCTTGCCTCTGTGCCCAGCTAGTGTGCGTCCCGCCTGCGTGCTGTATCTTCTTGGTGCATCGTACTAAAGAGACAAGACTACTAGAATATTTATGAGTTGAATGGTGACACACGAAGGGTTAAGTCCCTCCCTCAAGCGGCCGTCTTGAGAAGCTCATAGAGCATACACCCACCGACCGGTAAAACCAGCAAGGCTCGCATAACAGGCAAACCGATTTTAAAAGCTATTTATTTCATAACGAGTTAAAATTCATCTCAGAATAATCTTTCCTATACGGATCTACTAGTCTTCGCACGGGGATATATTAAATTGATTGGTTTCATTCAAGTTTCACAGTGTCACGTATTGGCGAATCAGTTTAGTTTTAAATGGGAAGGGAAATTTTCAGATTTGTATTTCTAAGTTCAAAATTAGAGAACGCTTTGGAATTGATAAAAAGATCACAGATTTCACAATAGTACAGTTTACTTTAAAAAATAAAACACATTGTATATTAATTTGTCGTGTAGTTGTGTGTTGGCACATCCTGAAGGTTTATTGTTAGTTTCGTCTTGATATATATATATTTGTAACTACAAATTCCACCCGCGTTAACATTCGTAAATTCCACGAATTAAATTTGGGTTGTTGGGTGATTTACGAACATTGTAGTTTGGAGATTCATCAAAGTACATAAAGGCACACCCAGCATTTTCTTATAGTAATAGTATTCTCACAAAGTAAAGTGGTTGCACTTATATTGTAATTTCACGGAAGTAATTAGGGCAACAAAAAATATACAACAGTTAATAACGTGATTACTCTGTAATAGTTTCAACGAAGGATCTGGAACGCGTTGCTTGATTCAATATTTAATAAACTCCTTTGATTGCTCAAAGTTCTGCACTTAATTAATATTATGTAATTCTGAGAAATGGAATTTAGTTCATACATAATAGAAATGTTAATTCCAAGTATGTATTATATTGTAAGTACGGATCTTTGGTGGAGGTGCCGGGTAGATGTGACATTTTATTAACAGATTCCGAAATCATGTATTTATGCAAAACAGAAGATTTGCTGTTGGTTAAAACGATTATGTATTGAAATACAAATAACTGTAAATAGTTGATGAACTAGATTGGAATTCTGTACACTCAATAATATCAATTTTGAAGTAAACAATACTTTTTGATAAATTATTGAAGTATACTTCGAAGTGTGCAAAATATATTTTTTGCTAAGGCAGTTGTTATAATTAATCTAGAAATGCTGTATAAATATTTTATCATGGGCGTTAGTTGGGACTCAATTCATTGTGCTTAAAATCAAGGGATCAGTGCGGTAACACGTTAAAGGTGTACATAACGAGAACAATATATTTTCAACAAGTTTCCTCTCTAGATTATTGAACCAAAAAATTAGTGGCAACTTTTCATGTTACTTGTAAGCTCTAAGCGTCATATTTCAAAACTCTTCAGTAATAATCATTATTTAATAAATGTTATATATAAGTAAATTTCATACCTAAAAGTTATAATTTCATGTTTGAGATAAGTATAACAATATAAGATATGTTTAAAACATACGCGTTATCAGTAAGTGAATTAATGTATCTATTATTTTTCTTCCTTCTCTACTGGTAGATTTGACTACCCCTCATGCAATTTATTATATTATCGTTAGACGCTAGAATGGCTTGTTTTTCAGTCACATTCAAAATTTGATCACTTTTTCATTTCATTTTATCAAACATTTCAAGCTATGATCGAACCCTCCCTTCTTGAAATAGGTAGGCTATAAAAGCAGCAACTACTTCTGCGTAACAAGCCAGTGAGATAGGAAATTGGGTATGCGCGCTGGTAGGGGTGTAAGCTAAGATGAAAGACATCGTTAATAAATGATTAATCGCCTGGCCGTGCTTCAGCCAACCCTCCATAGAGCGCGCGCGAGCAGGTTGTTAATAACATTGTACGAGTCTAATGAGAAACGAAGAAGAACACAAAATGTGATCTCTTGTAAACTGATCAGTTTTAAGATGGCGGACAGACACTTGAGAGATGGCAAGTGGGTGTTTGTAAAATGAAACCGACTCAAGAACACTCTGGCGGCGTTTTCATCAACAAAGAGTTTTGATGCTTTGATGTTGTTGTTCTTGCTTGGACCGTCAAGCGAGGCCCTCGTGTGGAGGATGCTTACGGCCATCCGACATTGCCTTTATGTTGTACAAAATGTTAATTAATATTAAAATACTACTCAGAAATTGAAGTATCCTATACTTGGTACGTATTAACACTGCTCTGCTCAGCTCTGCCCTTTCTCAATGCTGCTCTCCCCTGCCGAGACCTTTGCAAAGTGTGCTAATACAATACAATAATACAATAACTATTGAATTACAATATTCCTTATTGTACTAAACACCATTCGTTTACACGTGTAAGAGTAATACAATTAATCTTGGCATATGCTATAAGTATTTTATCACGTGCGAACAAATTCGAAAACGACAAAACAAATTAGGTGACAATGATTGAAAGATGAGTAAAGCGGTAATAATAAAGGTAAACATTAACGATTTTTATTTATGTATTGAGAATGATTCAATAGATATTGAAACAGAAATTCATATCGGTTTTGTATCAAATTCATCCATTAAGGCTGATACAAAACCAAATTCCGCGTAGGAACCAGTTTTTCAATATCTTGGAGCATTCTCTAGACATAATTAAAATACAGTTAATTTTGCGTGGTTGAACATTGCGAGCTTCCTTTGCCGTTATGACTTACGCTTAAGTGTAAGTAGAAGTGTTTGTTAAGCTTGATCGTGATCAGCTAGTGACAAACAACAGTAATGGTGGAGGGGCCGGGTTAATTGTCTATAGTTAGATGAGCGTAGCGAAGCGGAGTGAATCTCTCCATACAACTCGATCGGCGCTTTGTCTGTGTGTATGTATGTATGTCTGTATGTCTGTATGTCTGTGCGCTAAATTTTGTTCGTCGCGCACAGGTCAAACGGCTTGACGTATTTAGCTGAAAATTTCGGTCAACATTTGTGACTACTAAACTCGATGCTGTTAACATAACCAGCAAAATTCGTCAAGATGCCAACCTACAAAAAATTAATAACTGAGAAATAAAATTTGTTTATTTATTTAATTAAATGAAAACTTACCAACGGATTTAAATAATGTTTATCATGTAGGTTAACATAAACCGTACCAACAATTGACAATAATTTCAAAATTGTACGTTTATCCGCCATGTTATAAAAAAATATTGTTTATTAACAACAATAATTTCTTCATTTTTACAGTGTTCCGCCGATATGATTCGCATTTGCGGACTTTTGCAATAAGATGCACATAGTATACACCAAAAATAGCGTACGTAGCAATACGTATGCATCATTATTTGGAATCTCGATAGCTGTCATAAAATGGCTACAATGACATAAGATGCCAACCTACAAACAATTAACAACTGAAACACGTGTTTTGTTATTTATTTATTTAAATTAAAACTTACACACAAATATTAATGATGTTTTATATGTAGGTACACATCAATACTACCAACACTCGACATTAGTTTCAAAACTGTTGCTTTAACCGCCATGTTATAAACAAATATTGTTTATTTACGGCAGACATTTTTTTCATTTTTACAGTGTTCCACCGATATGATTCGCATTTGCGGACTATTGAAGTTAGATGCACAAAATATGCTTCAGAAATGGCGTAGGGAGTCAGACCTTTCTAATTATGTATTTGGAATTTTGATAGCTGTCATAGAATGGCTACAATAACGTGTTATGTTTTATGACTTTCACGGCAAACATGCAGAAAATAACAACAAACTTGGTCGATAATTTAAAAAGCTATTAATATAGTTTCAATACAAGTTATTGTATAATTAAACAATATAACATTTTAGATATAATCTGTATCTACATTATAGAACTTTCCATACACTGATAGGTTTAATAGTTTATGAATTGGAGCCTATTGAGTAGACCACGGTCGAATGAAATTATGCGGAAATCCATCAACTTGAAGGTTTTAATTTCTTTAAAGAAAACTTCCTAACGGATTTCAATAATATTTCATGCATTTATTAGCAACATATCAGGAAATAATAGACTAAAGTAATAAGGTTGTTACTACATCCGCCATCTTGTAAAAAAATCATATGTTTATTATAAAGGTATTTTTTTTTTTTAAAGAGTAATATCATATGCAAATGATTTATTTGATTTGATACATTGAAAAAAACCGCTCATCTGTCAACGCGGAGCGTTTTTAGATGAGCGTAGCGAAGCGGAGTGAATCTCTCCATACAACTCGATCGGCGCTTTGTCTGTGTGTGTGTATGTGTGTGTGTATGTATGTATGTATGTATGTATGTGCGCTAAATTTTGTTCGTCGCGCACAGGTCAAACGGCTTAACGTATTTGGCTGAAATTTTCGGGCAACGTTTGTGACTACTAAACTCGATGCTGTTAACATAACCAGCAAAATTCGTCAAGATGCCAACCTACAAAAAATTAATTACTGGAAAATAAAATTTGTTTATTTATTTAATTAAATGAAAACTTACACACGGATTTGAATTGTGTTTCACTTGTGTATTAACAACAACGGTACCAACACTTGACAAAAGTTTTAAAATTGTAAGTTTATCCGCCATGTTATAAAAAAATATTGTTTATTTACAACAACAATTTCTTCATTTTTACAGTGTTCCGCCGAAATGATTCGCATTTGCGGACTTTTGCAATTAGATGCACATTGTATACACCAAAAATAGCGTACGTAACAATACCTATGCAATATTATTTGGAATTTCGATAGCTGTCATAGAATGTTTACAATGACGTAAGATGCCAACCTACAAAAAATTAACAACTGAAACACATGTTTTGTTATTTATTTAATTAAATTAAAACTTACACACCGATATAAATAATTTTTTATATGTAAGTCCACATCAATAGTACCAACACACGACAACAGTTTCAAAATTGTAGCTTTAACTGCCATGTTATAAACAAATATTGTTTATTCACGGCAGTAATTTTCTTCGTTTTTACAGTGTTCCACCGATATGATTCGCATTTGCGGACCATTGAAGTTAGATGCACATAGTATGCTGCAGGAATGGCGTAGGGAGTCAGACCTTTCCCACTTTGTATTTAGAATTTTGATAGCTATCATAGAATGGCTACAATGGCGTGTTATGTTTTATGACTTACACGGCAAAAATGCAAATGTTAACAACGAGCTTTGTAGACAAATAAAAAAGCTTATATTATCATTTAAATGCGGTTATTGTATGATTAAACAATATTACATTTTAGATATAGTCTGTATCTACATTATGGAACTTTCCATACACTGATAGGTTTAATAGTTTATGAATTAGAGCCTTTTGAGTAGACCACGGTTGAATTAAATTATGCGGAAATACATTGAAAAATCAATTTAAAGGTTTTAATTTATTTAAAGAAAACTTCTTGACGGATTTAAATAATATTTCGTGCAGTTATTAGCAACATATCGGCAAATAATATACACAAATTCTAAGGTTGTATTTTGAACCACTATCTTTTTAAAAAATCATGTGTACATTATAAAGGTATTTATTTTTGTAAGAGTAATATGATATGCAAATGATATGTTTGATTTACTTAAAAAAAACTCGCTCATCTGGCAACGCGGAGCGTTTTCCTAGTCCTAGTGTAATCTACGTTCTGTTTGCTGCTGTATTTTATGGACGATTTTCCGGCACACATATATTTTCCATTAGTCACGCTTTGCTTATCAATTGAAACATATAATAATATTTATTTTGTAGGCACGATTGACAAACAAATGTGGTTTTATCTATTTTGCTTCGAAATTGAAACATTGTTTTTTCACTTACATTAATTTTGATTCAGTTCTTCAAACACAATAGTCTAGTTTACATAAGGGACTCAGTACGAGATTGAGTGAGTTAATCGTACTCGGCACCCATGTAAACGCCTTGAAAACGATACAGAACCGACTGGGTTCGGCCTGACTAAATAGCTGGACCGTACTGAAAAACCGTACTCAGTCCTATCATGAGTGTTGACGCGAGACCGCAATAGAGTTCTGATTAATTTCGGTACACTTCATGTTAACGTTGGCATCCATGAAAGCTTTCAGTCCGGTTCTAAATTCGGACATGTAAACATGGCTAATGATTTCCGAGTAGTTATTAATCGTAGGCATGAACATCCACCATTTTGTGATCCATCGCCGATGGCGCCTTTTGGTTGTTCATTCACGTATTTAATTAGATTTGAACACACTTCGAGTAAAATTCTTCCCGTTCAGCTCGATAGTAATACTTTCAGTCCGCTGAATAGCGTTAATTGTACCTTGGAGCTGATATGAGCTCAGATAATCGAATCATGCGTCAGTTGAGGCAGAACAATAGAGAGGCAAACTATCAAGTTAGGCCCGACCTCTACCGGGAGACCGACAAACCTTGCAGCGTCAGCAGGTTGGTAAAACCTGTCAGCGGGGGAAGGAGTTTACTGTCAGTAGCTGGACGGGTTGGGATGAAATGCATCTCTGACAAGATAACCCACACAATGGACACATTCGCTATTTATTTACTTGGTATTTCTTTCAAGCCTGACAGTGCAGTGATGTGTTTAAATATGTATTCGTAAATGCTTCAATCTTGAACATACTTACATAAAAAAAATTCTATTTAAGAGCTGATTAAATTATTTTAAACGCAATACAAACATAACAGATTTTCAGCTACATATGAGCATACTTCTTGAATGTACACGATAGAAAATAATGCTGCAATGTAATTAGTAGAAAAACAGAAGCATCCAAACTTCAAACATCGTTATATGTGCCACGAGTCTTTAAGTACCATAACATTTATTTTTTTTAATCTGTACTTAGTTTTCTTTTGGTTGCGCAGGTATGATACGTAAGTTACTTAAAAGTACTTCCATTTACCCTCATTATAACTAGTGAAGAGTAAATTCCAAGGAAATGAAATTATAGCGTTACTATGCGCACAGCTCACAACTAGCTCTACTCTTAAAACTAGAGTCCTCTTAAATATAATTTCTTGCGCGCATACAAGATCTGAACAGAACTCACCTAATTGCTCTTATTTGCTCCCACGTGAAACGAGAGAATCTGGTGTTAAGTATTATAGGCTAAATCTTTTCACAAGTCACAACAAATCATGCTCCCGACCGAGAGGAAGAGCTCCAAGGTTTGGGTTACTTGAATTTAGGAAGACGGGTCAACATGTCTTCAATACGTTTAATTTCTTCCTCATTACGCTCGTGTGAAACTAATAAAACAACTTCAATTCAAACCAGTTGTAGAATCAATAAATTATAGCCCGTATTGACAAACTCTTGGCATAACACATATTTAAATAAAATTTCTTACTATGTATGTAACGTTGTGCTTTTTTGATTTTGCATTATCATCATCAATAAAATAAAACTGATATCGTTCTACAACGATTGCTAAACAATAAAATATTTGATATTTTATAAAATATAACACATTATTTGAAGAAATTTGTAAAAGTTACGATGATGATTAATTAAACTGAGTGTTAATCTGCTGGATCGCCTCTCCTCATAGAAAGTTTCCATTCAAAATAGCCGTCGCGGGAAGAAATGAGAAAAATCTCCCCCTCTCCCTCCACAACCCCTCGTTGAGGAATATCACAATGTACTCTTACAGACGTAAAGTTATTTCTCATGTCGGATTTCTCATGTGAAGCGAATGTAGTTCCGTCGGTACTCAGTTTGATTTGCATAGTTTGTATTTTCAGCTGTGCTCTAACATTTTCAACTCTCTGATACAGACAGCTGGTTGTTCGCATGACCTAACGATATTCTTTCTTACCTAACAATAACATCATTGTACCAGGGTTTTGCACAAGAAACTCGTTTTTCTTTTGATTTCTCATGATTGCAGATTTTAATGTCGTTCAGTATACAAGATTCTATAATGTGTGCATAGTAAACGTAATAATCTGCTTTTATACATCCTTTAAGATCCATTTTAAAAAAAAAACTGAAATAAAGGTTGGCCAATGAGCAACGAAAGTCTCATCTCGTCAACTTTTACTGTCCAATAACATTTTGTCCGCAGCGGCGGCGGCAGAATTGCGAAACCCTGCCTGAGAATCATAACACCCATGATGACCATAGTTAAACCTCTACAACACTTAAGTAACTCATTAAAAAGGTTTCATCTTGAACATTGAAACCACATAATGACGTCATATGTGAAAACCGTTCAGCCTATCACAAAACGTTACTTTGCAGTTTAATTATGGGAATTATATCAACCATAAAACATTTAGTGCTGACACCGACGCCAAAGAGGAATAAAGCAAACCGGGAGGAAGAGATGTCTAATATTCTGGGTCGTAAATCTTAAATGTTAGGATACCTTGATGAGGATGTTGAGCGCGTTTATGCTTTCGTGGCTTCCGAGATGTTGCAAATAATTTAGTACGTGTCATACCTCATGTTGCAAGACTTTTGACGTGTATGTTTTATGGCCAAGAGTGCATTCGCCATAACGTGGTAAAGACGTGTTCCTATAGTCATTCATTAACATTGCAATTGGTTGATCTAGGGCAATATCGCCATTGGTGATGTATAGTATGTCAGGAAGTACATCTAGTTTAAAATGTGGATAGACATATCCTTTTGCAAAGCACAACATTCAAAATAGCAATCTGATGTAAGATCTTTAAATACAGCAGTGCGGCAAACAACACACAATATATTATATTGAAACATAGAATACATTTGAGGACAACGGACGGAACTGATGACGGAGAAGAAGGTGATATCCCTGGTGTATTATATTTTACGTGGGTGTAATTTCCTTTCATTCTAAGAGCATTAACTGGAGAGCAACTTCACGTGGGTGTATTTTAATTGGTGCTTATCATGAATGAAATAACTTAATCGAAACATGAATAAATAATTTGTAATTGAAGTAAAGGAGAAAACAATTTAGAGCATCAGCTTTCGTAGCGATTAGTCTCGAAGAAAACAATGCGAGGAAGGATTCAGTTTCACTCGAATCTCACTTTCTCTGTCTCTGTCACTTCATACTTCAATAGTTGGAGAATGTAAGGGGACCCTTACGGTTGCTGTTTTGAAAGTAATTCAAGCAATTAATTATACATTCATTTCCAAAATCACAGCTGTAATTATTGAAATATTTTAAATTTTGTTAATCCAGTGTTTACTTCTTATAATGGTTAGTAACCAACCACTTGTTGAAATAACTAAACTCAATGGTTTAATAGTTGAGACTTACCACACCACGGTCAAACTGTTACATGACCAACCCTTAGATGTCTTATAACAGCCGAATGCAGATCTCAATCACCGAGTTCTCTCTTTACCGCGTTTAATTCACGATTTCCTCAAAGCTTCTTCACCGTGACGCACTTTGCTGCCATGGAGACAGAGAATTATTTCAAATTATAGATATTTCTCTCGTCTTTTAACAGAAGTTCTTCAGTGACGTCAATCCGTCCTAGTTTTCCCTTAACTTTCGTTATCTGAATAAGAGCTAATTTCCCTCTTGTCTAGAGAGAGCTGGTTGATTGACATCGCTTGACTCTGACGTCACAGTGGTAGCTATAATCGTTGTCACAGCGTGCATGAAACAGGGCAGCTTCGATTAGAGGAACCCTTAAGGTATGGGAATAGAACTGTTATAGTGTTATTTATTTTAATGAAGCTCTAAACTATTTGCACTCCATTCGCACTCTTCTATTTACAAACTCGATAGCACAACAGTTCAATTAACAACTGTGTATCGTTAAAACTTTAAATGTGTGTTAAGCTATTGCAAATGAAGGCCGCAGCAGCAAAACCTCATTAATAGTTTCAAAACTATGTAACAATCGTGATACATTTAAAATAGTCCATCCCATATTGTTTTTTTAATCCTTATTATGAACGAATGAAGTAGACCATATTTCTATTCAGCTCCAATTAAACTTCTCTCATCTATTATTTGTCGGTTTGAAGCATTACTGCCTAGAATGTAAAAGGGATTTAGAACTTGATTTATTGGAAAATTTTAAAGCGTTGTTCTCTCTCTCTCTCTCTCTCTCTCTCTCTCTCTCTCTCTCTCTCTCTCTCTCTCTCTCTCTCTCTCTCTCTCTCTGTCTCTCTCACTCACTCACGTTTACTGTGTGAGTGTCTAAATATAACTTGATGATAGCGAACTACCTACTTTCATCGTTTGCATCATGCTTTTAAGATGGCCGCGGGCGAAAAGTGTCTCGTTAAGTATACATTTTTCGTTCCAAATCATGCACAACATAACAGCAAAACTTTTCAAGAAATTTTCCTTGTCGTGTTTTTAGCCCCAAGTTTTGAATTTAGTACCTCTCTTATATTTTCTGCTGGGTATGATAATGTTTCTCTATTCGACCCGCGAGAACAGTTAAAAATAGCCATGAGACGTTGTCCTTGAAAGTTGTTTGTTGTTGTGACGATAAGAGTTCCGCATGCATAATATACGAGGCGGGGAATTACTTATTCCGTTCACCGCTAGAGCGCAGCAACTCCGCCGACATTTTGTTTTGTGCATTTTACTCACGACTTGTTTCTTCTATCATACACAGACAGACAGACAAACAGACAAACAGACAGACGGACAGACAAACAGAGACTCTGTGAATGAGTTTTAATTTCCTGTGGTGAGATAATTTGTTTTCGTAAATGTCGTCGTTGTTGGTGTTTATTATGAACAAATAGCGATGAACATTACGGATTTGAATCCCAAGCGGCAAGCAGAGCTTTATTAAGATACTACTATGTTTTTACTGTATCATAAATCAACTGTCTTGAATACACTTGGAATCTATGTTATTTGAAAACTAAAAATGAAATAGTTATGAAAAATATACGGTAGAGCTGTACTATGTAGTTGAAATGTCTTACCTAAAGATATATGTACACAAGTTTCATAACAATCAGCTGTTATTGTTATGTATATATATATATATATATATATATATATATTTTAATATAACTGAATACATTTACTTGTATGTGCTTATTTTAATATAACTGAGTAAATTTACTTGTGTGTACAACTTGATTTGAGTGGACAAAGAAAAAGACCTAACGAACAATATTTTATGTATTTCCTCAAAGAAGTATTACACAAAATGCAGTTTGCATCTAATGGTACGAAGTATATAATATAGAAATGCAAGTGCAACTCGAGCTTATGAAATGAGTCGTGCTGCAACTTTATATAGAAGCATTTGAATGTGAATTACATTTTACACAGATCAAACAAGTTGCTCTAATTCTACTTATCTATGCTCATAAACTCATTTACTTTTATCTTACATTTATTTTCAAATGTGTTTATTTGTGCAAAATAAAACAAAGTCTACTACAAATATTTTACTGAAACTAGTACTCAGATAGGGTTCATCCAAAATGCAGAGAAATATTACTCAATTACTTTGATGAAAAACTATAGGGATGCCCAACGATACGCTACAGAATATTATTGAGTGGTTATTGTTTATTAATACATGTTTATAAAGCGTTGGGATTGTAGTCACCTAGAACGACAGGCAGAGCTACCGGGAACTTGGTCTACCCGCAACCAGACCCAGACACATTACATAAGTAATACTATTATATTTACTTGTATCCATGTTGTGTAAACGTACAGCTGCACCTCGTTAAAACATAAGTGACATTTCACTACATACCTACTAATTAATTAGCTCAAAAATACAAGATAATGACTACGAGAGCAGAAACTAGTTTGGACACATTGCAATATGACAAAAAATACAATTGTATTGTTCTTGGCACAGTAAAATAACGTAAATTCCAAGCAAGTTGCACGACTTCAGTACAGAGGTTTGCCGTACATTCAAACTAGCGTATATTTTATTTGCTATAGTAAGTTATTTCCATCAAATCATCCTGTCGCCAGCAATGATGGTGAGCCCAATAAAGCCAGCGCAATATCTAAAGAGGTTGACAAGTTAAGTTTGTAAACGGCGGTTGTCAGCTGAGATGCCCTTGGGAATGTATCTTTGTCAACGATCAACTGCGTTAGGACTCTGTCATAGGCGGTAGAATGCCAGCCCACTTGTCTTAGCTGAGTAGGCAACTGTATGAGAGCAGCCTCCTACAAATACTGTCACTTTGAGGAATAACGGATTAATATCATGTATTTCCATATTCAGTTCTCCAAAGTAGGTGTACTGAAATGAGACATACTTCCATATTTTGTTTATTAAATTCACAAGCGCACAACCCACATGACACCACAACTACGTCATGAAATAATATTAAGATGAAAGTAAAGAGATCTATCTGTTTCTCAGGAATTTCTGTAACAAAATCTTGTGATTCTTGTATTTTCCTAATAAAACTGATTTATTAAACGTTAATATCAGAAAAGAGCATTACAACAAATCCAAATAAAAATCTAACCAGGCATCTCAATTATTTTTCATTTTTTAACGTCTGTTTAACGTTCAATGTTATTAAGAAATCACTCCCAGAAAATGGTTCGTGCATGTATGTATAGCATGTTACTAATCAGACGTTCATTGGTACAAATGAAAAACACCACAATTTCATCAATGATAATTATAATATTAATTTTATAATAGTAGTCAATGTATTTTTAACTACCTCAGATGTCGCTGGAAACGTTTCTTAGTATTTCCAAGCTCACCAGGTAGACTGGGGCATAACTCGCCTCTATATTGGCTGCTTAGTCGATAAAACCTACAAACACGTCTCTCCGGAGACATAACTAAAATATAAACGGGCGAAATGTTGTATTTGATACTTTTTTTACTATATTCTTGCCAAACTCAATACATGGCGAAAATATCGGTAAAGTCGTAAACAGAATTTTTCGTTTTTAGTCATAAATATTTTATTAGCAAAACACTTTATGGGTAACGCGGTGTAACGAAGCTCCCTGCATTAGCTCGTATACAAACAGGTTAACTACATAAGGTAGAGTATGTCAATATTGTTTCATGGCGGCATCATCGGAAAATGCTATAATAATTAACTTTCCTGTAAGAATACCTGCTGCATAAACTCGTATACTCTACTTTACGCGACTTAGACTTACTTCGTGCTAAGTATTCAGATGTTCGGGAAGGAGTAAAGTTTCCAAAGCCATAATTTACCTTATAAATAACCGAGGAAAAGCTTAATGGAAAACACCTTCAGGCAGGATTGACTGGGACGTGAATCAAACCTCAGCCTCATGGATATCGTGAAGTACATTGGCATCATACTAAATAGTACTTATATCACTACAACTAAATATAAGTAAGTAAACATAAGTACACTAGCCAACATATTTAAGGATTGTAAATATACAAAAATAGAATAGGAATATCAGTATATTGTCAATTGTCATGGTCCAGTGAGTTGGGAGCCGTCACAGCAAAGTGGAATTAAAACATGGTAAATCCTAACAGAAATCACACCTTGTTACTGTGTGGGCAGACAATGTAAATACAAATTTATTTTCATTTTTGTTTTAAAAATAGAATAGAATAGACTGGAGTCAGTTCTCGTAGGTGACTGCGACGACCCAGCTGTGTTTGCCTAACATATTCTCGCTCTTTGTTTAGTCTCCGAGCAGTCACGGTCAAACCGTTGAAAACATTTCTTGAGTTATTCTGCCGAGTCATACAAGTACAAGATTGATCAATGACGAGGTAGAGACAGATCTATTCAAATCCTCTCGCTAACAGAACAAATCAACACCATACACAAGAAACCGACAGACAAAAACTTAGAACAAACAAAAGAAACAATGAAACGTGCAACATATGGGTCGGAGGCAGAACTCAAAGGCATTTCTACAGCTCTGCGATTCGTCGGATGAATGACAGAAGTGGACAGTCAGAGCGCCTGGAATTCTGTTTCGGAAGGTTACATGTTCAGTTCCCATCGGCGGCAATCATGACTGAGGTTTTTGCCACACATTCCCTCTCTCTCTCTCGCTCTCTCTCTCTTCGAATTGCCTATGTGTTTTTTTTTCTCTTTCAGAAGTGCATCTAGTAAATTTTTTTATGCTACTATGTGACTATTTCAACTGTTTCAAGCTCCTGATAACTGAAGAAATTCTCGAAAATAGCTTTAGTTAAATTATTATGGAAAATGAACCATGGTAACAAGAGTCTCGCGTACCAGGCTTAGCCAACTTCATCGCGGTTTGGTGTGAATTATATCTAAATAAATACATAACAATAACACATATAATTTCCTAATTGTATGTGTATACTTTGTGATTCTATAATAAAAATGTATACACATAATTTAGTCGGTACATTTGTGTGGCAGCAATCGAGCCCGCAACCTTTCTTCCCAAGACTCTCCCCCCTCCGCTTGGCAACCACTATCGCCAACTAGTCGACAAAAGTTCAGTAGCAATTCTTGTTTATTCGCTCGGTCAGTTTTATCTAATCACATAATCTGTGTTGACCGCAGCCATCTTAGCTTAGCAATCGTTACAACGCTTTATGTCTAGAGCGATGTTTACGATCTCTTGTATTCTTGGCATGGGCCGGCAATTTCCCACCCATCGCTGCCACGACTGACAACGACAACCTGGCAACATGGCAACCTGGCAACATGGCAACATGGCGACATGGCGACATGACAACATGGCGACATGGCGACATGGCGACACAATGCGGACAGATGACGGACTATGAGTACGAGCGCAGAAACCGCTGACAACAACGCTACCATAGGGTATTTGAATTTGAGTTTTGTATTCTTAGCTTGAACATGAGGTGAATGCTTCGCGCGATTGCCGTAGAGGCCAGCATCGCAGTCGGAACGAAGCGCGAGCTATGGTTCGTAGCTCAATGTAAATCTGTCGCTATTTACGAGATCACATAGCAGATCTCTTCTTCAGAATCACTTGGTCGTTAGCACTGCCTAACGACCCAGGTGCAGCGTTCATGTTGTGTACAGTCGCCACCAGACTGCGCCACTCGATGTATCGTCGGCATGACGAAGACGAAGACGAAGACGAAGACGAAGACGAAGACGAAGACGAAGACGAAGACGAAGACGAAGACGAAGACGAAGACGAAGACGAAGACGAAGACGAAGACGAAGACGAAGACGAAGACGAAGACGAAGACGAAGACGAAGACGAAGACGAAGACGAAGACGCGAAGACGAAGACGCGAAGACGAAGACGAAGACGAAGACGAAGACGAAGACGAAGACGCGAAGACGAAGACGCGAAGACGAAGACGAAGACGAAGACGAAGACGAAGACGAAGACGAAGACGAAGACGAAGACGAAGACGAAGACGAAGACGAAGACGAAGACGAAGACAATATGATAGTGATGTGCATTAAACAATATAATACAAAAACCAGTAAATGGTTTCTGCAGTCAACACACCAGTATTTAATTAATGACTATCTAGCTTTCCGACGATGCAACAAGAATGTTGAATGCTTTGCCCACGGGTTGATAAACCACGATACGAGATCATCCCACCTCGCTCATAAACCATCGCAATTATTCGAGCACATTAATAAGGGAGGCCGGAGGATTAACCACATAAACCAATAACTGTACACAATATTGTTGCACCACAACATGGCAAGATCATAGAGCAAATAGAGGAATAACAATACGTTCCAGTCAAGGTTTTGGCGTGTTTATTGGTGCTAAGACGGTCAACTTACAATAATAATTATGGAGGCGTCAGTATCAACTCCCAAGATGGCTGCTTGAAACACTGCTTACTGACACGCACGGGACTCAACTACTGTAAGACATACAGGACACGATGGGGTAAAACTGTTTCACTCTATTACACTCTATACACTCTATTAAATTCATTTATATCTATCTGCAAGAGGGCATTGCCCCACAAATGCGATACAATAAAATAACAAATAACAAATAATTACAAAAATACGCAAAACTAAAACCATAAACCAAACGTCAAACACACTAATGTCATTTCAGGGCACAGTTACCACGGTAGTGACTTGATACACATATTTAAAGAAAATTGTGAACTAACAAACATGTTTTATGATAAAGACACATGTTAAACTGATACATTCCTGGACTCGATTAAAAGTTAAAACAAATATAGTTGCGGATATTAATTTACGAACATAATTTCTGTAAATATCTTGGATCCTATACAATACATTTTAGAAATACACTTTCGAAAAATTTAGCGTTCCCATGAAATAGAAACGCGCACATTTTCCAACATAAGATATGTCGTATTTGTAAGAAGTACTGTATAGTCACAGTGAAAGCTATAGTACTGATAACGTTACTCACCATGTCCATGCGGGTTTATAGCAAAGATCCCTCAAGTAATCCATTCCTTATTCATTCAATCTAATCTCATTTAATGTCAATCCGTGCCTTATTACTTTTCATCATAGGCTAAACGTGCTTTTATATGCAGCTCACTTGGCGAAGTTTGATGCAATATTGCCTGATAGTTATGAAATAAATAAATAAAAACTATCCAGACACATTATCGTTATGATAAGAAAGATCTAGTTCATTCTTGATTGAATTTTAAATGAACGTCATGCACATACGAAAGTAATGGAATGCAAAAACGTGTCACTATATAATAAAAAGAGTTACTATATCAAGGAAGCTAACTCACAGTGGACTATATATGAGCGCATTACTATGCAGAAGAAATACGGACTTTATAAAGAATACACCATGGATGTAAGAGAGATATACGAAAGCACGAAATATTAACCATGCTTTTTAAAGCATGAGCAGATAAGTCTGATTTAATAGAATCTCCGCAAACGTTGATCACATTTTTTGTTTAACAAAAACCAGGACGACGCTGCAAAGAATGATGAACGGGCATTATTAAAAATAAATCAAGAACTTTATAATTTAAAATACTAAGCAACCAAGAAAAGGGGGTATAAATTCATGTAATAGGATTTTATTTCGCGTAGAAATGATTTGAAACGAGCTGTGCATGACAGGAAACAATTTTAAAACGATTTGAAGTTTGTTTCATTTCAATTAAATGTCTATTAATTTCGTAACTATATAATGACTATTATCTAGAACTGCTTATTGAAAAAAGGGTATTATAATTTAGATGTAAGTGATTTAAAAGTATTGTATTCACTTGCACTTAGTATCACGGTCAACACGCGTGTAGGCGTTCCTAACGCCGAGGATTGTCCGCCGGTCCACAGCAGATTATGCAAATATATCTAGGCTATAAATCTAGATAGTGTTTGATTAATAGGACACACCGAAGAATGTCTAATACTCGCTCTGTCAAATAATGTGTGTTATTTTGAGATGTGAGTATATTCTGGATCGTATGATCAGTGTAGATTCTAGATGAATACAGGAGAAAATGTGTTATTTTAGGCAAATGTAATATGATATAGGTAAAAATGTTTTTGGAATAAAACTACGCATAATGTCTTATTTATGCCAAGCTAACACTTATATTGCGTTTTGAGAATTCCATATTATGCCCAAAGAAATTTTCATATAAATCAAACTATTTAGGGAAATTGTATTTTTGAATGTTCTAAATAGTATATACGAGTACTGATACGTTGAAACATCCAAGATAAGTAAAAGATAATAATAAATGCGAACTGACTGGTATATTGAATGAAAAAGTAAGCAATACTGCCTGAATAATATATTATATATTGAAAATCAAAATATCATAAACTGTTTCCCGTCGTTTCCAGTCGTTACTTGTAACTTTTACGACAAATATATGCCGAGACCGTAAAGCTGTATGGAATATTGACTATATTTTGCCAACATGTACACACAGATGGTATTCGTGCTGTTGTACTTCGGAGACAGATTTGATATTTCACCTGCACATTCAATAAAGCTCCGTATGTGAGTGGTTCTATTTACTTATGAAATATCAATTTTTACTCCACTGTCACAGAGTAATACGAGTGTTTTATAGGTTAGCGTTGGCTTTAGCGTCCCACCCACGTGCAACGGTTTGCATGGCAGGTTGGTTTGTGCGTCACACAGAAGAAACGAGTTCATTTGATGGTTTTACTCGTGGATAAAACTGCGATATTCCATCAGCTGTTCTGTAAAAGTAAGTCTATAACTAAGCGAGCGTTTTTATTCTACTTTTATGTCTCTAGTTTAGGGTTTTCGTTTGGTTTTGTGTCTCCCGATAATAACGGTCAAACGAAGAGTTTGTCAAGTTGAAGTTTCACAAGCTTCGATGTTCATTGAACGCCATTAGGTTTTGTGGAAAATAGGAACAGAAGTTTCTTAGTTACAAGTTAAAAATAGTTACTCGAAAAAAACACAATTACAAAACTGAAAGTGTGAGATAGCCATAGTATAGTAAATTTCCGTCCTGTCACGAATGTTTTCCTAATGCGATTTGATAAGTATTGAAGGTAGAAATTGCATTTCCTTCTCTTTTAAGAAACGACTCCATACTAGACAAATTTATTAATTTGTATTTTAGTAGGCTACCAAAAGTATGAACATCGTTAGTAAACTATACTTACTTGTTTCACCATGGCAACCATGTCTCACAATGGTTGTTGCTATGGTGAAAACAATAATATCAGGTCTAACAAGTCTTTTTATTTCCCTTCATACAAAACAAAATTTCTTAGGGTGGTCTTATCATCTGAACTTAGCCTACATGTTTCAAACCACGCACACACATTGTATATTGTATTTATTAGTCCTGCTTCATCTACCGGTACCGATAACTTCAACCATGTGAGAAGCGGGAAACGTTTTCCGATCTGGTAATAGTTCCATCCTTGAACATGGTTTAGACTTGGAGGACCAGCGCAACCAAAAGCCTGCCAGCGAGTGATGATCGGATAATTGCGGCAAAGTGGCCAATAGTAATTGTTACACAATAGATTAGATAAAATGATTCAGCTTCCCTCTGCGGGCAGACCAGTTCTTGGTAGATGGAGCCACCTGTCACTGCGGCCGGAATTAGAAACATTGCAAGTCACGAAATATGCTTTGTTGTATATGCAACAATACGATAACAGAGCTGCACTTTGCAAAAACAGTGAACTTCAAGCAAAAAACACAAAATTATGGTGGCATCCCTTAACTATCTGCTAGTTTTGATAACAAATCAGATGCTGGGAATTAAATTAAGGATGTTGATGACTTGGAAATCTGTGTTAATACAAACTTACACACAAATCGGTTACAAATACGCTCATTGTTGAAGTTTTTTAGCTTGTGTTCGTAGGTAACCTTATGATATCATGCGTTTAGCTTCTAAAGTCTCGTCGCGTTAACTTGCAAGGTGTTGCCGTCATGGATAATGTTATAGTAAAGTGACGCATGTGACAACTACCAACCTAAATCTAGTTGAATCTCGTTCTCATGCCTCCTGTAATGTAGATATTATCAGCGCATCTGTTGGCAGGCGTGGTGAGGTCGCATTACAACCACGGTTGGTGCACATCACTCAGTGGACAATGCCAAGCAGGTATTGGGAAATCCTGCGGTGAATATCGTTATTGAAATAGACCACGTGGAGCGTCCGTCGAGAACTGGAGGGTTGTTTGGTGATGTGTGTGGCTGTACACCACCGCTAGTGCACCATGCTAGTGTGAACGCACTATAGGCGAGCCCAAGGGAGTGTAATTATCGAGTGAGGCGGCTCAGGCCTCAAAGAGTAGCCCATCATTACAAGTCGCCGTATAATGACTGGGTCCAACTCTGCCTGGTCTAGTTCGCCTCTAAACCAGGGCTGGGCAAACCAAACATCTCAATGTGATGACTGTGTTGGATTAATGGTTTTAATTTGTGTTTTTAGTTTCTTTACACATCAACAGTACTACTACTGACGGCAACCTATCATGGGAGATTGAGGCCGTCATAACGAAAACCTGAAATGCGTTTCATGTTGGTACATGGTTTACATATTATAACATTCGGACTATAAAGTTTTCTTTTTGGAATTTATAACCAACATAATGTTTCATAAGAACTAAAAACTGGAATAACAACATTTTAATGCCGCAATTATTATGTTTGTCATTTCTTTCCGTAGGTTTTTGTTTTTAAACATTATTTATTTTGTTTGAATTAAAACTATTTAAAGCAAAGGAATTAAAACACATTTTTGTAATTATTAGTCACCTTCTTCGTTACTGTAGTCATTTTTAATTAAAAAAAATAAACGTGATCCCCACTATTAGAAAAGAAACATATATTTCTATAATTTTTGTTCTTCCTTCAATGTTAGTTCAAAATACACTTGCTCCATTTCTTCCCGAGAGCCGAGACCTCTTTGAGCGCGGCGTTGCAACCCTCCCCTAGAAGTCCCCCCCCCCCCCTGGGCACGTGACAGGGCGCCCCTCGGCTTTGGGCAGCCCTGGCCGATGCTCGGGAGTCGGAAGGTGGCAACTAGCCCAGACCGTTTCAGAGTCAAGGCTTGTTCCCCTCGTAATTCCCTACGATCAGCGGGCAGAATCACGGCCGTACATCAGATAAATTAAAGATTTAAAAGTGACATAAGCTAACATCAGTCGCCTACAGACTGCCCAATAAGGTGTGTATGCAAAACAAAGAACGAACCAAATCTTTTCGCTCGCACACAATAATTAATATGCTGTAGAGTTTATGATTATAACATGTTGTTGAGAATTAATGTCATTATATTAAATACACACATAACTCATGGATGGAGTGTAGCACATTGCATTCAAGCCTGTTATTAGAAGAGCTGTTAAGGGTGCTGACAGTGTAATAATGTGTTCGTTGAGCTGAGGTCAACGCCAAATACAGTATTGACGGTTATAATTACACATGGCGTGCAAGTAGTTCACAAGCACAAAACAATGTAGCCAACTGAAAGCTAAGTTTTAAGTTTTAAATCACGTTGTGACTGGAACTCAATATGTAATGGATAATATGACAAAGATTAATTCAAGTATAAGATTCGAACCCATGCGGAGTGGTGATAAGATATGATATAACTGCCCCGAGAATCTCATACACGTACCATATTTGGGTGAGCATGTACAAAGTTGATGCCAGTTGTCAACAGTTTAAAATCGTAAAAACTGCATGGAAATTAATTATAACGATCTGATTGTACCAGAAAAAGATGTAATCATTGATGATAATTTTACATTGTGAAAGTTCACATTGTGATTCGTGTACATAGTTCAATTTCTACACGAGCTAATCGACTGTCTAGTTTTCTTATATTTATTTAGTATTAAGTGGTATTAAGTGGCATTAAGTGGCATTAACAGCATAATAAGTATCAGTTGGGTCGAAGAGCACCGATGAGAAAGATGCTATTGGTTCTAGCAACAGTACTTTATAAAAAGTACATAAATTACACATTATATACACTTCATAATAAAAATACAATGTGGAACAGTTTTTACTGTGACTTTTAAGATTGACTTTGTAAGTTTCTGTCATAATTTGTGTTCTTCTGTTGCCTTTATTTCTAATACACTACTTTTTTAATACGTCACTTGTTAAGTTCTTCTCGGTCGATGTAATTCTGCAATAACAGTTTAACAACACTGTGTTGCTGGTGTGAGTGAGAGGAAGATGTTTAAATCCCATGTGAATAGTTCCATATGGTTGATGTGTATGAAACGTGTTCTTAGGTTAAATCACGGAGCTCAGAGATTTGGTTAGCTATATATTTATAGTGTATCCATCGAAACGAATCGATCAAAATAATCATAGTGATAGGTTTATCCCCACACTTGTCGTTCACATGTGTAACATAACAAAAGAACAAAAACAATATACAAAATGCTAGGTTCGAAAATGTAAGTTGTTTTATCTGTAACCACACCAAAATAAGATCATCTATAATACACTATAATAGCTATTATCATATCGTATGGGTATTCCAATGAAAATATTCTCCTCTGATGTATATAGTATAAAGTGATGTAGTTATGTATATAGTGTACTAGTATATACTATAGATATACTAGTTATGAATGAGAGCTCTTACAACAGACAGAGTGGCAGAGTGGAAAAATGACGGCGGTAAAAATTGCAACGAAGTAGATTAAAATGGAAACAGTTTACGATGGAATACCGGAGCTTTCTATAGAGTCATACATAAGAATTAAGAAACGAGGTTTATCACAAGATAATACCACCACAGCTTTACAGCCAAAGAGTTTATTAATTTACAAGACACATCATTTCTCATTTTGTATTGAAGTCTCTATGCGGATATAAAAGGTTTACTATCATTTTGATACACCTACGTTACATATTTCCAATTTAAGGGTACTGGGATCTAACTCGCTTATTAGTTAACGTTTCAAGATAATTAAAAGATGATTCCTACGCGGAGTTTCGTTTTCCATCAGCTTAGCTATGAATTACAAAACTGTCAAATATTGCAGTCGTTACGTTTGTCATTTCAATAATTAAAATTATTAAAGCAGATTACAGAAATAAAAATTTAACAATTGTAAGATTTGAAAGTTTTTAAATTCATTGTTTAGCTTATACGAAACGAACTCTGTTGAGATATTTTTCAATATTTTGAAGCGAACTCAGGAATCGCTCGAATATTGCGAGCTACTGATTTGCAAGTCCCTCAATGCGTCGCTGCAATCATTCTACACATCACTCAACAACGCCCATTTTATATCTGCATTAGAACCGTTTACCGAAAACAACACATGGCGATTTCTAATACTAAAACAACATATGGCAGCTACTATCCGTGTAATCGTCCCGGGTTATCGTACTGTGTCGGCTCCCGCAGCCCCCCCCCCCCCCCCCCCTCCTGCACGACGGCGCACATCAATGTTCCTCGCCTGTTGGAGATATCAATAAGCAGCCCGCTTACCGGGTCGGCTGTACCCGCTGTAATCGACATAAGGAATCATAACCCGGCTCCTGCGATAAAATCGCCGAACAGCAAAGGTGAGGAAGAGTTGATTCGCCCCCCCCCCCCCCCCCCCCCCCGAACAAAACCACAGCCTCGCGCGCCACAAAATACGGTTATTAATAGTTGAGTTTTTTCACCGAATAAAAAGGGAGGAATGATAACGAGCTTGGTTGTTACCTAAGGCTGTGGAAAACTGAAAACCTCTTGTTTTGACCGCGAGGGAATTGTGTGATGATGGTAGCTTTTATCTGTGTTGGTTCGTAAAACATGCAGTGAGGGACACAGGACTAATATTATAACCTGGCGAAGTGGACGTGTTTCAGTAATAACTTGACGACACTGAAGAACTGATTCAAATCTTAGATGTTGTTCAGTGGAAGCTACAAACTGGATCAAGTAAGTTTCGAATATTGCAGTCGTTACTGTTGCTATTTTGAATCAAATTAAATAATTTGTAATATTAGTTCTCAGTGTTTATTTCATTAAATTTAAATGTATATAATTTCTAATGGTTTTCTCAATTATTTTTTAATTTTCTTGTTCGTTTTTTCTATAGAAATTGTTTTTAAATTAAATTGTGTTGTTCTGGGATTTTTCCTGGTTTATAATAATTTTATTGTAAAGTTGCATTAAGTGTTTTTCCTTGTAGATAAGTTTTTTGAATACGATAGGCATTAAATAAATCCAGTTAGTGGTTCTTACGAGACATCCACTGGCATATTATTTATCACTTTTGTGCATTATGTACCGTTGTCAAGATATCCTTAGGATATGATCAGCGTGCAATGAGGATTCAACAACATGTTGGTCATGTTGTGTTGTGTTCAAGCTGAAGACCCAATGTGTGAAACTATCGACTCATGCCCGGTGATGAGATGCGAGTAAGTGGGATTTAGTCGTAAACACTTGAAAATACTTCCTTTTGCCATATTCGTCCGCCGAGCATCGTATGAATAATGCAAAGTGCGATGACCTAACATTACCTCACGGTGTGAGTGAACATAACATCAACTCAGAAGGGATTTCTACAACTTGTATTGCGATAACCGTAAATCAAGCCTTGTCAAAACGTTCTTCTGAATTGACACTATAAAACTTCTGTCTTCTTTACTCCTTCATATTATATTTTGTGTGACTAGTGTATTATATTAGAAAGTACATAAATAGAATTCTTCTTAGTTTTGTAAAAGAAACATATAACTACAAATCTGCAAAGAGTGTAATACACTTAAAACTCTGCGATAAAGCAATAGTAAACTACAAACACCTTCATTGAAGATAGTGTAACAGTGTAACAAACGCGTGTTCAACATTTTGTCGGCAATGTTTTTGTTTTGCATTCAACGACATTAACAATATTGTTTGGTTCTTGAATTCACTGTGTTTCATGGATACATACTGTACAAAGGGTCTTTAAAAATGCAGTGTGTATTTACTGACTACGCACTCAATTACACACATCGATTTTGACCAGGGAGACAGAACGATTTATCATATCCCTGTCTGCTACGACAGCTCGGCAGTTGCCGTTTAAATCGATGTTTCAGTCTCGTATTCATGCATAATATGGACAAAATGAATAAAAAATAGTAGCCCTAGTCCAGAATATAACTAGTTACATTCTTCATTGGATGATGGACCGTGATTTGCTTCTGTGCTGGAGCGAGGAACTAAGCGCCGTGGCTTAATATACCTACAGAGCCTATCTGCACACGAATACCACACAGGTTGCGATAGAGGCTTTCTTCATACTTACTTCAGCCGTTTTCAGTGGTCAGCAGTTAATTGATTTATTTGATATTGTTACCGTAGTAAAATACAAATTTTTCTAAGAATTGCTGCTGTAGGGTGTATAATAGTTTTACCATGATGTGCCCAGGGTTTCAGGTGACTGGATATAGTTGCACTGTTCAAATGTTCGATGTCCAAAATATTTGGTAATACAAAAGATTTGAAATCCATGTATTCTCGACCATGCCCCACTCTGCTCCTATGTAGGTACCTATAATTAGTCACCTGAAGAGGGGAACAGCAGATCAATTACTTACCAGCACCCTCCAGCAGGCAATCCTAACGGCAAACTGAATTGATTACCGCGTGCTCGAAAGAAGAGCGACTTTACAAAGGGTTTGATAGTGAGTCAGCATCCGACAATCAACCCTAAAATTATAAAGAGCAACAAAGGAAATTATAAAATCCATATTAATAATAATGTCTAAACCAGTTTCCATAACACCCCGAAAATCGATGAGTTGTGGGCGGGTCGTTTACCGGCAGCGTCGAAATTGCTTCCATTAACGACTATTATGGGACCTATCAAAGCACAATCTTCGCGCTTGATTGTTATTTATGTCTTTATCAAAGGTGATTTTAAGGCCATTACCGACTGATTGAGTTTCGCCACAATGTGGCGCGTTTTCCGTGAAAACAGGTGATGATATAATTTCACGCTTCATATACGTCTGATTGCGATCTCACGTTTAATTGAATTTATAATTTCCTGTTTTTCTCTGGATGAATGAAGGGACGCTTAACATCTTTTAATTCTTTCAACCACGCCTCACCTTCGTTATTGTTTTATTTTGTATTCGGCTTTACACGTGTGTTATTAAGGATTTTAACATTTTTCGACAGCAATTTCCTGCTAAGATAGCTGTGGTGTTATTTTTCTTACAGCCCATCTTTAAAGCAATAAAGTGACATTGTTTGATTAATTGAATTGAAGTAGTTCAAGGAACTAGTGTGTTACAGTTCATGCAGAATTTGTGTCAACACTGGAATGGATCCCAACAACTTGAGTGACGCACTCTCCCGTCTCCACACCCCTAACACACAACATCTAGCATCTCTCCATCAAAGACATCGAAAAACAAGTGATAGCCATACTCGAAGCTGCGAGTTATCTCAGCTTACTATTTTAACAACGCGAAATGTTGGTTTTGTAGAAATACGTTTAAACGCTTTAGAACATATTGAAAAGTGGTTTAAATAGCGATGTAGTTTAGAGAGAAGTAAGAAGCCTATTTGAAAAGTTTCATACATTCCAGTCGTTACTGACGTTCCTTGTTACTTTGGGAATAAATTCAAGGATTTAGTTCCCAAATAACAACCGTATTGTTTGTTTTTATTTGTAGCTCGTCCAATCCAGTTTCTCAAACGTTCTAGTGTTTTAAAGATATTACTATAAAATGAGACGAACCCAACCAATCCTCTACATTGTTCATGCATTACGTCACATTTCCGAAACTTCCTATAAACCCGCTTTTACAACTCGCAGATTGGCTAATTACCCTCTATTCTGACCCTCGGTCTAATGTCGAGTATCATATCATCCCTCCCTTGCGCATCTTTACACCTAACAAGCCCATAACGTGCTATAATGCCAATACACCATATGGCGCTGCGGTCTACACGGAACAAACAGGAAACAATTACACCAACACCAGAGAACTCAAAGAAATGGAACATTTTCGAAATTTGTATCTCGTGTTCAATATATCCCAATGAGAAACATCAATTTTACAATCCTAATAACTTATTTAGTGTTTTTTGTGT
This sequence comes from Isoperla grammatica, assembly GCA_945910005.1. Classification (NCBI taxonomy): domain Eukaryota; kingdom Metazoa; phylum Arthropoda; class Insecta; order Plecoptera; family Perlodidae; genus Isoperla; species Isoperla grammatica. The sequence continues at coordinate 2,975,607 of OX246741.1, read as the reverse complement.
GTGGAAAGTTTCGTGTTTGTATCATTTACGGTTTTGAAGGCGTTGCTGAATTATTCTGGTCCTGAAATGATACGGTTGTGTTTTCAGTGACCATGATGGTATATTTCCTGCAGCTGTTGCGACAACGTGGCCTAAAAACAGCCAGCCAGCCAGACAGACAGACAGACAGACAGACATACATACATACAGACAGACAGACGGGCCAACTGTCGACCTGACGCCTTGTTAGGCAGCGAACGTGTGCGTTTGATGACAGTTATTTGAAGCGGGATGCGTGAAGTCAGGGTTATAGAGCGGAAAGATGCACGGAATTAAATAAGTGTGAATGGCGAAGTATTATGTAAATTAGTTGCATTAAAAAACACATCAAATAGATGATTAAATTATATTTGAGAGTGGTATTAAAAGGTTTTGTTAAGTGTCATTCTTGACATAAAGCGTTTCAAAAAAGCATAATGTGATAGCTAAAACAGATGTGTAATTTGTTTATATAATCAAGAAAGATAATGAATGGAAATAACATTAAGGAAAAATATTTAAGTATAGCTTTTGTGTATGTGAATAGTTAGTTTACTGTAGATTTTTCTGCGTTGACAAATTCAACACATTACACAAGTATTATTGTTTTTGGTTGATTTTTGATATGCGGTATTTTGATTAGTACTAGACACTTACACAATCATGTAAGTGACGTTATACTCCGGCCTTTTCCCTGGCATAAATATGGGCGAAACTTTAAGCTAGTTGTATAAATTAAAATCCCTTCTAAGAAATCAAGCTGAAATATGTATGTATTTATACAAGTTATCATAATCTGGCAGAATAATACAAAAACAAACACATGCAACTTCCCTATTCATCATCAAATGGATGGATACAAAAAATGAAATACCGATAACAGAAGTAGAGTAGTTACATTATATACAGCGGTCAGCGCTTACTTTGTCAGTGTCGATTATCTAAATGAAAGACACGCATTCTTGATGTGACTGTCAAACATTACTAGCTGGATACACTGAATGTTTAGCCAATCAGAATACAGCCAGCCAAACATTACGTCACATCTCATATACCGTGTTTTGTATAATATGCATCACTTGGTAGACTGGTGTACACTACACATCTAAAACAAACAATAAAGCATCAGTAAGTTTAAGGCCACATAGGACACATTTACAGTTTGTAGCCCTAAGTATCGCTCAATAAAGTCACTTAAAACTGTAATAGTTTTGAAAATATAGGAATGAATATAATAAGCAATACACATATTTAGAAAACTATATGAAATAATTAAAATATCCCAATGAAAAACAAACAAAAAAACTATAATAGATCTATATGTTCACGGATTATGTTTAGGTAAAGATGTACCTAACAAATGCGGAACGAAGAGGCGAACAGGGATTATTCTGGCATCACACAGGCACCCTCACTAGACTCCCATACAACACTAGTGGTTGCCTTAGTATCAATTTATAAATGCATTTTACAGCTAAACCGTGCATCGTAGAGGGAAACGGGGCTTATTCTGGCATCACACAGACACCTTCACTAGACTCCCATACAACACTACTGGCTGCCTTGGGATCCATTTTTAATTGCATTTGACAGCTAAACCGTGCATCGTATAGGGAAACGGGCCCTTATTCTGGCATCACACGGGCACCCTCACTAGACTCCCATACAACACTAGTAGCTGCCTTGGAAACCATTTTTAATTGCATTTTACACCTAAACCGTGCATCGTAGAGGGAAACGGGCCCTTATTCTGGCATCACACGGGCACCCTCACTAGACTCCCATACAACACTACTGGCTGCCTTGGGATCCATTTTTAATTGCATTTGACAGCTAAACCGTGCATCGTATAGGGAAACAGGGCTTATTCTGGCATCACACGGTAACCCTCACTAGACTCCCATACAACACTAGTGGCTGCCTTGGGATCAGATTTAAATTGCATTTTACAGCTAAACCGTGCATCGTAGAGGGAAACGGGGCTTATTCTGGCATCACACGGGCACCCTCACTAGACTCCCATACCACATTAGTGGCTGCCTTGGGATCAGATTTTAATTGCATTTTACAGCTAAACCGTGCACCGAAGAGGGAAACGGGGCTTATTCTGGCATCACACGGGCACCCTCACTAGACTCCCATTCAACACTAGTGGCTGCCTTGGGATCAATCTTTAACTGCTTTTTACAGCTAAACAGTGCATCGTAGAGGGAAACGGGGCTTATTCTGGCATCACCCGGGAACCCTCACTAGACTCCCATACAACACTAGTGGCTGCCTTGGGATCACATTTTAATTGCATTTTACAGCTAAACCGTGCATCGTAGAGGGAAACGGGGCTTATTCTGGCATCACACGGGCACCGTCACTAGACTCCCATACCACATTAGTGTCTGCCTTGGGATCCAATTTTAATTGCATTTTACAGCTAAACCGTGCATCGTAGAGGGAAACGGGGCTTATTCTGGCATCACACAGACACCCTCACTAGACTCCCATACAACACTAGTGGCTGCCTTGGGATCCATTTTTAATTGCATTTTACAGCTAAACCATGCATCGTAGAGGGAAACGGGGCTTATTCTGGCATCACACGGGAACCCTTACTAGACTCCCACACAACACTAGTGGCTGCCTTGGGATCACATTTTAATTGCATTTTACAGCTAAACCGTGCATCGTAGAGGGAAACGGGGCTTATTCTGGCATCACACGGGCACCCTCACTAGACTCCCATACCACATTAGTGTCTGCCTTGGGATCCAATTTTAATTGCATTTTACAGCTAAACCGTGCATCGTAGAGGGAAACGGGGCTTATTCTGGCATCACACGGGCACCCTCACTAGACTCCCATTCAACACTAGTGGCTGCCTTGGGATCACATTTTAATTGCATTTTACAGCTAAACCGTGCATCGTAGAGGGAAACGGGGCTTATTCTGGCATCACACGGGCACCCTCACTAGACTCCCATACCACATTAGTGTCTGCCTTGGGATCCAATTTTAATTGCATTTTACAGCTAAACCGTGCATCGTAGAGGGAAACGGGGCTTATTCTGGCATCACACAGACACCCTCACTAGACTCCCATACAACACTAGTGGCTGCCTTGGGATCCATTTTTAATTGCATTTTACAGCTAAACCATGCATCGTAGAGGGAAACGGGGCTTATTCTGGCATCACACGGGAACCCTTACTAGACTCCCACACAACACTAGTGGCTGCCTTGGGATCACATTTTAATTGCATTTTACAGCTAAACCGTGCATCGTAGAGGGAAACGGGGCTTATTCTGGCATCACACGGGCACCCTCACTAGACTCCCATACCACATTAGTGTCTGCCTTGGGATCCAATTTTAATTGCATTTTACAGCTAAACCGTGCATCGTAGAGGGAAACGGGGCTTATTCTGGCATCACACGGGCACCCTCACTAGACTCCCATTCAACACTAGTGGCTGCCTTGGGATCACATTTTAATTGCATTTTACAGCTAAACCGTGCATCGTAGAGGGAAACGGGGCTTATTCTGGCATCACACGGGCACCCTCACTAGACTCCCATACCACATTAGTGTCTGCCTTGGGATCCAATTTTAATTGCATTTTACAGCTAAACCGTGCATCGTAGAGGGAAACGGGGCTTATTCTGGCATCACACAGGCACCCTCACTAGACTCCCATACTACACTAGTGGCTGCCTTGGGATCAATTTATAATTGCATTTTACAGCTAAACCGTGTATCGTGGCGGAGTGAAGGTCCTATGAGCGATGGCTCATAGGGACGTGGGTTCGAATCCCGCGTAAGACATGGATTTATTGTAATTTGTCTTCATTTTCATCCGTCACCCCTCATCTTCTCTTACAGCGTTATAACATATCAATAGTAGGCACGTAAAGCAGCAAGAATCATCATGGTGTATCATAAATGTGGTGAAAACAAAGGTACAGTGTACACACAGACCATAATATTAGTAGTGGGGTTACTTTAGCCCAATTTCCTATACCGACCCGGACAAAATTAGGAGAAAGCTGATTTTTTCAGGGTCGCTTACAAATTTTATTTTATATAACATACTTCGGGTCCGCCAAAATCCGCCTTGTGCGTTAGCCGCCATCTTGGAAAATGTCGGCGATTCCGGTATTACACTAAATCACTTGTTGTGAGTGCTCTATGTAACAAAAAATTACGTGAGTGATGTCAAATGAAAGATAATTTTATGATCAATAATAATAATGTATGGAAGTTTAGTTATTTATCATATTACAATAGAAGGAAGTAATTAAGTGATCCACCGCATAAGTGGATATTTGTATTTTGATGATTTGCGATAAAACTAATAACGTATCCATAACTTGTGTTCATACAAAACATAATGCTTATTCTGTTTAAAACACACGTGCCAAGTCTTATTTACATAACTTTAAAAATGTTTGAGATACGAGCTATTGTATATCTGCATGTGTCGTGGCCGCCATCGCCCCGGACAGAGCAAAACTCATTACCTTAGCCCATCGGTCAGTAACAACATATAAAAAGAAACTTTTTTTTAAAATGATGACTAAATAATGTAATTGAGCTTCACTTTGACCAAAGTAACATATGTGCTTTAATCGCCATTTTGAAAAATGGCGACGGTTACAGTTTTGTCTTCAAACATGCTTTGTGAAGGCTATATATAACATAAAATAACATGAAGAATCTTAATTGAAAGATATAATTGGGAACTTCTATAAACAGGGGGAAAATTGTAAGTAATTAGATGAGCGTAGCGAATGTGTCAATCAATTCAAATGGTTCATTCTCCAAATGCGCGAATTGTGTTCGTCGCACACCGGTCAAACGGTTCGACGGATTTGACCAAAATTTTAAACCAACACTCTTCAATACTCAAATTGACGATGTCAAGATGAACAGAAAAATCCGTCAAGATGACAACCTACAAAAAAATAAATTACCGAAAACATTTAAGTTTTAATTTCTGTTAATTGAAACTTACGGACGGATTTAAGTAATGTTTTGAGCTCGTGGTAGAATGGGCCCATGGTAAGTCTGAAAAATGAGACCCTGTTCTCCCCCCCCCCCCTTCTCCTCTGTCCCACTTAAGATTCCTTCTTCTGCAATTTGTCCTGCCGTTCCTAGCTTCTGGACTCTCCTTATGACGACCCCCACGATATAAGAAAAATGGATCTTATTCGGGTGACGCCATGTGGCCTAAGCTGTAACGTAAGTCACTAAATGCCAAATAATAACAATGTTTTATATTTATTGATATCCACAACAAAGGTATTGCCACTGTCTTGGCGAAAGTTAGTTTAACGTTGTAATTGTTACCGTCATTTTGTAAGCGCATTTTTAGTTAATATTTACGGCAATGTTCCCAAACACTACCGCACTTATAATTATTCACATAGTGTGTTGTCTATCACTCTCACTTGTTTAGGTGTCCAATTATACAAATTGAACATTGCTCCAACACTGTGGCTAGCAGTATTTGTTGAATGAATAGAATCGCTCTCCATCCAATGATGTATTTTAGCTCCATAAAGAGCCAGTTAACATTTCCTCCTACACCGTTTACTTGTTGTGGATTGTCTTTAGCCATCGTGAGAGGATGGGGAAGTTCACGATTGTTAATGATGATTATTAAGACCCGTTTTATTTCCTTCTTTAAAACAAGCACTAGTCGTGTCAGTCACATCATGTCAGTACATAAACAGCCCACTGCAATTTTTCAATTTCTGCTAGCTTGCTCTGAAACCGAGAAATATCATTTCCATTATTGACTGTGTTGGCAGATCCTGGCGATACTATTAAAATGACAACGTCTTGAGAATATTGACCAATTAAAGGGGTTCTCACCCGCTAGATTCATTTTTAACCATATGATCTACTGCACCACACCAATCGATAATGAACCATTACACATCGTAAGTTGAAACCTGTGAATTGTTATTAATTAATGAAATTTCTGGTTAACTGCCGCGGCGACTGTTGGTGTCAGCCGGCTTTTGGTGCGAGTGTACTCGAAGCGATATATCTAGACGGCCTTGGTGTACTCCATTCGACACCGCAAAGCAGACCGCGTTCATTGTGCATGCGTTGACTATTTCCCCTCCCAATACTACTACTCTCTCTCTCACTCTCTCTCTCTCTCTCGCTTGGCTTACTTGACACCAACTCGACAGTCGACACCCGCCGACTCGACGTGCACAGCAACGCACAGCAACGCTCAAAACGAAATGGAGCACCCGATTACACATCTTTAATTTGTACCTGAACGGAAGCTCCGATTACAAACCCAAAATATACGAAATACGCAGAAAAGAAAGACGCAGCGAAAAGTATTACATCATTTTTTTTTTTGGAGCAGAATCCTCCAAGGTCCCAAGGCATACAGATCGTCCCAATGCTATTTCTTATGGGAGATTTTCGCCGATGGGACCTAGCTCGAAAATCACTAACTTTGATATTTTTTCCCCGGGTTATGGTGAACCCGATTTCTTTTCATTTAGTCGCTAATTTCATAGCTAATCAGCCTTAGTTAAACATATTATTTTGGTGTAGCGGGTGAGAACCCCTTTAAGATAACTAGTAATCTGTATCATTACCAACTTCTGCAACTGGGGGACCACTGTCTGCCAAGTTTAATGTTGTCTCCACTATTAGAGTGCATGCAGCAGTTTTTGCATTGACAATGTTTATATCTTGAAACATTAACCGATTGGAAAACTTTTAAATAAGCCGGGCTTTATTCTGCCAATTCTTAGGAATGCGGCCGCTGACGTAAGCTTAGTACGCTTAGTAATATGCAATGCATGAGCGAATCTCCAAAGACAATTTCGTGTGAGGTGGTCGAGGCCATGTACGCGATGGAGAAGGACCCCCCCCCCAACCCCCCCAACTATTATGTTGGTACTCTCTGCATATCTCAGTTCGTGGGTGCAAGTAACCGTTGATTGATGCAATAGCCTGTTCAAAATGTTTCGTTCTACTTATCATACCGTTATCATCAAATAGTGATGGTGATGGATAACAGACAAGAGTTGCTCTATCGCATTTGACTGTTTATCATCATGGGGGTCGTCATAAGGAGAGTCCAGCAGAAGAAGGGCAAATTGCAGAAGAAGGAATCTTAAGTGGGACAGAGGAGAAGGGGGGGGGGGGGGGGGGGCGGGGAACAGGGTCTCCTTTTTCAGACTTACCATGGGTTACTTAGAATGGGCCATTCTACTACGAACCCAAAACATTTTAAATCCGTCCGTAAGTTTCAATTAACAGAAATTAAAACTTAAATGTTTTCGGTAATTAATTTTTTGTAGGTTGTCATCTTGACGGATTTTTATGTTCATCTTGACATCGTCAATTTGAGTATTGAAGAGTGTTGGTTTAAAATTTTGGTCAAATCCGTCGAACCGTTTGACCGGTGTGTGACGAACACAATTCGCGCATGGAGAGAATGAACTATTTGAATTGATTGATAAATTTGCTACGCTCATCTAATAACTTGCAATTTTTCCCCTGTTTATAGAAGTTCCCAATTATATCTTTCAATTAAGATTCTTCATGTTATTTTATGTTATGTAGCCTTCACAAAGCATGTTTGAAGACAAAACTGTAACCGTCGCCATTTTTCAAAATGGCGATTAAAGCACATATGTTACTTTGGTCTAAGTGAAGCTCAATTACATTATTTAGTCATTATTTAAAAAAAAAGTTTCTTTTAATGTGTTGTTATTGACCGATGGGCTAAGGTAATGAGTTTTGCTCTGTCCGGGGCGATGGCGGCCACGACACATGCAGATATACAATAGCTCGTATCTCAAACATTTTTAAAGTTATGTAAATAAGACTTGGCACGTGTGTTTTAAACAGAATAAGCATTATGTTTTGTATGAACACAAGTTATGGATACGTTATTACTTTTATCGCAAATCATTAAAATACAAATATCCACTTATGCGGTGGATCACGTAATTACTTCCTTCTATTGTAATATGATTAATCACTAAACTTCCATACAATATTATTATTGATCATAATATTATCTTACATTTGACACCACTCACGTAATTTTATGTTACATAGAGCACTCACAACAAGTGATTTAATGGAATACTGTAATTGCCGACATTTTCCAAGATGGCGGCTAACGCACAAGGCGGATTTTGGCGGACCCGAAGTATGTTATATAAAATAAAACTTGTAAGCGACCCTGAAAAAATCAGCTTTCTCCTAATTTTGTCCGGGTTAAAACCTAAAATTCCTCCTCTATAGTGATTGACCCTCTATGCGAGTGTGAACTGTTGAGCAATATGTTAGGAAGCTGACTTGACCTTCCCAAGACCGGAAGTGCTGACGTCATCTCAGTCGCCGGCTGGCAAACAGGGAGACAAAGTCAGGATGTTTGCATGGACGTAAATCTGCGCCTTGGTCACATGTCCTGCATAAACAAACAACTGAAACTAAGAATGCAGCTCCAGAATATATTATTTTATTTATTATTTATAACATTACTTCTTAAATGTTTCAAAACTATCCTTTGCACTTTTCCTTTTTTCTATTGCTGCATCAACAAAATAGCTATCTTTATAACATAATAACAATATAAATATGTGGATCTAGTTTTTTACTCGCCGTTCGTTGGTGTAATATATTTCCTACATTTTAGTATTCCCCAATTATTATAACATTATAATATCAAATGCATTTTTAAACGTATAATAATATAATAATATCATTCCATTATAAACTGCATGCAACCATTTTCTCTTTTTGAAGTATTCGATTTTTTAAAAATATATTTATGAAAACATTCTTTTAAATTCTGTATGATTTAACCTCTATGCTTATCTATGTTATGTATATACAATTGTCCAATTGTCCATCTCACTCGAAGGACCTGCGTTAACACGTGGCGTGATATTTAGCTCTAGTCCACAGTCCATGGACGATATTTTAATTTACGTTTGGCCCACATCACAGATAAATCATGTATTCTATCTGAAAAGGTAATTAATATGTAATTCAATATTACATTTCAATTCAAAATCTATATTGGACACATTAATATTGCTATACTAATACTAAATCAAATCAAGTGTTTACAACAGTTAATAATATGTTGTTCACGAAGATATACTGATGCCGCACACTACCAGCCCAGAGACATACAATACAACAGGTGTAATGGTGTTTTATGTAGCCTAAAACTGTTATAAACCGGAGTAAAATAATAATCTAACGTTCCACGAGTGTAAAGTGTAAAATAATTGTGTATAAATAATATAGTAAGATGATGATATTGCCTCGAGGTTTTTCTGAACATTCATAATTCTGGTATGACCTCAAATTAGGTTTTCAAATTTCAATGACCCATCCAAAAATCTTTAAAACATTCATGTGTATTCTATGCTAAACATTCTTGGCTATAAATCAGTCTCTAACCCGGTAGTTACGGCGTCACAACACAGCCTTAGTTACACAGCGTTCCGGGAAGCCATAAAAACCTTCTATGTATAAAATTATTGTAATTATCATTGATAGGTTCGGAACATCCCCAACCAAGTTCGTTTGAAATCTGCTCAGCTGTCGTCTGTTATCCGTGTGCAAGCAATCCCTTTACACGTTAGCACGCTGGTTACGGGTTTGACGTATCGCTTCTTAACCAGCCTGTAAATTATGTTTGGATCTGGGAGTAATTTCAAGACAAGGTCTTCTAATTGCTCCTTCTGGCGTGGAATATCTAGGCGACCCGACTCAGCACCTGCCTTGCTTGGCTTCCTCCACGCCGGTAACTAGCACATAATAACACCTTCTAGGTCCAGCTGCCTGCCTAGCTTAGCGGCTTGTTATGCTGCAAGCTAACCCAGAGAGCTCAGAGATTACTAACTTCTTTGGTGTGCAATTTCGTGGCTTGTTATGCTGCAAGCTAACCCAGAGAGCTCAGAGATTACTAACTTCTTTGGTGTGCAATTTCGTGGCTTGTTATGCTGCAAGCTAACCCAGAGAGCTCAGAGATTACTAACTTCTTTGGTGTGCTAATTCGTGGCTTGTTATGCTGCAAGCTAACCCAGAGAGCTCAGAGATTACTTACTTCTTTGGTGTGCAATTTCGTCGCTTGTTATGCTGCAAGCTAACCCAGAGAGCTCAGAGATTACTAACTTCTTTGGTGTGCAATTTCGTGGCTTGTTATGCTGCAAGCTAACCCAGAGAGCTCAGAGATTACTAACTTCTTTGGTGTGCTAATTCGTGGCTTGTTATGCTGCAAGCTAACCCAGAGAGCTCAGAGATTACTAGCTTCTTTGGTGTGCAATTTCGTGGCCTGTTATGCTGCAAGCTAACCCAGAGAGCTCAGAGATTACTAACTTCTTTGGTGTGCAATTGTTATGCTGCAAGTTCAAAGTAACGCAAAGAGCTTAATAGCGAACAACCAATTACTAACATCTTTGGGAATCAGGTTAACGTTTAATAAATCTTCATATCTTCAGACAGTTGCATTACGCTGTAGTCTTTTGCACATTATGTTTCACTTTGTGCATTGCATATTTTACCAGTATTGCGCAAGTAATATATTAGTTTTAAATATTGTAATTCTCATTTTCAAAATGAAGTAATACACGTTAATATTCTGTTATGCCAGGTCGAACTCATGACATCTATTTCTATTAGTCTGTATGTTTAGCTAGTTATATTCGCTGCGTGAGGTATAATCTATCAGTAAATCAATTCTGATTTAATTGTGCGCAAAAGACAATTTTACTGTCTACGAGGGTATATTATTAAACCAAACCCTACCTACTCCAACATTGCATGAATTAATTCAAGAATAACAATACAAGTACGTTTAGTAAGAAACTATTAATTATTTCATACATGTCCAACAAGCGCATAGTTTAGTGGCGACACGTGAGTGGGTTTCATCATAGAATACACAACATGAATTAAACAACATACTTGGCGCCATGTACTTGCTATCGTGTACTGGCTACTCATTCTTTGCGGCGTCTGCCATCTCCCTAAGCAAGACGTGTAAGGTGTGGGTTAATTTAATCAGGGGAGATGTTGGATAAAGAAATACGATTAGTTATAGAAAGGAACAAAATTGGTGCATTGCAAACTCAGTTTCGAACTTACTATTTTTACATGGAGTATATTGTATGCATTTCTCAAATATTAGTTGTAGTCATACTTTATTAAAGTCTCCGCCTAATTTAAGGTTACTAATATGATCTAGAATAACAAACAAAATATCAGAAGTACAGAAAATCAAACGTTAAAGGAACAAATATTAAAGACATGACAAAATATTACAATTTTGAATTGTATATTGGTTAGTTTCTTTTTTTTACCACATTCTAGGCAACTAAATTCTCATTATGAGTTTTCACGACGAGTATATAGTTATATACGACTTCTAATGCACGGGTGAACGATGATTATCTCTTTATTAAGACAGTGATCACGTTTCTTTTTATAAGTCGGTTAAAGAGAACATTACATTTATTTCTAGTGACGACTAACTGAAATAAAAACTCTATGACGTTTTTAAAGCAAAAGAAAAACGGTACAAAGTTTGACTATCCAGAAAGTTATCATTATCAAATATAAGAACAACTGAGAAAGAAGAACTAAGAATAACTTAAAAGAAACCTGTAAAAGATTATTTAGCTCGTCTAAACTAAAGACAATGTCTTACAAGAGACCTATTGATGTACTAATCTACATCAAACCCCAGGGACACCGCATATACATAGCGGCACGTCCGCGTACAATCATTTTCATTTATGTTGATAGTCGGGGCAAAACCTCTTTGAAACTTAAAATTTATAATAATTAAAAAGTGGACAAATGATCTAATACGGAAACAGAAACGCATAAGTATAAAATGATTATCACGTTTGTTAGTTTATTTTAAAATAATGAATATCCATGGTATGATAACGTACATTTTTTTCTTGAAATAAATATTACAGCTGCCCACAGGTTTTTTACCTCAATTAGTAAATAAATGTGAGCCCAGTTGTTTTAATCTATAACACAAGGTGCCCATGCAGCGAGGAGGAAATAACAAAATGCGTACTCGAATCATCAACGAGGAAAGTGCTGCATTAAATCTTTATCTTTCAAGACAAAAAAAGAAACAACGAGAATTCTTTTTGTGAAGGTTGCGCTTCCAACTCCTAACTAGCTACTTCACTGCACTTAATAACACCTCTTTGTAACAAGCACCAATTATTGCCCGCGTCTAACCAGCCAGGTCTAGTTAGTCATGTCAAGGCCTTGAGAGGGACTCACAATATCATTTTATGTAGGTCTGGTCTACCCCAATCAAGCAAACAGACATCCAGGTGCAGCACGAATCCTGAATTAGCGGCCCACCCATCCCACCTTCAAACAAGGATAGGTGGTCTAATTCCTGTATTATTCCGATCACGTATTCTTGCTTTTTAAAAAGAATATCTCAATCAGAATATTATATGAATATCATTAATTTTGAAACTCGCACCTTGGTGCACGATCTCGTGTTGTTTTGTTGTGTTTTTTTCTTCAAAAAGGTGAGAATTTGATTGGCTGGTTGTGAGTTGATTGATGCGACTTGTCCGTCCTGGTTAGGTTATATGCGTGAATACTGTGCGTGGCCGAAAAATGTTTTCGAAATAATTAATCACGAAGTTGGTAAAGAGTAGTTTTGTGGAGTTGGAAATCTTTTATCACGAATCTGTTGTATGCTAAGCAGATTCCAGCTGTTCGCTGTAGCTCGAACGGTCAAGCTCAGAGACATGAAACAAACGGAGGGATTTATTTATTTATGAATCTAATTATAATGTCTCATAATCAGTTATAAAACTGATTTACGAAGAGGCACCCAGGTGCAACTAAGAATAATATGAGCAATCCCGACATACATGTTAAAAATTACGACATAACTATAAATGATCAAAACACTTAATTACAAAATTTGAATAAAAACAAATTAAAAACTACACAAACAATTTACATTTACATTTCTGTTTGGCTCGGTTATGGTTTCCGGACTCAACACCGAGCTGTTTACAAAACTAAAACAAGAATTGAATCCACCATAATGTACTTGAATCTTCTAAAATCTAAATGTAAGTGTAAACTTATACTCCAATTAGAAAACTTGCCGTGTAGATTCCGGCCTTAGACAATCCTGAGTCCTGACTAGTGAAGGGTTTTCATCGGGGTGGTAGTTTTTCCGATAGGGAGATATTCCGCGTGGTAGTTGTTCCGATAGGTAGTTGCTTCGTTTCGTGTGAGAGATATTCCGCGTGGTAGTTGTTTTGGTAAGAAGATATTCCGCGTGGTAGTTGTTTCGGTAAGGAGATATTCCGTGTAGTACTTGTTCCGATAGGCAGTTGTTCCGAGTGAGGGGACCCCTTGCCTCGCTTGTTAGTAGGCATATCCTTTACCCCGCGTATGACCTCCGCACGCGGGGATAACGGCGATGTTATTATTGTCACGTCTGAACGGCTTCGTACATAGCCAGAGTATCGTATAGACTTGTTTATTTTCTCACAATCCCCCGGAGGAAGCGCTCGGCATATCCAACCCATTAGTTGATCGTTATTGTGTTCGGATCATCATCTCGATCGTTATTTCCCGAGCCTAACGATCGAAGAGGTCATAAAAGTGGATGAGGTTTCTTCGAGTATAGTGTTTGGTGTTGTGCACAGAATAATGATAACTGTATTTCATGAGAGCGACTGTCATGACCGTAATAACAACACGCGTCAATAAACTGCCACGTTGTCTCCAGTTGGGTTCGTTTAGGCTGCCAGTTACCTGCCTGCCAGTTACCTGCCTAGCTGGCTGATCTTAATTAACTGGTAATTTAACAGCGTGGTGATGAGTATGCAAGTTTTTAATGTATTTAATTAATTGCCTTTGAGCGACAGCGGAGATTGATTAATTAAAATCATCTTTTCTTGTGTCTGATCTTCTTGATGGGCTACGTTAGTGGTTATACAAATGGTGTTTATTTATTTTCTTAATGTGAGAGTGAGATGGTTTGCGTTTACACTTTTCATTGAGCTCGTTTTGAACACATCATAATTGTCTTGTAACAAACAAGGAGACTGTACAAAGTTTAAGATACAATACAGAGCGATCAATAATATACACTAATACGTATGTGGGTATGCGTACTATGATTTTAAAAGTTTTACGTATGTTGACATAACTCTGAAGCGAAAATGAATCGTCATAACAATTTTGATTTGTTAGTTACACATTTTAAAAACTATTTTCAAATGCATGGTTGCTCCCTATTTATTTTATTTTATTTTGAAACTACACAATTTGTTACTGTAATGTATGTAATATCTTTATCATATCTGTGTTTACGATTCACTTGAGGCTCTCTTGTTCTGTTGTTGGGCACAGGGAATTGAACCCAGATCTACCACTTGTACTCTTTCATCATAATCTGCAGTCAGATGTATTTGACCGTCTCAGCTATGGTCAAGCCGTCCGCCCAGTAAGTTGTAGACAGGTTCAATTCCCATTCGGGGTTGGATTTTCTAATTTTGGTTTATTTGTACCCAGTTTAGCTTGAGAAAAACAAGATTGCATTACAGTTGGACTGGATCCGATAATATCTGGTTCACTGTTCACTGTTCAAACGTGTGATGGCACTAAAGAAAACAAGCTTCATTTTTAAGTTCTTTGGAACTATCTGTTCGGTTTAAGGTATTTGATTTACGGTTGATATTGTCGCATACTCGGTGAAGTACAAAGGCGCAACACCTGTGCAACCTCATTACTCTGCTCAGTTTAACACTTGGGTCGCAAATACCGGCATAAAGCGCCCAAGTTTACGACTGACAAACTACCGCTGCCTGCCCGGCAGACCATTTAGTGCCGGAGTTTGTGACCAAAGTTGGTGGAAACTTTAAATAGAACAGAACCATCAATCCGTTGGCGTAGTTTTTCATCCAATAACTTTTATATTTAAACTATATTTACGATCGAAAGATATGAGTAAAATCATACACCACTCTGGCGTTATAGCTGTCTGTAGCAGTAGAGTTTAAGAAGTAGTTCCAATACTAAAATCTGTAAGTTGTTTTACGAACGCCACATAACACAAAAATTACAATTTAGGGAGTGCACTTTTGGAAGGATAAATACCATGTGAAAAAATGTTTAGTTAGTATAACGATTGGGCATATTAGTTTATTTAATAAACACACAAATAATGTTGAAAATAAAATGACAACCCCAATAATTACAATATGTTCTATTTTTCCTTGCAGACGATTTCACATTCTCCATACATTTAGTGTTTGCAATATTCTAATATAAAACCTAGCGTTCTGTTTCAGGCGTCGAAAGTTTTATCAAATTCACAACCATATTACCTTATTGACTGTCAGTCCGCAGTTGCAGGAGTTATTACACTATGGGACATTTTGGACACTGACTTGACCATCAATCACCATCTACCTTAATATTTTCCGGACATATATGAACAAAGAGCCAAATATAATTGACTTGCCAGACAAGTGCCAAAATGGTACGTGAACCGGCAGACATTATTTAATACAGTTAGTCAACATACTCCTCGCGTCTCGCCGAAAATGTATCAACTTTTACTCTCACGAAGAAACAACTCGATTAATTTAAAACATGTTGTATGTAATTCTGCACTATTTATAATGAAATAGAGTGCTATTGAAAAAAACACATTCGCATCCCCGTCTGGGCACACGTTAGCTCTGCCTGTCGTAAGATCCGACGTCGCATGACCTTGTCTTTGAGTGCACTACCGCTCTCATCGCACTCTACCGGGCATAAAGTCAATCTCTCATACATGGCGTGCCTCATCTGTTTAAATAGAATTTGCCAAAGGCTTTCGAAAAGACTTACCGTCCAATAATTGGCAATGATTAAATTTGCAATTACCCGAACACCCGTAAAGCGTAGATTGAAAGTTAACAATTCAAGTAAAGTCCTGAGTCTCATCCAACCCCTCACTTATCACCGGAGACGCAATCCAAAGGAACGACGCGTCATTGTATTTTCCTCCAACTATGCATTCTTCCAGCCGATCTAACTCGGGACTATGATTAGGCCAGGAAACGGTCCATTCAGTTCGTGATTTAGACATTGCTGGGTTTGGATTCGCTGAGAGATTCCAGTCACACTGCGGCGACAATTCCCATTCAGCACAAGGGACGGGGTCACTTTCGTTTCCGCTGAGATCGGGTCACCTCGGCTCCGCTCGTATTGCCACCTCGTGTGGGGATATAACAATAAATAGTAGGGAAATTGCTTTCACAGCCGCAGAAAGTGTGCGGCCGAAAAGTTGATAACGCTGGGGCGGAGCTTGGACCATACGTTCTCCATCACATGCTCCGATACAATATATCCATCCGCCTTGGAACTCGAGATAAGCCATACAATAATAATAGATTTTTTATACAATAAATAATCGTATCGTTTAATATCGCCGACGTAATAGAATTTATAGCGATGCACTAGATATCACAATAAAGTTATGTGGCCCGCTGGGGTTTAAAGCTGGATAATGTTTGGGCATGAAGGGTTCCAATATATTATTTATTACGTTATTTATTGCGTTGTACTTAGTATTACGTTACAGTATAGTATATTAATAAAATGTAGTCTGCTATATTTAATATTGAGACCGCTGTCCTTTGTGGAGCATCGTATTGAAAGACACGTAGTTCATTGAAAAAAACTATTTTACTCTCATTGCGACTATGGTATTTGATTTAGACACATTGTATCTTCAGATTGTAAAGTTAACATCTCAAAATTTAAAGTAATTCGTTTTTGAAGAGGCTAATAAAATATTGTTACTCTAAGTACCTAATATAGCACAGAACAAACTCAGAAGAAGTTTACCAGAGCTTATACGTTCTCTTGACATGTGAGTTCTCTACGCTCTGCACCAGCAAGATGACAGTCGAGCAGCGAGGCTCTAACGAAATTGATAATTTAGAAAAACCAATAAAATGAAAGCCTTCAGCCAATATCCCAGGATTCAAAACTTCCTCGAACTTATTGAATCTAAAACGAAGAGAAACAAACTTGGGGATATGCTGATACATGTTATTCCTTCCAATATAGCTTGGATCAAATAAGTTTCATTGAAAATTGAGGGAAATCATTGAATCCAGCGCCTGTTCCGATCAATTGAGCTGAAACTTTCTGAGCAGCACATTGCCTTATTTGCTGTCCATAATACGTGATGATCGCAGCCATCAAATCAAAGAAGGTCTGAGAATACTCTGCGACCTGGCAGGTTATGGCCGTACGTGGTTCTTCGTTTTAAAATATGAACACAAAATGTTTTGAATTCGAGTAAGCTTGGAGCAAATAGTTAGGTGGGAAACTAAAAACGGGTTTACTATTTTTCAAAACTAGTAACGTATACTATATAATACCTTACTCATTCCAAAAGAAAGTTTAAACACTAGAAATGTTAAATATCCTGATTGTTATTGTATTCTTGATATGCAAAATGCTCATTTGATTGTTTACAACAACGATATGAAGTAACTGCAACATTCAATGCACGAGAGTATGCCCGCCAACAATGTCCTTGACGTCACGTGAATATAATACGGATATAGTTCTGCTTTTATAACAGATAAATAATATCCATCTTCTCGATTAACAAACGTTTATTAAACTAGCAATTTTCCACCACTATAATATGGTTAAAATGTAAGAAAAAACCATAATTAAAACCTGAGTGATACCTCGACGTTTCCGGGAACAGTTCAATCCCTCCCGAAACGCCGGAGATAAAAGTTACTTTAAGTTAAGTATAAGTTGCTTTGCTTCTTTAACTTACATCTTAGTCTATAGTGTATGGGAAGTATAGTCATGTGGATATATTTTTACTGTTCACGTTTACCCTTATGTTTATTTAATGTTGTTCTGTGTCACTGAGTAGACAGTCATTTCGCTTGCAAGACAAGTTGGTCTCATCTCATATAAATATATCATATGTATTATGTTCTTCTTTCTATGCATCCATATTTACATAGGAAATGCACCACGTATCTACTATATTTATTTACTCTACATCCTATGAATTTATCAAACTGATTCATAAAGAAAGACAATAATGGAGATGAACTGTACTCTTTATAGCAGGAAATTGTAAACAGTCATGCTAGAAAAATATAGTATTAAATTATTAATATAATTTTATTAATGTTCTATACATTTTTTTAAATTGTATGTATAACCTTAATGACTAAATCAGTTGTACGTACAATGTATGAAGGAATAGTTAATTAAAATAAATTATGCAAAAATGAACCAGTAAAGACTTCTTTAAGATGAGGAAAAAAATCATTTTTATAATTGACATCAACAAATAATATTTGAATTAAATAAATATCAATATCAATGACCAAAGATAGTCAGTTAATATATTGAAAACGAAACTCGCAGTCAACGTGTGAAACGAAGAACTAAATACCACATCTAATTAATGTGTTGTACATCTTTTGGCCACCTCGCCAAATCGTTAATCGCTGCAAGACAATAATCGAACGTTTCACACCTCAACCCTGCGCGGGGAGACGATGACCAATCACATTCCCTTCCGGGGGTTATTATTCTGGCTTCGTTTCCAGAACTATAACCAAGAGAAAAGCTTCTTTATGAGAGCTGTTAAGATAAGTCTTCATTAGACTCTGTTTTAACATGTAACATAAGCTAAACCATCTGTATTGGATCCTTCGCACTGTGTAAAATATGAATTATTTAACAAATGAACTTGATTTTTATGGTAATAAATGAATGTTTATAAATTTGAAAAAGGAATATGCAACTTCCTAATTTTCAATTGAAAATCCCGTTTCATTAGTTCACCTCATTAGTGATTTTAATTTGTTGATATTTGTACACAACACCAACCGTGAAATAAACAACAGTTCAAACTTTTATCCTCAAGTTATTTAATCCATGCTGAAAACCATTTTTGGGCGGAATGCAGAGTCGTTTAAGTACGAGAATCTTGCTGGACTCTGCATGCCACCCTTAATCGTTTATACGAATTTTAAGTGTTTAACGGGGAAAAACGTAAATTGCAATTATAATCTATGAATGTTTGACACAAATCTTAAACATTGCAAACGTTGTTTGAACATTACATTGACAGTATTCCCGTTTTGAATGTCTGAATAAGGTGGATTGTGTCGACCGAAACGGCAACAAATTCCCCTCCTCGCAACTCACGGTCAATGTTTTCAGGATGTTCTTGTATCATGAGTGTGAAGTAGGAGTCTCCAAACCCCTTTTAGGCCAACCTCAATCACCATGCATTCTTATAGCACGCATCATCTGGTATCTGACTGTATATGTGGGCGGTATACGTATACCAACCGCGCACGCTTCATACACACTTTCGCCATAACGAGCAAAACGCGGTTTGAATCAGAAATGGTATTCCGAGGGATCGGACCCACCTCCACCCCCCACCCCCCACCCCCACCGCCCCCCAACACACAGAACCTCCACTCTGAACCACGCCTAATGGGAATTGATTGCTGCAAACTCGCACTTCGTCCCACCGTTGCTGTATTTTCCTCGCTTACTCCAGAATTCTCTCCCGAATTCTCCAGGCTATACGGATGGACATGTCCAGATTACCAAACGTTGGACGAGTCTCGCCTCTCGGTTGGCTTTCAATGATAAGACATTCGATTTAACTTGTGTATAGTATATAGTGTGTATATCGTAAGATATGAATTGGCTGCGGGTGAAACCATTATGATATTTTGTATGCTATGGGGTTACCTCTGTAACAGTCTACAAATTACCTCCGTACACCTTCGACGTATCAATATTTAGACAAATCAAACTTATATTAATAATGTATAATAATGCATGTTCTGGCTACCTCAGGTGTTTGATAACAATGATAGTTTTCAGGGGGTTATTTCAAAAAATTTCCAAGTGCAAAAATAAAAATGTTCACTTTGAGAAGTTTGAAGTGCACTGCAATTACCCACCCTTCGCACGACGATGGGTCTCGAAGATAAAACTACCCTCCGCAAAAAGTGGCGCCATAACTATCACGTAGAAACCGGTACTGTAAGATGTTTTCCCAAAAAAAAACTACTCACGATCCAGGTGCATTAGCTAGGCCATCTTTGGTCGAGAAGCGAAACAGGATCAGAAAATATTCCAGCAAAGATAACATCATTTTTGAAAGGTAGTGAAAACCTTTCAGAGAAGATTTCACCCCGATGTGAGCGGCCATATTACGGCCACTAAACCCTTATCCAATGAGCAAGGTATAAAGTGCAGGTGGCAGCCTTCGAAAGAGACGAGCTTTAAAATAATGCGACCCAATGAGACTCTAAAAAAGAATTGGGGGCCCTTTTTACGGAACAACATATTCCTTTGAAAAAACAACACTGCAGTCTCTACAACCGTCGACAAAAAATAAACCTCAAAGGAAGAAATATACTTATAATAATGTCAAGGTATGTGTACCGATGGGGGCTGGAAAGCATTCCATTCAACAATAGTGCATCTTATATTTTAGCAATTCATTCTTGATTGCGTGCTAATAATTAAGTTATTACAGACAACGGTTTTTAAATCACGAGGAATATAGTGTTACTAAATTACGAAATAATACCGAACACGCGTCCCGGTGCGTTTCCGCTCAAATTAAGCCCTGCTTATAATTATTATATTACTTTATGTTTACTAGTTCTATGCTATAATATATCATTATAACGTAAGCTTATTTCTCATTGATTCGTATCTACTTGATTTGATTCTCTATATCCCTCTCTTCTGATTCATAATCTGGACAACTAAATACTATATATTTGTTTACACACGGGGATATTATGAAACAATATATGTGAATACTATTGCAGATTGAACAATAACATAACATAATAACTCCAGCAAATGGAGTGCTCGGCTGTCGTGCTTTCCCATTCCCTGTTGAGCATCCATGGAACAGTTTGCCATTTCGCTTCCATGTGCAAGAAGCACATTGGGCAAACTTTTAAACCTGTGACGTGTTAGTGTTAGTTTAGTTTAGTTTTAGTTGAGTTTTGGTTTAGTTTAATTGAAGTGTTAGCGTAGTATTTAGTGTTTAGAAGGCTCGTCGTGGCACAAGATTTCTTAGGATTTTAAGTGTTTTAGCATAATGTTTGCTAGCGTCAACGCCGTTTCTTGTCAAAACTTTGATTTTTTTTTTCTGTGATGAGAAGAATAGACAAAAATAATAACATTCCTACAAGAGTATAGTTGTATTTCTACTCTTGCAGATTACACCTGCCTGCCAGAGTAATATCTCAAGGTCGGGGCCACATCCCGGTCCTATTCTACCTCGGGCCCAGACGGGGAACAGGGTCGTAAAGTAGCGCGTAGATTCAAACAGGATAACTCACAAGGGGAATGAGGCGAGTAGACCGAAGATTGTGTGGTATACCGGGTAGATTGCAGAGCAATGATACTGAGAGAGATGGGCGTGAAAAGCATATATAATAGAATCTTTTAACAGATGTGTGGGATTGTAGATGATGCGAGGAGTGTCTGGCTATAGAAGGCCCAGGAGGCTACATGTTGGCCATATGACTTACTGGACAAGTTGTGAAGTTGATGTATACCCTACATTGGTTTGTATCAATTTGTGTAGTACGCGTTAATCATATTATTAACTTGTCGATTGACGAACAATAAATAGCAAAGAAATAATTAAGCAAACAATTCTAAAAAGTGTGATAACTATAAAAGCAGATACAAACACATAAAGCTCAGTATGTGCGACTATAACAATGGCTGGTGACGCAGCAACAACGAAACATGACTTTCCGAACGTCATCACTTCATCACATTGTGACTGAACAATGCGACCGTCTGCAATCCGTTATTGATTGTAATATAAGTACTCGAGAGAAAAAACTGACTAAAGTTTAAACGCCAGTCCAAAATGAAGCTCCCGAAGCATTCACATAATTTTCATTACCTTGTCTGGAATTAATCAAGAGACATGATCAATGTTATTCTTTCAGCATTAGTCCGTGTCTAAGTCACTTATGCATAAAAAGGGTCATTTGTCATAATTAAAATATAAAAAAATATTCTTACGAAATTACGTTAGCAAGCTCACATTTTTCATTAAATTAATTATGCAAATTCGTTTGTAGTAAATTAAATATACAGCCTATCTGCTGTGATAAAAAGTGGGCTCGGAATTAGTTCCGACGGTAGACGTCCGTTGTCTTTTGTCGGTCGTGCTGACTGTCAGACAGATAGACAGACGGACAGACAGACAGACAGATGAAGGCGGGACGAAATTGAAATGAGAATAAAGGAAGCGGGAAATGCAATTGGCAAAGTGAATAGGACGCATGGGGAACAGGGACATGGCGATGCCTCAGAGTCGATTGAAAAAAGGGAAATTTGAAAATGAAGCCAGTAGATAAAAACAGGAGCCGACGGGCGCGTGGTGGTTCGACCCACCCTTCTCTTAATTGAAGAGTGATTATTAAATCGTCAGATGGTTCCAATTTCAAGATAAAGAAGTGGTTTATAAACAGGGGTTGAAAACTGTGTGATAGGGATCAGCTGGCGGTGAATATTTGTAATTAATAGGGTGGTAGAGGCGAAGACGTGGGGCCATGAAACGGGCACAATTAAGGATGAAGCTGACGTTTTTATAAGAGAATTCCGAAAAACAATTATACAATACAAAAATGACATTAATTAAGAATATTGAGATAGCCGACCAATATAAAACACATGGAGTTAATTATTGGAATATAATTTATTCAATCAATTTTAAATAAATCAGAAAATGAATAGATAATTTGTGATAGAGCTTTACAAAATTAAAAAGTGTCCCTAAAAATAAAGGTGACATGTCTATTGTCTAAAGATCAATTTTACCACCACTAAAAACACTAACAGAGACACAAGTTAAACATGTAACTACTGTATATACAGACTATCTCCTCGGGGTTGCGTCTACATAACGATTAGAATGTGTTATAAATACTTTCTTATTGAAATATTTCCACACGCTTTTTGTTATTGTTTACAAATGCAGGACGCAGGTATTGATGTTAGATGTGGCCGGGTAGGAAGGGGCTTAAACATAGATTTGAGGGGAAATACAAACAATTTATTGAACCACAACCATATACTCCATTCAGTTGAGAATATTAAAATGATAAAATAGCTCCTCCATTAAGTGATAGATTCCTTCGCTAAACAAGATCGATCGTGGAAGGGGCAGGAAAGGGCAGGGGCCCACATACTGATCAGCCTGGTTCCCAACCGGTGGGCCGCGGTGCTTGCTCGTGGTGTGCCACATGACATTAGCAAAACTAAAAACTCTTTTATTCCAGTGTTAAGTTATCAAAATACCAGATTTGTGCCAACTTCAGATTCATTTTATTTAGCAACTTTGCACCCCCGTGTCGGGTTTGATACCCTGTCAAGGATTGAGACCAAAACAAGCCATGATTTCAAATCTTCAACAGAATATACGTGATACAAAAAATATTAATATATACGGTGATATTGAAATTTTCTGAGGATCAAAGTATAATATCAACTTAAAACTTAAAATGTTCGAAATTTTTATTGGTTGATTGGGTTGATAATAAATTGGCCATTTAATACAGTGTCCCTCGAGAGAGCCTATCTAGGATGGAAGTGTTAGGCCAGGTGTTGAGCCCACCCAGCCTGGTAACATAACGCAGACATCAGATTATAGTGCAGCAGATGGTCCAACTGTTAGGCCGCCTCCCGGCTGGTAGGGACTTAGTTCGAGGCCAGTTGGCGCTGATTTCATAACAGCTCTCTACCGCCCATGGTGTTAGCTGACACCGGTCGAGGTGGTCGTTCCTTTATACATCTCATAGTGGACATCATGTTTTCCCTCTTCATACTTTCGCACTTCTTCATACTTGGCGGCCCTCTTTATGACCCAAACGCCAACCAACCCAACTCCCCAATGGACAGTGTTTTAAGTATCGGATGTATTTTTTCTTAGTTTGCACTTTTTACATCACTTACAATATAAGCACCCACTTTATTGATAAATGAGTTAAAAGAAGTAGTATTGGTAGTTACTAGTTATCGTTATTGTTGTTTGATGTTTAACAATGTACCCGACAACTAGGCCAATTGACGTACTCTCCATGATTAAGCGTCTTCCTTAGTAAATTGTGTCTAGCACAAAATAACGCCACGTAAGTTTTCCAAGCATTTCGGAGTGTTCTAATTCGTTAAGAGATGTATTTTAAACTCAGTAATTAGCTATTTCCAGCGCCTTCCTTATGTATAAAACACAGTTTGCAAAGCCCTGGTTTAACAATAAGTCCTCGCAAAACGGCGCTCTCGGCGATACGGCTGCTAATAAGAATGGGCTTTTAAGTTATACATCACTCTTCTGTTTTAATTATTAAAATCAAAATAATATTAACTCAGAAAGTTTATAATTACGCCTCAAAGGAAATGAAAACGGAATGCTATATATTTTCAATGCACGCCAATTAACTTTGGTCCAACCAAATGTTTCACCGAGCTGAGAGCTTAGCTGGGTTTTAAAATGGGCTTTCTATTCCCGTATTAAATTAAGCCCATCCGTGCAGCGCCCGGCTCGAGTAAACCCGCCGCGTTGACGCACGCGCGTTGACGCCGTACAACAGAACGTGTGATGACGGTGTGACGCTGTGATTACGATGGTGTGATAAGGTGCAGGAGTGACACCTATAGACGATCGAAGTTGTTTGTTTGCAGATTTATGTTTATCCGCATAATTCGCCTAATTATACTGAAACGTTTACTCAGGGCGTATCTCAAATCTCTATTTTGACGCTATAGTCGGCTAGCTCCATCCCATATTGCATTATTACAACAATTATTAATGTCTATAATTCAATATCGCAAAGTGTTGCTTATAGACTACTAGGATTGTTGGCTACCATCAAAATAGACATTTGAAAACGGCTCATCTCTATAGTTATTATTTATATTATTCAGAACTGTATATGTACAATTGCTAGCCTCATTCCTCTGAATGAAATGCTTCAAACTGTTTAGCATTTCAAGACTTTTAAACGTGAATTT
The DNA here is from genome assembly GCA_945910005.1 of Isoperla grammatica. NCBI lineage: Eukaryota > Metazoa > Arthropoda > Insecta > Plecoptera > Perlodidae > Isoperla > Isoperla grammatica. Next base: position 2,950,463 of record OX246741.1, on the reverse strand, counting down.
ATCATACCCATTCAACTGATTGCACCGAAATTATCTGCATCACAATACCGGAGTTTATTATCTTTTGTCTGTACTGATTCCCACAAATGTTATTGTACATACAATTACAATCATGAAATCATGTTTATTCAACTCGTTTATCATCCTGTACGTAATGTATTTGGGTTAAACCATGAATTTATATCACCAAGTTAACAAATAATATGGGTTTGTGAGTTTGGAGTTACTTCCAACTGTATCTCAAATGTTACTATTTTATCTTTGAAATATTCAAACTCAAACAGCTCATATTTGTATACATGCTACTGTATAAGCAAGTCGTGCTATGAACAAAATGAAAACTTATACTTTAGTTAAAATTTAAGTGAAGACAATTTATGGTTTACTATTTTATGGGATTTACATGATAATCTAAGTTTCTTCAATGTTAAGGCTTAACTGTCCTTAATCCCGCCACCGATAAATACCTTTAACTTAATCTATCCATCCCCCGACTTTATATCGTGTCTTTGTCTCTCAGTCTCTCATCGCCTCTCTTGCAAGCGAGGGTGGTTTGTCACAATCTTCACACTCTCAAGGACAGAGTTGCACTTTCGCCACTGTATGCGTGAGTGGTTCGCCAACGACTTCACACAGAGTTACAGGTGAGTTTAAAGAGGGTGTACTTGTGTTAAGAAACATAACTAATTCATTTGCAATAGTTTTTCTATTTTTCATACGGTAACGGGCACCAATTTATACAAATATTTTTAAATTACAAAAGTTAAAGTGAAAGATTTAGTAAAGTTTTTGAGAGGAAAGCTCTTTGGAAAACAAATATATTTGTTATTCCCCAAACGGCTGAAAGGCTTTTAAAAATGTTTTTAGAGTACAACATAACAAAAACAAGATGGCCTTACGAATTCTTAATTATTCTTGTCTTAGGAATAAGTAAACGGTTACTTTGGAGCCGTCCTAGCAACGAAGCACTCAATAAATTCAAAGTGGTTCTGAATCGGCCTTGTTGATTCTGGCATCTGTCCGCAGGTGTTCGCACTGTCCAATCACTGATTCATATGTTTCGTATTTGAAATATCGATCTTTGATTGGTTATCGCTCACTCGTCGATGGTGTTCGGAGCCTTCAGAGTTGGTTTAGTCGCTTTAAATTAAAGTCCCCCACTGAAAATCAGTCTTGTTACTGAGTGGTTAGACTCTAAATGTGAATTTATTTAATTAATTTATTTATTAAATGCTAAATAACGCACTGAAAAGTTAAATGAAAAATAGTTTAGGTAATGAAAACCACCACGCAAAGAAGAAGAAGAAGAAGAAGAAGAAGATGAAGAAGAAACCCAAGAAGAACCAGAACCCATGGCGAAAGTCAAGTCTTTACAACACACACGCGTTACAAAACATCAAAGGTAAGATAATTGAAATGGAAGAATGGTATTAAATATAAACTCAAAATATATAAATCAACGGTGCCCAAAAATCAATGGCCAAAATGCCCAAAAATGGAATGCATACTTGTATTTGTATGCATTGTAATTGATTGTAATATGCGCATTGTAATATGCGGTGTAATTACATTTAAAATTAATCCCTCTCCACTATTATTAAGAATGTTTGGAGAGTTGTTCTAATGTGTCACCAACATCTGAAGTCGAGACTTCATGTATCTTATTTTCTGTTTGTCTCTCCTTACATTAGATTTACATTAGATTTAGAGGTAAGATGGAAGAGCGAACTATGTTCGAATCTCGCCTATTTGTAAATGAGTTGTAATTGCTTTTTTACAAATAAAGATGATATTATTATTATTTGGCATAAGATTTTTTTGTGACGCCTTTGTCCTACAAAAAAGGTGAAAACAGTAAGTATAGAAGGTATATTTAGCTTTTACTGAAGACAATTATTAGTTCATGATCTAGGCCTATTAGTTCATAAAGACGGTTGATTCAGATAAAAATATATATATAAAAAAGCGGCAGTGTTCGTCCATTTATAAGAAACAATGTAAGACGAAAAAGAGCAAGTGCAAACAAGAAAGAAAAGTTTCAAACGTTTCAAATAAGAAAAATCACGTCCAAAGTAGTGAGACAAAGAAACAAGTTGTACCGTCACGGACAACTCCCAGACTTCCATCGAGCACAGCTACGAGCGTCCAGTCACCGAGTATGCTCACCTCAAAGCCATCGTGATAACATCTTTGATAACTCATTAGCAAACTAGCAAATATGGATGTGGCACCATTCGAATCTGGGCAACACACAGAGATCAATTTTGTGTGTTTAGATTTGTTTACTGTGTGACAGTTATGCATTTTCTATCAACAATTATTTTTGAAACATTCTTGATTAATTCACCATCTATAAGTAATAAGTTCAACACAAAGGATGATTGGCCTACTTAATAATTTATAAGGAAGAATAACGGGTTTAAAACCATCTTTACAAGTCGAAAAACGGGAATCCGTTGTCTATAAGTTCTCGAGATTTACCGAGTATTGGGAGCAAGACATCAATACATAACTTAAGGTGTTAAGATAAAGGCGGCAGTGTGTGTTATTCTGTGTACTGTGTTCTCTATAGACTGCAACTAACCTCCTTACCGTCTGATAAAGGAAACTAACTACCTCTACCCAATAGAAAGCTAGCTACCTAATGTGAGGGTAATATCTTTTACTAACTTCTCGCAGAAACTGCATTGCAAGATTGTGTAGAGGATACATTTGGTTGACGCTCTGTTCTGTATTATGTACAAGGGGGTATGATTATAATTTAGTTCATCCAAACAAACCGGCCAGCGTAGTTAGTCTGGGGAACCGTAGTCACTGCGTTCCAGGTTCGAATCCTGTCATAGGCACAGATGTCAAATGGTGTCAATGAATTATAAATATTGAATCGAACATATCAAAAGTGTCAATGATCAATTCTAAACCCGATTTTCTGGGGGAATTTTTTTAATAATAAGTTTAATATTTAAATTTATAATTTGTAATATATTTTTCGTGTATATTTATCTGATGATAATTTCATATTTAATTTTGTACTTGGATTTTTTTACATTAAATTACAAAGTCTGTGTCATATTGGCAACCTCGTTATAGAGGGAGAGACTAATGAATGTATCATTATCATCATCACCTATTTAGCATAGGCCGGGATGAAAAGTTCACCAGGGCTTGTCTACTTGTCTACCTGAAGCCTTAAAAGAAGAAGCACCCTCGATAATATCTGCACCTGATTCGGATTGTTTCCTTTTAGTTTGGGCTAAAAGGGTCGGCGGTGCCACAAGGGTCGATAAAAAGTAGACTGACTGTGTGGAGGTTTGGGGGCTGTTCTGAGATAGTCGTGTATCAAAGCACTTCTTAGCAAAGGTGATCGTTATCTATTTTGTATTCAGTATGAAGTTTGAAGTAGGAATACATTGCTAGAGAATTAAAATTCGAAACGTTTCAAGAGAAAAACTTGTGTCAGAAATCTAGTTTTGTGTTGTGCTTTGGAATGTAGACACTAAAGCGCTGCGAGCAGTTATACGTTGCACTTATCTCATTTAAAATAGTTTAAAAATAAATTAGATTATTACAACACAAATGTACATAAAAACTTACGTATACAAGCTGCCTCTTACTTATATTTACAATAACATGTTTGCAGTACTGTAAAATGGACTTATAATTGTATAATTGGTTTTTGAACGCGAGTTACAGGAATACCTCTTTTAGCATGTGTCTATTTATAAATGCGTTAAACTATATACCTTACTATGTCGTGTTTCTTCTTACCTAGTGTCTGTAATTGTTTTGTAATAACAGCCAGTTATTTATGTCCCGAGTATATAATTAAATAATTTTAGTTCTGAGCCGTTAATTTGTCCACAATCGTTGATTTTTCCCAATGAGGATTGACAGATGACAGATAACTAGTCAAATATTGTATGGTTTGAAAAAATCAATATTGCTCATGCCACAGAAAATCAAACTCTATAGAAACCATACACAAATCCTATACTGTAATAAGTTTCCCAATGCATCATAACATCTCAAAATTGAGAAGCGTGAAATAATATATACATTGAGGTCAAGTTGTAATGAAGTTTAAAACTTTGAGAGTTGAGTCCGTTTAATTGTTTTTGGTACAAAACTTCATCAATTCCTTGAGTTCCACAAACACGTCTCAGTTATAAACAAGTTTTGCAAGTTTTCAATAAGGTTTTAACACAACAAAACATTTCTACTAAACTTAACTATTTCTAATACAACTGAACAAAAAAGTCAAAATAAATGTTTGATAGATTCTGTTGAAATTGTAGCAAACATATTTGAATACTGTGTGTGGTACATTTCTCCAACTGCAGAAACGTTACCAAGAAAACGGAACATACAATTTGTCAATTGGGTATTCATGAAAAAAGTGTTCTACTTGCAGAAGTTGGGTATTGAGATCTGTTCAAAGCAGAAGTTTGGCAAACTAATGGTAGAAATTGTACGGATACAAAAAAAATGCAATTACTAACTTCTGAATATGTCATCACATAACTGTGAACCCGTGTTAATCTAGAACTTTACTTCTGAAAAGTTTGGTTTCTTTGTTTCTATTCAATAGATTCTAAATAGTAATACATTCAGTTCAAACATTTATCATATAACTATTACACTGGTATGTATGTACAAATACATATTGTATGAGTGATTTGTTATTAGTTACTTTAGTAATTATTTTAAATGTAAAAGTTAGCATGTGTAAGTTAGCACTGTTGTGAATTGAACCATTGATCAATGTTCATATCATATTTGTACAACGATTACGTTTGATCAACTATCTTGGTGGGATCCTGCCTATAGTGAGCAATGTCTGCAAGGGGTCCCATCTCATTCTTCTTTCTCCCCTTATTATTGTACGCCAACCCGTTTCCTCTCGACACCTCAAATATTTTTCACACATTCTTGAACTTCTTGGAAACCAGAAAGTCCTCCAACCATTCATGATTTCTTGACGAACGTCTCGATTAACCTAGTTGAATTAACTTGATATTTAAACTTCAATTGAACGAAAACATCTTCCCTATGGTCAAGAAAGAGTGGAAGAGGGGGGGGGGGGGGTCAGCCTAAAGATTCGTTTATAGTACATAATAAACAAGCCATTAGTTTAACAAGAACCTGTCCTACAACCATAGAGCAAAAAAAAGAAGGTTTTAAATTAAAATTTATTATAGTATTAAATATTTTAAAGAATGAATATTGACAAAAAAAACTTTGAAAATCATGAAAGAATTATGCTGACAGGTCCCGAATTGAATTTTTAAAACATTAATTACCAACGGATAGCAGTTGGTTACAATGCTCGCGTCTATATGAAACCCATTTGATTATTCCAGCGTGCGGATCCGTAGGTTGTCGGGCTTTGTTTTCTCCGGGCAATAATTCAAAAACTAATTATCCAATTTACTTCAAATTTGTAAGAGTTAAACCCAGCTCGTAAATTCGACTTGAGGAGATGATGAGTGAGCACCTGAAATCGTCGGCTTGTAAAAAATATCAAACACATTAGTGAGGTGAACCTCTACTCGGAAAGAAGTCACGAATATCGGACATTTAAATTTAAAATTAGGAGTATGCGCCACAAAAAAGGTAAGTGCATTGAAATAAATCATGTTTATGACGAAATGGGCTATAAATAGATTTTAGAAATGAGGTTATTAGTATACATTCACTATCTTTCATGCTTTCGTACATGTACGGTGTAAACCTCATTGGTAATTGAAAACCCTATAATCGTGGCTTGTTCTTTATGAAGTAGAAGTGGGTAAGAAGCTTAAGCCTGTATGCAAATTAGTACATGATAATGTTGATCGTTAACCAGTGAGGTGTTTAGAGACACGTACAAAATAATTGAAGAAAATAAAGAATGTTTAACTTATTCAATAATTATGGATACAGCATGGAGATCTTCTATCTGAAAGGCTCCTACTTGAATAACAATAGGATATACTAAAAATGTGTGTGTGGTGCACACTTGTCTGAGCTTTTCAGGCACAATGTGGGAACGTTAACCCTTCTAGATCATTTCTTAAACAGTAAATCTATACGAACAAACATACTGAGGAATTACTTGTACGAAAAATATAGTATTCTGTCCAGTTCACTTTCTTCAAGAGAAGGTTCAGTATTCCTTAAAATGCGTTATGTATATAACATGGAACATTATTCTTGTGTGTTTTTATTATTGTCTTGCGGCAATTATATCATGCTGTGGCTACCGCTAACGGGTAAGCCATGTGGCTGTTATTGCCATTACAAGCATTTACATAAACCAACATTCCCTGCTAATCGTATTCTTGCTCGCTATTTTCCTACTAAAATCGGAATATATGAATCACGGGTGGTTTTGAAAAGAATGCCGGTGACCAATAAAATGAAAGTAAAATTGACCTCAACAAAACGAAGAGTGCGTCTTCACGAGCGCTTTCAGTAGGTCACATCGCGGATCATGATTGAGTCATTGGAAGACTCTCCCGTATTGGCTCACATTCACGACTTGGTCAACAATCAGCTCAATATACACTGTCTCATGATGGGCACCCTTTGCAAGCATTGTACCTCACAATATTTCCATCCTAGATTACTTAGCACAACGATGAAAATTATTGTATGTTTAACATTTATTAAGCGAGCGAAGCGAGCGTTTCCACTTGACTCTTATGGCACTTCATTCTGTTTTTTTTTTTTTTTTTTGTTTGTTTGTTTGTTTGTTTTTTTTTTTTTTTTTTTTTTTTTTATGTCCGTCGATAGCGGTCGAACGGAAAGTCCGATCAACTTGAAATTTGGACCATCCACAAGCCTCGATGTGGATTGAAGGTGTATAGTTTTGAGGCAAAATCGTTCGAAAAGTTACAAAGTTACACCATAGTTACTGCAAAATATTTTTCTGAAACAAAATGGCGGCAAAATGTGAGATAGCCAGATTTTTATACAGATGTTTCCGGTCACGAATATGTTAATGTAATGGCGATCTGATAAGTATTGGCAAAGTTACACAAAAGTTACTCCAAAATATATTTCTGAAACACAGTAACAGCAAAATGTGAGGTGGCTATCTTATAGTAAATTTTCGTCCGGTCACGAATATACTAATGAAAACGCGATTTGATACATATTAGAGGCAGAAATTACATTTCTATTGCTGTCAATAACTGTTAGTAACGGTGGCGGACCGCGGCGAAAACATGTCAGCGAAAATTCTTAGCAACGCACATTGCACTGCATCCAACAATGTCGGGAAGTATAATAGCTATGGAAATTAGAAAAAATTTTGCAATGCGCATTCTTAAATTGTTGTTAATTGTTGTTTGTATAAGCATTGAAATCTTTTCGCCTGAAAGTTCGTAGATATTGACGCGCTCGCTTATCAACGCGTCAAACAGAGCGTTTTCCTAGTTATCTAAACACATGAAGACACAAACTAAATTTCACATTCATCACCTTTCCCCCCCCCCCCCTCCCCCTTCCCCCCTCCCATACACACTCGACTTGTTGTCATGATCATTGTGTTTTGGAGTTTGAGTGTGTTTTCACATACCATGTTTCACGACGTTCGCCGACTTCTCCGTCGGCATTCTCAGGTGATTCATGCAGGCTCCCCACGGTCTTTCACGCGCACCGTCAGGGCACAGACTGAGTCCTGACGACGCGCTGCATGAAGGATTGTGCGGAGCCCTGATGAGTCACCTGAGAATGCCGAGAGAAGCGAGTCTGAAACAAGGTATGTGAAACACACACTCAAGCCCAAAACGTGGATAAATACCCCAAGCCACGAATTAACATTATGTCTACGAAAATGTACTTCACAACATATAAATATATATTTACTTTTTATGTTATTATGTAAATAATATTCAATTATAAAACTGAATGACCAATAGAATAACTAACTAATATAATAGTTAACACTCATGGGACGAGTTTTCTGCAACTCCAACTAACCTCGGTTTTCCTCCCCTTAGTCGGCCCGACGTTTATACTTTATGTCAGCGTCTCCCCGGGCGTTCTGCGCATGCGTCAAAACACGTATTCATTATGGTTTCTATAATTGGAAATAGATTTTGAAGGTCCCGCATTTAAATACGGAACACGTGTGAATATCCGGTGTTGTTCATGTTGACGTCACAATGTACAGGTGGTTTTATATGATGGGTAGGCTCGACCACAGGGACTGGATTCACAAGAGGTCCTGAGTCTCTTTTGGTCTTACTCTGAGAGACCAGCCTAACTTTGGGCATCTTGTAAAACCCGAACCAGTCACGTGAAGAAGTTATATTATTTCCTGGTGGGAACAAAAAACACAATGCATATTCCAATTATATGTTTTAAAAATTGTATAATAGATCATACGTTATAATGGATATGTGCTCTTATCTTTAAAATGGCATTCGACATCAATCTTTCGGGGTGATTTCGGGCTGGATATTAGTATAAATATCAAATAGTCTACAGATAGTCTCAAAAAAGGATTAAAAATGTACTGTGTTTGGGATAAAATTAGCTAATTTTAATAAAATATCTCAAATTGTTTATTTCATCCAAATGTATAACTTTTGTAATATTTTTTTAGAACATCACTCTGTAGTTGGTGCTAATCTAGTCGCACATAATTCCAAAACTTTGATATTGAAAATTATCACTCTTTTAAAGCTATTCATGCCGAACAATCTTAATACAAATTTGAAATAGTTAACACAAAACAGTACATCTATACAAAAACGGTATTTGCGCGGCATTTTATTTCAAATCTAATTAAAAGCCAAGATCTCATGAATAAGGAGCCACAGCACCGCTTCCTGTCTGTAGTTCTTTCTCCGAGTAGTCTGACATGCAAAATGCAACCGAAGCACTTGAACCCTTCAGTTCACTTGTTTCAGCCGCTTCGTGCTCGAGTGGATGCGACTGTTCGCTTGATACACAGTTCGGCCAAGTGCGTCACAACATGAGGGGGTTAGTTAGCGGGGGCGGCGATTGACACGTTAGCTGACGGTCACGCACTTGCATAGCACCCCTGCCTGGGGTCTTGGCGACATGCGGGGTCGCAGGCATTTTAAATACCATTTTTTAAACGTTACATACACACAAATTTAACATTTCAATATTAATAATGACATCTAAAAACAAGGGCATTATAAATTAATTCCAGACAAAAATATCAAAACCAAGATAACTAAGATCAATCCTTAAATTGTTCTTAAAACAATGTATATTGTATTTGCGATTTGATTATTGTTTTATTAAACTGCTTATGTATATTCCTGATCAAAAATGAAATGCGTGAACATAATGTGATGTGTTCACGAGTATATAAATGTGAATTATTCAGTTATTTTGAATTTATAGCAGCAATATTGATTAACGATTCAGTATTTTATCGGAAATGTTTCTTAAAACCTCTAGTTTCCGTTTTCTCCTCTCATTAACACAACCGACGTGAAACTATATGTTCTGTTGTATCTCAGATAGAATAGGTTGAATGCATAGATTAAATTAATTAACGTTATTGTAGGAATAAAATATTTCCAGCACGTTGTTAACTTTAGTCGAAAAGTAACGACTGCTAATGAGTGTTATCGACTTTGTTGAGCCTCGCCAGGTGACTGGTTTGTGTTGTATTTGTATCTCACACCTAAAGCATCTTGCCTCGTTCCTTGCACAGTCGCTTCCTCAAGCAACAACGGATTGCAACGATTCTTCCTTCCTTCTTGCTCAAGTAACGTGTATGATATGCCGTAGTTTGATAACAATATACAATATATAACCGATAGAGGTTGCTCAGCGGTAAGACGCGATACTCTACTAATTCAAGAGGTCGCCGGAAAGAGTAAGAACATTTAAAAAATATTATGGATTCTTCAATAATTAATTGATTCTGTTGATTTTAATGTGTTAATATAGATAGTTACGTTTTCAATAGATGATATCTAAACAGGTATAATTTATGAGACTGCGCTGCACTCACCGCGCGGCCGGATGGTGGGGGGGGGGGGGGGGGGGCGTTTAGTGCAAGATCGGGCATGCAAAGGTTAAGATGAAATACACTGTAGCAGCCCTCGGATATTATTTCCTAGGTATCTAAATACCCTAAAAAGCCCAATTCCTGAAGAGGGGAACACCAGGTAAAGCTGACGTGCCCCCTCACATCATGGATTTCTACTAAAACAATTATTCTTACACCCGTCAACGAATTAGCATGCAGCTACGCATTAAAACCAACTGTTTTCAATTTCCCACAGAAGGGAGTTTGTGAAATCAATTGCCCAACGTTATGAGTGCCTATTAATACAGGGCACGACATCTGTCTGATCCCCACCCGCTCTGTTCACGTGATGACGTCATTGTTTTATTGATGAACACACTTTCCCGCAACTCTACTTAAAAGAGTTGATTCACCGCAAATTATGGGGCTCACTGTGTTGTGAACAGTCTGGTAATTTAGTTAGTGGCTTCAGGTCGTGAGTTCATTTGACTTCATTAGGATTAAGGCTTGTTTTACCTGAGACTGAGAAGGAAGTGTAATGAATTCTTTAAGCGTAATTGGTTGATTCCAAGTAAAACACACTTGCGGTTTGTAGTATGATTGGTGGATGTTTCAATCTCTCATCACAGCCAAGTACTGGTGTTCATTCAGACCTTGACAGCTTATTGCGGAAAAGGAATTCATTTTCCTCAACTAAATTACCTGAGTTAGAAACCTAAATGTGGGGGCAAAGCTGTTCTTTGCGAGTAGGATATACAAAATGAAGAAAATTTGAATATCAGGGCTTATTGTCTCATTTTTTGGTAACGATGTTTATCTACACAGTGAGTGTGAAAAAACGCCACATGACATTCATGCGCTAGCCAGGATTCGAACCTGGTACGCAGGGACCGCGGTTTACTAGAGTACTCGACCGCGGCCAACTACGCTGGCATCAACAACTATGTTCTAAATAATAGTTTAGAGGTAACGTAACGTATTTCCAATACGTTCTAACTACAATTATCGGTCATCGCGACCTGCAGATCAATCCCTGATCCATTCAATTATAACTTAGTTATAATTAAGTGACTCACAAGACTGAGTCTTTGGGTATACCTGTGGTTAACATAATGTTTTAAGTGCCGTTGCAAGACTGTCTCTTACGCCAATAAAAGCACCGATGCCAGCAGTGATATCACTACAGGAAAACTAAACGCAATAATGAGAAGGAAGGGGAGGGGGAAAGGGGGGATTGGTAACCACACACTAGGAATTGATATTTTTTAATAAAAGACTTTCCGGTTGTACAATCGCGTTATGTTTAAGATGACGTATCAGCCCAATGAGTCAGAGACCCCCCCCCCCCCGCGATCACGAACTCAGTCCAGTGGCTACCCAGTCCATGTATGTTCTTCAATTTATTACCGCCGAACGTTTCGACAGTTCCGTGTCAGCGTCGTCAGGCGACGCGACAGCTCCCTGTGATACACCCCTGCACCACACGCACGCGCACCACACGCACACGCACACGCACGTTCCCTTCTAACCGGGGTTAAGTAAGTGTTATATTTGTTATATCGACCCGGACAAGTTAATTAGAGCCTCTGTTAATATCCGCTAAAATCTACTTTGTTGAATGAGGAAAAACATCCGTTCGGTTTTTGTGTCTCGAAGTTCGTTAATTGAAAGCTGAGCAATTAGGATGTGGTTTCGTGTGAGTGAAATGCATTGTTTGGTGTTTAATATGAAACACTTGCCTGAGGCAGATTACATAGTCGGATCAGACTGTCTTTGACTAACCATCATGATAATTAATCCAATAAGCTGTGATTCTATGAGCACAGGTTGATTTATACAAACATAATTATTATGATAACAAAACGTACGTTTAGCCCAAAGCGCTACTGCTAGTTCTACTTACAACTACGTTAACTACTACTACTTCTACTACGACTGCTACTATACTAGTAATACCACCTACTACTACAACAATATATACTTATATACTAATTGTAGTACTTTTACTATTATTTCTACTTCATAATTTTGTTTATCTTTTGTTATTATTCTACCTCAACACCAATTAAAACATTTTGAAACAGATACTCTATTAGGATATTGTTGCAATGGTAAAACTTTCCTGTTTGTGTTTTTGGAATTTGGAGTCACATTCGGAAAAAGCGTTTCTCATGTCAATAAAATTTCTAAAACTCGCTATAGTTATTACAAGAGTAACAAGAATGTTATTAATTGTTTTCAGCAGCAGCTGGTCCGTATTTGGTGTCTCAGGGTGACTGGAGGTAATTTTGATTGCGCTCTTGTTTTGATAATGATTATGAATGTGTTTTTAATTCGGCAAAGCCAGAGTTTGTCGGTAATTAATTTAATCTTAGTCTTGACACAAAGGCAACATTAGTGTTGTGATGGGTGAGTCAGATAGCCAATCTTAACAAAGAGAACGATTTAAGCAAACAGAGTTGTAGTTATTGTAGGGCAATGTCTCATACGAAGGTGAGAAGGTAACATAGACGTCGATAGAGGAACATCTGATTGAAGGTGAAGATGATGAAGATTTTTATTTTGAAAAAAGAAAAAAGAGATATTAATGATGACTGACTTACGCGAAACTCTATTGGCTTGTGCCTTCTTTAAATTTAAAAATGTGTATAACAAAATGAAATATTGAATTTACATAATATTTTTAAAAGAAAAACACAGTGTGAAACGAAAAGTTATATTTTTATGGATTTAGAATGTGCATATTATGAAGGAATATCTTAAGTGTTAAAATATTTTAATGCTAATATGTAATAGACCAACAATGATGAAACAAACCACGTTTCTGTCGTGTTGTTCCGGACTGAAGTTCACGGCCAGGAAGGTTTCACTATGTTAATTGCTTTATAATCAGAATACAGACCCGCCTTATTTCGGTTTCTTTACGGTCCGTGCGGCTACGGACATACCATCACAATAACCAAACACTGCTACAAACATTTCCATACGTCCAGCATTATAACAATTTAATTTTATGTTTATTCAAACTCCAAACGCATTCACAGGCGGATTTCAATATATGTAAATCGAGTCGGATTTCAGTGTATGTAAAATACCATGGCCTTCCATTGTAAATCAGTCGGACTGTTGAGAACGGAAGCAATTCGAAAAGTGAGAAATTTAATTATTGTCTCGAGTGAAAAAAACTCTTCGAGTTCGTATTCATGGTGTTGCAACATGGCATAACATGTCAGTAAACATAACGTGCATCTCACCCGCTGTATGAATCTCATATATCATCCTCAACGAGTAATGAATTTCATGGATATAACATGTTTGATCTGTTCAACATGAGCTTCGGAATATGTTTCTTTCTGAACCGTTTCAATGGTTTTATATGGGACAGAGACAACAAAGCATAATATTAAACTCAGCATATGGAAAATAGGACAGATGTGTTTGCAAACAGCTTCACGGAAGTAAATGTCTAGCTTGATGGAGGAAATAAGGATGCTAAGCGTTACCACAGACGCATCGTGTGTCCCTACGTTCCATTGTGGTGAGTGGTGCACCTAAACTAAAATGAATAGTTTATCCCCCTTCTGTTTTGTTTTTATTCTATATAGATTTTGAAGTTTTTGATAGTTTATAGTGTCTACGACAGCCATAACTATAAAAACATTGAAAGAACAACATAAGCTTAGTCCATGAGCTAAGTCCATATAGGATAGCGATGCTATATTATATTGCTTCCTTATTGTTATTTCTTAATTTGTCTTGGAGCAGTAGACCCCCTCAAACACAGTCGCCGGTGGTCAAGTGGTCCACTGTCAGTCCTCATAGCAAGTAATGGTAGCCAACATCACGGACTCTGATTAGCTTAGTTGTACATTTCCCTAGGTTAAGTTAATCAGTATTATTTGGCCATCATTCATGATTGCTAATCGTCTAGTTTGCAAAGCAACATGAAAAGAGACGTTAAGCCCGAATATCAATCAATTAACAGTGACACAATCGTCACAGCTCACATTAGTCCAAACATATTGGTGAGTGGACTGAGTGCTTTGCTGTGAGCATGTGCAGTCGACATGACTGTCACCGAGTGCTTTGCTGTGAGCATGTGCAGTCGACATGACCGCATGGAAACATTCGTTATTTGAACCTGCCTCGTCATTTGCTATTTTTACCCAGGTAACTTTTCTCTTTGGAATCATCCTAACTAAAACATATCTCTTTGCGGCTTAGTTGTTAGACCATGACGTCATAATCCTTATCCGCTTGCGTCATCTGTCACGAATTAGAAATAATTACAGTGATTTAAGTTAAAATTGATGTATTAGGTAGCGGGATTATTAAAAAAGTAGTTCTCTCAATCCAATGAACCTTTACGAAATAGGGTCGAGGAGTGTCTGTGAATGAGAAGTGCGATTTAGAACCTTCTAGTGCCAATTTGAATTAATTTAAAGAAGCCATTAAAGGTGCACAAAATGAGTAATTGGTGACATCATGGTAGTGAACGACACGGAATGTCAAGCAATAACTAAGTAATCGGTGACCACTAGCCACTTATTTATTTAATGATGATCCTTATTTCATAAAACTGATTTAAAAGGGAGGCGAATAAATACAATAATTAATATCAACAATATCAATAAAGTATATAACATAACACTTACGAATAAATGTTCTTACGTGAATAATACATTGCTGTATAGTGTATATACCTACTGCTATGAATACAGTAATAGGTCTGTATTTGGGGTACATAGATCGATAATTTGGAAGAAAAGTCCGATGGCTGTTAGTAAGTCAATCCAAAGATTTGACTGAGGTGAAGTAAGAAAAAATCTTCATTGATGATCTTATACCATACCACTGAGCAACCTATATAGGAAATTTTTTAATGTAACATAGCATAGTTAACTCATCAATATAACTGTATGATAGCGTTATTAGAAATTAAAATAGCCTAAGATTGCCATGCCTGTAATTAGCTCCTGGACGAGACATGACAAACTTAATAATTTACATATTATTATAGATCGATGGTTTGGCCGCTTCTCATCTGAACGCCGACGTTGAGCAACACAGGGCCAGGTCAGATAATGGGTGGGTCACGACGCTTGTACCGTTGGTGAGAGGTGATTGGAGGGTTCAAGTGTGCGTGGCAGATGCGTCTGAGCTTCTCATGGCAACGAGTGGGTTCGAACAATAGGGTTCGACTTCATTCATCCACTGTGTTTCTCAAGGCTGGGCGGAGTATAGTGGGTTTATTCCTGCTTCCAATACAGATAATCCAGGTTTCAAATCCCAATTCGGGAGTGTGTTTTTCTAACTTTGTAACTTTAACTTTGATCTATTAATATGGTACTGGTAAACGACTTCAGAGCGAGCATTAGAGCCACCATAGCAACGAAGCACATAATAAATGGTATAAATGTCCTTCACTGAAGATCAGTTCCTGTAACTGAGCGGGTAGACTATCAATACAAATTTGTTTTTATTTTATTTTTTATTTTTATTTATTGTTTGATGTCCAAAGTACAATTCAATAATACAGACGACTACGGTTGGAAAATACACAACAGATAATCCAGGATACGCAAAGTAATGAATATGTAGAAATGAAAAGACACAGAAAGGAGTAAGGAATGGAGAATCGTTGCAAGTCAATTCAATTATTGATACCATGGGAAACAGTCACTTGTAACTTACACATCCTCTTGGTCTGCTTCTGTTCAAGTAAAATGGAACAGGTGGCCACGCAGTAATGAATCATCTTTTCAAGATCGACACTGAGATGCCAGCGGGATACTAACCATGGAGTGGTGGTACTGGCAGTACGGCCTCAATGAGGGGTAGGTAGGCTCTCTACACAGCAAGGGGTGTATGACTCGTTAATAGCAAGCATTATTCATATGTAGCTTTACTCGAGTTGTATGAACCAGGGGTGGACAAGCTGCCTTCCCCGCAACACTATCTGTGAACTATAGCCAAGAGAGAATAGCAGAAAGCGAGAACTCCAAACAAGCGATCAAATTTCAATCAATTTACGGTCCCCCTGTGCATTTTGCATTGGAAGCACACAAGTGTATGTCTGGGCCCATATTCCAACAGATAATTGGGAACAATAGTATGTTACACTAACAATAATTTATTAAATAAATCTGTTTTAAAATAGTTTAAGTTAGATACGGTATGCGGTATGCATGTATTAAAGTACTTAGGATAAAATGCATAGTCGCTCCTCACGTGCTCCTCAACTCAGCCTTTCCGCCGACTCACCCAACCACCAATCACAGAGCAGTCCACGTGGCAATGCTGCTCTGTGATTGGTGGTTGGGCGAGTCTGAGGAAAGGCTGATTTGAGGAGCGCGTGATGAACGACTACGCATTTGACCATTAATACTGCTTCTGTATAACATGTTACAACACCAGTCATAACTGAGTTTATGTATATTTTATCCAATAAAATTATGATAGTAGTAAAAAGATAAAAGCATTAATTGTGATAGTTCCCCAACCAATGGCAGCCTCGTTTAAGATACGTCATAATGCCCGCACACAAACCGCACTGCAACCCGACCGTCAAGCATAAAGCTAACCACACATAAAAACTAATTCCATCCTAGTGCTTTCAACTTTTTAATATTCAACTGTAAACATTTTATGAATGCTGTCCGCCAGTATCGGCCACGTCATTAACTTATTAATGCAATTTCCGAGAAGTTTTAGGGTTAATAGGCACGAGTGGACGGTAGAAAACACAGATCGCCTCTGTGATTGGTGCAAGCACGAGCGCTGTTCACGACGTGTGAAGCCGGTGTGCACGTCGAAACATGCGCGTAATGTGGCGTGAGGAGTTACGATGTGTGAACATGAAATCAACGGAGTTTTTGTTTCGCTATTGAGCTTGTTAAGTTTTTACGATTGCATTTTTTTTTTTTAGTGTAGAAATAGAAATGTAAGTTGGATTTGAGCCATGATTTGACACACGATGTCAATGTACTTGCATTGAATATTGGTCGAGTGTTGGCCTGTTCGTGTTGAATACACCCGGGTATAAATACACAGTACACACATAATATAACTGCATGAAACTAACTTCGTTTTGGCAGTGGTGTGTACTTCGATAAATATGTATATTTATATAACTGAGATTTGATACTGCAGTGCATATTTACTATTTAGGCATTTAATATTGCCTACTCGAATGCATGTTTTGATGATCTGTGGAATATAAATAAACAAATACATACCCATACCTACTACTTTAACACGGTACTTTAACGAAACAGAAGGAAAAAATTGCTGTAATGATCTTTAGATCCTTATGTAAACACACTTTATATCTAAACAAACAGCTTAATTACGAGAAAGAGCTTGTATTTTATATTAAGCCCATAAACCTAGTGTTCGATTTTTTTCACATGGTTCTCCCATTACACAATTTTCACAATTCACAATTTTCTCTCTAGAACCATCAGAGGCGGACTGGGGGGGTAAGGGCCCCGTACGGAAAAGGATTTTAGGGGCCCCGGAACCTGGCGAAGTGGAAAGGGGTCTGGGGCGAAGCCCGAAAATTTTTCAGCTCATTATTTTTTGTAGAGCGCATATAAACACGTTTAAAAATCGATGAATGATGTGTAACAACGTGTTGAACTGTGAACACCACTTTAAAAAACGAAATAGAAGAAAAAACTTTCCCAACACTGGCAGTTTTATATTGTATATTTCAAACTATATTGTTTCTCAACCCTCTACAGTCTACAAATATCGAGTAGTTGTCCACTCGCATCGTGCAATTTGTACTCGCAACGAGGGAGCGGGATGTAGGTTGGGTCTGGGGCGAAGCCCCTGCCGCCGGAGGCAATTCGCAGAAGGCGAAACAATTTTCTGTCCTGCATGATGCTTAGTGGCCTAAAACGCGTTTTGAGGCGATATTCTATCATGAAAAACAATGAAACTAAGGTCAATATTGCATTTATAATTCCTTACTTAGGATGGAATTTCGATCCTCTCATTTGAGAAAGGCTTATGACTAATGCTGCGCGGGATCGGATTTCAGTATGCGCCGATAGATATATTTTTGCCAAAATGTTCGCTTTTGAAAATTTTGAACACATAATCACACGATCAGCCCAATTTGTCATTTTTCTGATATAACAAAGTTTACTCGCAAACTATCAAAAGTCACTCTCAAGTTGCGAGCTAGCATGCAGTAATTTGGAGGATTGTTGTTTCCTATTTATTTGTTTAGAACGTATAAACATGTGTAAAAATCGATAAATGATGTAAGGTATGCGGAACAACATGTTGAACTGTGAACACCACTGTTCAAGAGTAAATTAAAGAAAGAACTTTCCCAACACTGGCAGTTGGATATTTCAAACTATATTGTTTCCTATAAATATGTTCAGTGGCGTGCAGACTATGGTTTTACGGCGCGACCTGCGCCGGTGGAAAATTTCAGGGGGTGTACCCACCCCTTGGGGTGCTTACACCCCCTAGAGCGGTATGGGTTAGTTTAAAAAATTAACAACATAGTATATCTCACACTCAATAACATCACGTAATAATGTTGTATAGAACCAAGAACTGGCAGTGTAATGTTCATTTTAGCAGTGTTTATTTCAAAATATCGCGCCATTTCCCTCAAAGCCTTCGGAAATGCGAGCCTAGCCGAATGTAATACTAGGCAGTAGCGAGCGCGCGATGTTGGCGGTTGGGCTCGGTGATTTTCCACTTGATTCGGGTAGGTTGTGAGTGTTGCATTCTGCAGCGGGCAGCCTGCAAGTGCAAAGTTTGCCGACGCGTGGAAGATATTTTATTGTACTGCAGTTTACAATAGTGATACATTTTACTCTGCCTGAAGTAAGAGCTCACAAAAAAAAGAATATGCCAGGAGAAACAGAAAGCGATGCTACTTCTGACTCGGCTATTGATAGATACAGAATAGAAGTGTTTTGTGAGATTACTTCTACCGTAAGCACAGCAATATCAGACAGATTCTCACAAGCAAGAAGTGTGTTAAAGGACTTGTCAGTGTTATCGGAAGAGCGAATCATTTCGTATGTAAAAGGTAAGTGTGAGATAGAGTAATATGTAATTCGCTTTATTCGAAAACATGATTAAACAATAAGTGGCTAGTATTACAACTTTTACAACTACGAGCTCAAATGGCCGTTAATCTAAATGCCATGCCATTCGTTTCTTATGCTTGTCTTCCAACACAGAGTTAAAAAAGTTGTTAAAACTACCCCTAAAAATATCATGCCTTGCTAAACAATATTGCGACATAATAACTCTATTAATAAGCAATTATTGTTATTTTTAGGAAAAAATGTCATCCCCAAAGACATTTTCTCCAACATTGGGAAGTGGATGAAAGGAATTGACGGAGCAGTCTTGAAAAAAGAATACCTAATGTTCGGACAAATGCTGGAAAAATTGAAATCATGTGATAAAACCCCCAAATGTGATAACGACGGTGAGAAACAGGAAACAAGCAGAGCATCAGACGAAAGTTCTGTAAGTCAAAGGTTTAATTTACCCTTATGGACAATATATATATATATATATATAAAATTATTTCAAACGTAATATTAATAAAATCACTCCAAACAGTACCGGTTAATTTGAACAAGGAATAATTTGCTGCATATTGATCGAATGATAAAATCTTGGCTCTTATGTACATTTTCCTTAATTACAATTATGTTTTAGGACGAAGACAATCAGGACACCGCTGTTTCTCTGCCTTCATATAACATGAGGGATCTTCTTCAACTTTTATCTCGTATGATTTGCAAACAGCGTTTCCGAACCTTTTCACCACCTACAAGGCAGCCTGCACAATTCCGACTTCTTCTGCGTCAGCAGAGCGAACATTTTCGAAATTGAAATTAATCAAGAACCGCCTTCGCACAACAATTGAGGAGGAGAGACTCGAGGATCTAATGATCTTAGCGTGCGAGATGGACATAAACGTAGATATAACCGCAGCAGTGGATAAGTTTGCTGCTTCTTCAGAAGTATTCAAAACTCATTTAGTTTACCATTAGTTTCCGACTTTGGAAATCGGAACTAGTATCTACAGTGTCAAATATGTTCAATTTATTTATTTCCATCACTAAGAAAACCCTGTGTGAGGCGTTAAAAACGAGCTGTACTCAAAAGTTTTTAAAACTACCGCCATTGTTTTCGACAGTTTTATTATTTACTACCCTACCCCTTACAACATATACAAAACATTGTAACTCCTTTAGTAATTTCCTCTTTGAGCATTAAAATTCACAAAATAACTTTGATTACGTGAAAAAATTTTGCGCCTTCGGCGATAAGGCCTCCGGCGGCTGGGGCTACGCCCCAGACCCCTAACAACTCGCGCTTCGCGCTCGTCACACGCGGATGGGTCGGTGTACCCCTAAATGTTCTATGCACTCGCGCCGGTCCTGTTCGTACCTCTGCACGCCACTGAATATGTTTAGAATGTTTATAAACACGTTTAAAAATCGAGACACGACGATAAATATGTAAAACACATGTTGTACTGTGAACCACTTTGATAATTTAATTACAGAAATAACTTTCCCAACAATGGCATGTTATATAATTATATTAAAATAAACTAGACGAGGAAAGCGGAAATCTTTGTGGACCTTGTAGAGATGGTCTATTTGATACGTTATGTCCCTTTCTACACTGACATGAGATGACGTATTATGCTCTTCTTACTATTTAGTTTCATAATCTATATAGCGTAAGGTATTTATTTTCAGAAAGTTGGTTGGTGGCCCCCAAGGGGGCCCCCACCTGCGGGGCCCCGTACGGGTTTCCGTAGTTCCGTACCTGCCAGTCCGCCCCTGAGAACCATCATACCTCATTCTCAGCAAAGAGTATCGTGATATTGTTAAATAGTTAGTTTTAAGGAACCTGTTTTGTATTTTTGTTTGTGCAATGTGTTAAACTTGTAAACTTTGCAGACAGTACCAAATTTCCCGACACCAAAGCAACAAAAAAGGAAATGTTTGTAAAATTCTCCATAAAATCAGCAATAGACGCGACGCTTGTGATAACGTGTTAATTAACGTCTCTTAGCTTGAATAACGTTGCAATTAGTGAAGTTTCCACAGCAGAAGTTTCTTTGACAAACTCGTTCTTAAAGTTAATAAAGAAAATATCCAATTATAAGGTTTTACATAAGTCTCTGATTGCGTTATGCCAATAACGCCTTCATTATCACCGCCTTGTTCGGTAGTGACAAAAGGCGATGGGCACAAAATAAAACACTGCAAGGCAGTATGCCAAGTCTGTCGCAAGGTTACATCTACTTATTACATTTCGCTGTACGTACCAGATGGGAATTCAATTGAAACGTTTATAGACAGAAAATGGGTCATGGAAAATAATTTACTTGTTCTAATTTTTAATTTAAATCTTATTTTGTACTTTACAAGAAACGCTTTAGTCTGGCACGTGTTACTAATCGATATTTGCACGTTATTACTTTATTTAAACATAGAGACCATTTCTAATAAACATAATATAAAATTAGTTTGTGTTTATATAATTTGAGATTCTAAAAATTCACTGTTACCACACATTTCTATAATTTCTTATCTTGTTTCTGGATAACAATAAAGTCTCTGAACAAATGCACCTAGTTAGCCCTTACAGGTAGGAACACATTGTAACCTAGCAGTCATCCTACAATACAGCACGGACCAAGCAGACAACAGCAACAGCAGCTGAATCCCACAACACACGACGAAAACAAATAAGTCACAGGATATAGAGGTGAAAGATACAAACCGCAAGCAGATACATTGCAGGAAGTAGTTACTGTCTATGTACTTATTACGCAGTTCAATACAGATAGCGTTATATTCATAACCGTGGTATTGACTAAGAATGTTAAAAATAAAGCTAGACTGTCATACAATGATGTCATAATAATGTTAAGAGTGATGATGTGTGATGTTATGATTACAAAGAAATCTATTTCTTCGTTATTTATACACTTGTCTATTTAATCATCGCAAATTTTGAGTTGATAGCAGCCTTTAGATCTTGTTAAGCTTATTAAAAGTAATTTCCTTCAGTAATAGATATAGTTGCCAAATTTTTAGAAACTTTTTTTCCATCTGGGTCAGGGTTGGCTCTGCCTGTCGTACAAAGTAGGGGCATACGAGCCGAAGCTATCATAACCATTATACCCCCGCTAACTACTTGCCCAAAGTGACGTCACTAGACGGAAAGCAACAGACATTTCTTACAGTGTAGTCGGTTCCGCGTCGCTTCGTCCCGTCTCGGCTCAGTTCGGCAGGTGAGAACGAGGACTAAGTTCCACGTCCGACTCGGAATAATTAATCACAGAAATACAATCTAACGTTTTGTCATTCGGTAGTAATGATGTGACTTTTGATCGGGCAGCGCTTCTATCAAGACGAACTAATTTCGGAGGGTCTTTTCAGGGGTGTCCACGGGTCGGGATCAACCCAGTGAACCCACTAGACTCCAAGTTGTTAATTGAGTTATAAGAAAGACCACTGTTTCTGCAAGGAGGCTAATCGGGACGAAGGTTCATTACGATTTCTGTAAATGGGGAAATTAGGTATAGACATGAATTTACATTGGGGCAAGATCTTGAAAACTGGAAGTATTCTGGGATGGGTAAAACGTTGTTGATAAGATGTGTTTGTAATTATGTTCAGAAGTATGCTGACTACAAAAACTAGCTTTATCGTTTCGAATTAAAAACCTTTTGTAACGTCAAAAGACACCAAGCCCAAGAGAAGTATAAGTCCCAACACAAATAATAGTATTATTAATCTTGTTAAATTGTTACAATATTGACTTACTCGTAATTAACATTGTTAATTACTTTTGATTTAAGAGTTATGTAAGTTTGTACTATGGAAAAGTTTCAGCATCGTTCAACATACAGAAAGTATTTATACATTGTTTTCATTGTCTTGTCTTGTTCACGTTAATTGAATATATAACATCTTAATCCCCATTCTCATTATAATAACACCAGTCAACGTGTATTTTAGCCTCACGAAGTGCATTCCCCTGACCCCTCCTCAACTAGTCCCTTGGGAAGCAACTTGGGTGACGGGTGTACTTATACTTCTCTCGGCTCGCCTGTGGCTGAATCTAGACAGCATACATTTGCCTTAATGTGAGCATATAGTCCTACGTAGGATAAGAGCACATTGAACTACATAAGACGTGGGACGCTTATTGATTCTGCAGATTTACTCCTATACTGCCAATGCAGAAAGTTCAGGAAATAATCGATATCAAACATCTATATGATCTTTCGATATATCATACAGTCATACTGCAAAAAAAATACGGTGTCTTTGTAGTTCTCATCTCATAGTAACGAAGCACTTATGAATGAAGACTGTAATATCCAGTAATTGAATGGGTTTGATAAGAAATAAAAACATGTTTTGATCTTCATTCCCCACCACCGCAATCAATATCATTAAACAAACAAAAAACAGTCATTACCTTGTCAACTTGGCCCCACATTTCGGTTGCTAACTTCGACGTTATAGAACCCTTGATAGTAACATGACATCGGTATTCTCTTGTTAAAATATTCCATTATTGTTCTGTAATGAGTTTAATTAAACTGTCGTAATCCTGTCACAGTTCTAGGCCTGAAGTGGATGGATACATCCATGTTGGCTCTTGTCAGTACTATAGGTTACTATAATAAAAGAACTGACATCATGGCCTTGCTGTTGAGCGTGGCGTTAATATAATATAGATTTAAACACTTTTTCGATAGTTTTCTTTGAAATGTATTTAGTAGATTAAATATAATTAAAGCAAAGTATTTGAACGATATATTTCGATTAATTTTCGTTCAAAATTCAGTAAGATGTACAGTTTGTGGGAATATGTAGGGAATCAACAAAATCGTAGATTTCTTGGGATTTGAATTCACGCTAAATGTGTTTAGACGCGTTCGTCACTTGTTAGTAACAACCAAATTACTTTAATGTTACCGAGAAGTGAGTAGGCACACACAACACACGGTCATCTTAGAACATGTCACTTTCGAACCAAGGTTATCGCAAGAGACAAGCTTTGTCTTTGTCAAAAACTAATAGATGGGATTTCCAAACAGACAGACAAGTGTTGTTAGTTATTTAATGTTGAATTAATTACAAAATCTAATAGATTTTATTTATAGCTAATTTATTTCGGTTAATGTGGGAAACGATGCGTATTCGCTTTGCTCGGGCCGTCCGCCAAAAAGATGCTGACAGTTACGGCGCTGGTTCTTTGTAGTTCACAAGCAAATTAAAATGCTGCCCAAAACTGTAATTAGCTAATTTACATTGTAAGCAATTATCTGGGAAGACTGACCTTGTGTTTTAAGCGATTTAACAAGATGGGATTAGTTTGCAGCTTGTTATGAAGACACGTATACAACGTGATGAAGTGTGCAGCACAAAGGTACCCTCTTTGAAACTCTTTATTGGAAAACAAATCAGTTCTGGCTGTATAAAAATGTTTGCATTCAGTAAAGACAGTAATCGTTCAGGTTATTATATCGTATGCCATATTAAAACAACTATCAAATACGTGCGTGAATTTCAAAACTGTTATTTTTTCGGGACTCTTAATAATTAAAATATGTCAGTTTATGTTAATCTTTATGTTCTTGACTTGACTTATGTCTGACCTTATCTGCTCTTATCTACCCCAGCATATGTAATATACATTAACATACACATAACTATCTGTGAAATGACATTGTTTTGAATATTACCTTAGTTATAAGAACGTGCATTTGATTCAGAGTCATCAATTAGCTCAGCGTTGGCACCCCTGGTTTCGACTGTGAATGTGTACGCCAGTGGCTAGGGCAGTGACTTTGCTACTGTTTTGTCTGGGAAACGCATTAGCAGCTAGTGGTCTGCCTGACTAGAATCACAGCAGGAGAGGAAGAAAAATTGGAGAAGAAGAAGGTATACGAGAAAGAAAAAAGAAAGGCTATGTAGTTGCTGACAAAGCAGAGACCAAGAGAAAGAGATGAACAAGGAAGGATGGTTTAGAGGGGGGACGCGTTAAGATTAATGTTATCTACCGTAACGAATCTAACTACGAAACACTCGAAGAACGAATTATATCACAACAAAATTATTTCGGACAATGAAGAATGGGAAAATAAAATGTAATAATAACGATTTTTATCGTCTCACTTCGGTGGCTCGACCTTCAAATCTCGACATTCCCAACCAACCGCGGTCGGGGATAAATCCAGTCGTATCAAATCGAATCAAATCAAATCGAATCAATTTATTTTGTGTTGTGAATTTAGGTTCCTGAACAATGTGTCTTTTGATTTGCGCGGTTGAAGTCGGACGAGAACAGTGGATGAAATGTTTAAGGGACAATCTCAATTCGAAATTTGTTTTTGTTTTGTTTCGTTTCCTTGTGGTATGCGATGAGGCAGATGTTTTGAGACTGCATGGGGCTCCCGCACTCCCACCGCTATCGTCCCTAAGACGTAAATTACAAAGTGATCACGTTAGGGCTTTAAAGTAATACAAGTACACGTTCAATGTACTTAAAGGCATATTGTCACATGAAACAAAGTATTTTTTATTCACAATTAGACATTGATAAAATAAGAAAACCGCGGTGTATGACATCTATGGACGATGCCTACCCGCCGTACAACGGTTTGTTTTGTCGCGCGCCCCGAGGCATGTGACGTCAGTGACTATAAAGAGCTGAGCGAGCGCCAGGCGAGGGTCGCACGGAAGAATGACTGACCACCCGCACCATTCAACTGTTAAGGGTTGACATTCGATCTGGTTGGATGGTTTGCTCTTGTGACTTATATACAAACACAGTGTCACTGTCATTCTATAAAGTTTCTCTCGTGATGTTATTTTAAAAACTTGTTAGTGCTAATGATTGATATAATAGTATTAAGTTACAACAGCCGTGTAGTACGAGTGTTTGTCAAACAGTATAAGGGCGTGGAGTTTTTTGTATTTATCCTACCTAAGATTATGCCTGCGATTGTGTAAATATTGTGTATATATTCTCAAGTGTAATATTAATATGGTGTATATATTCATGTTTTAATTAAATCGGTAAAAATGGTGCTAGCGTGTTGTGTGTACGGATGCTATAACACATTTTTAGCTTCAAGTGGTATATCGTTTCACCGTTTCCCAAACAAGGATAAATCTCCAGTGCGTTTAAAAAACTGGGTGACGAAAATTAAACGGGATAACTTTATACCAACTAGGTATACTCGTATATGTTCCGAACATTTCGTTGAAGAAGACTACGAAATTTCTAATATACTTTAAAAATGAAATTAATGCCAAATGTGAAACTGAAACGTGAAACTAAAGAAATGTGCAGTACCATCTTTAAAGTTAGCGGGTAGTTTTGAGAACTCATTAAAAAAAACGAATGTCGTCGTACACTAAAACTAAGAAACGTGTTAGAAAATGGATATGTATATTTTATTGAGTGCTGAAACTTTTCACAGCGTATTGTGATATATGTATTGAAACTGTATACACATTAAAATAGTGGATCATGTTTTAAATAATTAGTACCGCGTATACAACTTATACATATTATATAACTCACATAGTATTCAGTCAAAATAGTCCTCTGTCTTGCCATCGGCAACTTTAAACCCTACATAAATCCCGTCGGCAGCACAATATTCTTCCCTTATAAATTTCACTACACACGATGGAATTACGATTCGATGATTTTTACCAAGCGCAGTCCATGAGTTGATCCACGCCACAAACTGCTTGTAGGCAATGTGACGCCACATTTTGCTTGACGTCTCCCGCCACTGTTGTCGATCGTTTTCGCACGTGGAGTGTAGCAACAGCTGTTGTCTTGCCGTGTTCAGGGAATGGATATTAATTATGTGTTGAAATGCGTCGTGAATAGTAATACAATCAAAATGATCGCGCACACTTGTAATTTTGTCAGACTCGTGACAACATAATGACTCTATGTCCGTGTCCATGGAAATACACTCGTTACAAGTGCACCAGTCGATATTTCCTTTTCGACTGCTGAATGTTTTAAGCCAGGCTTCTTTCTCCCCCTGTTTCCTTTGATTTTCCAATTGTTCTCCTTCTGTGTAATTTGGCTAAAAACTGTAGGGAGACAGGCCAAGCATCTTGCGCTATGGGCAGGCTTCAACTAAACAGCGCGCGGGCTGCCGTTGATGCGCGAGGCAGGCACGCGGTAGCCAGCCAGCTTATAGTCAGTGACGTCACGCGGGTGACGTCATCCCGCAAATAATATTTTACAAAATTGCTAATTACTCGGCTAAATATGGACCGATTTCTTTAATTTTTTTTTCTAAATTCCTCAAACAATTTGAGTTTGTACATATGTTACCAACAATGCCATGTGACAATATGCCTTTAACAGAGCTTTAAAGTTACGATATAACGCTTTAAAGTTAGAACTATCATGTTAGGTAACACAACATGTATTTAAGTAAATTATCAGCGTTTAACAACCATTCTCAGTATTTAAATGTAACGTATTGTCACTAAAGTCACGTACCGAGACAAAAGCACTTACAGACAATACATGCTTTAACTTTACGAACAAGCCTTTAATTTAACGTAATAGCACGTTAAAGATGCGCACAAATAATGAATTGAAAGACTCACTATAAGTTCAATATTAAAATACTAACAACTTAATGAAAAATACATACTACAACAACATCTAACCTAGGCTATCATCAAGCATTTACAAACTAATACTTTTAAAAGTTATATGTAGTATATGATATTTCGCGTTTTGTTTCTGCCTAACACCGAAAATCTAATACGAAACAGAACTCATGATCAGAGAGATTCTCCCATTCCCACTCGCAACACTGCCAAGTCTATCCGCTTCCATTTGCTGGTGTGCTTCTTGTACTTTGTTACGTTTGGATAATTCTATTAACTAAGGACGAACGTTTCCAACTGTTACTAAAACGATGACCCACAAAACGTGGTGACTCACAAAAACAAACGCTTATAAATCTCAATCATTTTTCTACCACCATTTCATTTGTTTCATCATCACAGATGGTTGATTTGATTAAGTCCCGGGTGTAATTTGTCCTGTTCTCTAGACCGGAGCGCTGGAAACTGTCCATGTTTGGTTGTTTTGTCTCGTGGCCCCTTAAATTACGTTCAATAACTGAAAACACTCCATGACTATTTCTGTCGGCAACTGTAGAGTTTTGGCAAACACAATGTGTTATTTAATTTAATGGTTGCGACATAAATGGTTCAGTGATAACGAAATAGAGCGTTGATTAATAAGCATACGAGTTTGATTACCATTAATACAGGTGGGTATGTAGATTTATACAGGGGTGCAACGGGTATCTACAGAATATATCTTCAGGTATTCTACATCAGGTAGCTACGCAAATTTAGGAATGAATTCTTCACAGTAGTCATATTATTAGAGCAATGCTTATACTACCTTATTCAATTCTAAAGGTACTAGAAAGTATATTCCGACTGGAAATTGCTGTCGAGCCATCAAATCTCCTTTTCTTCAAAATTCAAATTACATTTTTTTCTGTGTCTGCTCTTATTTTCTTTCTCACAGCAGTCTATACAGCACCCACGGGTAGAAAAATTTGAAATTTTCATTTAGTGAATATGAAAAGCAATTTAAGACATTCCTAGAATATATAAAACTAGAATGTTGAGAAATAATATTTTATCTGCAATATTCTACAAAAATAATATTTCACATAGTAATAGCACTTAGTTACCCACGCAACTGGTTAGATTCGTACGAAAATTGTGTAGAATGGAAGTAAAAGAAGAAAATTTAAAATGTACCAATTTAAAAACAAGGTTTTCCCTTAGCCCAAGCTGTACGAATGTTATGACAATTTTAATTAATGCATAGCAGGTAGAACGTTTTATCATCCCAATCTGTATCATCAAAGAAATATTTCTCTAATCTAACTTATTAGTTTATCGTATTATCCACGGTACTAATGTTGCTTAAAACAGCAACCACGCCAATGAGTGTTGGAGCTTAGTCTCAATAAACGCATCTAAAAGAAGTGTCTTCTCAAACAAAAGCATGTACACATTGATGTAACGAGATTGCATCAGTACTTCTTACGTTATTACACTTCATGAGAAAGAGGATAACCCCCACACATGACGGAAATAAAAGTGTAATCGTAACTGTTCTGAGGAAATGCATTCACATGTACTTCAACAACACAACAACTGCGTGCGAACCTCAATAGAAGCGTTATAGAATTCTCGGAATTGTTATTCGTCAAATGGTACTTGTTTAGTCTAGACAACTTTATAGCAATCTTTCAGATAACCTATAAATAAACATAAACGATTATGTGAATATTCTAGAAAGACCATGATGCCCAGATTATACGTGGGAAACAAATAAGGTAGAAAAGAAGAAATGTCACCGCTGCAATGCTTGGACTTGGGAATTATAAGGACAAACCGACCAGCAATCAATCGATGTGGGGATTATGCCTACGTGGGAATACGTGGGTACTGCGATAGCGTGGGCTCAATGTGTATTCGCAGTACACACCACTAGTGATTTGATGAGTTAGACTCGGTGATTGGGGGAGATATTACGATGAAAATGAAATCTAGTTTTCAGTGACAACTGCATGGCTGTTTTGAGTTTAGGCAACTTGGATTAGAAAGAAATGCTTAGTACATTTCAATAGGGCGTGAAACTCAAAAAATACTTGTATTTTTCGATGGAGAGCATTTTATTAAATATTTTATCATAATGAAGATTAAGTTATTCGTAAAACAAACAAACAAAAACTTCATTAAATTTACATTTCTCTAAATGAAAAACTAAAATTTACTTTGCAATAACCTGAATGATACGAAAAGCTAATTTTTTAGCAGCTAGATTAGGGCATACCCACGTGCGCCAATGTGTCCAATACTCTTGATTGCAGATTCGTTCAAGCTATTATAATTGATCAGCGTTTGGTTTGCGTTCATACGTTGGTACTATTATTATTCATTGATATTATTGTAGTTTAATTAGTTGCTGCATGTGTTGAGACCAGTGCGTGCTCGAGGCTACCACACGTGAGACGCATTGAGCCGTGGTGCGTACTGCGTCTCCTCACACTCCCGCACCCTATACAGTGTTTATAGGTGGTGTGAAGGGCGCTTGGTGATGCATATCCCATCATAGGGGCTGTCAGGAGAGGGGCGAATAAAAGGGGTGGAGAAAGACACCTTTTTCATGCATGGGGTTCTTTTTTTACGTTGTTTTAATTCGATCCTTAGTTTCTACAGCTGGTCAAAGCGTTATGCATCCCTCCCTCTCTTCATGACAGCAATTTTTCGACTTCACTTTTCTAAGTATACTAATTAAGATTTTTTGCTCTTGTTTGATCTGTGGTTAGGGTTTTCAAAGTCGGCTGAAGCGGCAAAGGGAGTTTTTAATTACTACTCAAATATTTTTACAGTCGAATTTAGGGAGAGTGTTCTTCTGTTTGGGCCATGAGTTCAAGTCCCGCGGTCATAAAAACTGAGTAGTCTTGATCTGATAACGAGGTTAGGCGCCTCCCGAGCACCGGGCGAGGCGCATTAACTTTTATGACAAATCGTTGTGATTCCGTCTTTCTATAAAAATGAATGTGTTGTTCCGTCCGAAACGCCGACTGCGATGTTCTAATTTAACTTAACGTGTTACATTAAATATAGCCCTAATGAGCTTACATTAATCTCCAATGGTCATAATTTTCTTTTGAAATGTCCGATGGTTGGTAGCACGTGCGCCAAATACTATGCGCCCAAACAAAAAAGTGGATCCTTGTGTTCTTTTGCCGATTATTACCAATAAAATAAACGTGGCATATCTATCCATGAAACATCGCTATGATCCACGTTACCAACATCGTCATTGAAATGTGTGGTCATTACATGTGTTATTTCAGTTGGCACTCCTGTAATAATGGAAAACCCCACACACTTCCCGTATATATTTGAATCCATATTTTGAATACATAAACCTTCAGCGAACTACATACTAGTTTACGTATGTTACTGACTTATAGTCCCTCCTCCAACCAACTATGGTCTCTTAACCTGTAAGTTCACTTTTTGTTTAAATATTCGTCTTTGAAAGTTAGGTTTTTATTAAAAAATAAAAAATGTGTCTGCATTAGATCGGGCGCATGTTGAACGTGGATTCATGAAAAAAGATACTACTTATATTATTAATTCCAAGTGAAATTATAAAAAAACAATGAGTGTTGTCTACCACCTAAAAAAGAAGCGAAAAGAAGCGAAGGAATTTTGCGAAGAAATACCCAGTGTTCGTATTTTATAGACTATCAAAACATAACACGAAATTGCAATTAAATCACTTCCCGGTTATCTCTATTTATGACTTTACAACTTCCATCTACCATCGAAGGATATTCCTTTTTTCAGTTTACTACCACTGGTTCGTGTTTGCATGTTTTGCCAATTTGCATATTCCAAATTTATTTGCAGTATCATTTTTTTAATATTACATATTTATAACACGTGTTAAATGTGTAGGACACGTTTACGTTAAAATTTGTATTGGTGATTTGTATTTGATGATTGATGATTTGATTGACTTTGTGATGGTCAAATATTGGCGTTTCATGGCGGAACGAGTTCGAAAATATGTATATTAACAAAACACCAAGCTCATTGTTTGTAACTCACGTATACACTCTACATATATTATATTTACATTATTATTATTAAACATACTTGTTTTTGACAATGTATATCAAATCAAGAAACGTTCTCCGAAATGTATAACGTACAATTTTAAGTAGACATAAATAAATGAGAACAGTAGAAAATGAAGAAAAAACAAAGAAAATAAGGGCCCGAGTTTTAATATCGCTGTGCATACAACTTTTAAATTACCTGCAATATACCGGGACACGGCATCACCCCCTGGCGAAGAGCATCCATGGTTCCCTGACAGTTCCCTGGGATTTATAATAATAATGCTCATGCCTTGAGTTACGGGCGCACAAGTAAAAAAACCACACTTTTCTTTTCATAGACGCATCCCGGTATATGAATAGTTTTATTAAATTTAATATAACTAGCAAAACGCTATAAACACGTAAGCCATGTTGATACGAGCCAACGTGTTTGACCGAGGTTCCTTGCAGTGTTGAGTTATAGTGTTACATTTGTAAAACATGGCTCTATCTTTTGAACTTTTTACAGTTTATGTATTTTATGTGTTGACCTACGGCAAGTATAAACACGAAATTTGTGAAACAGACGGTGATCATGTGAACTATGATATACAGAATACAAATTTATAATGATATTCTTCATTTATTTTCTATGACAACAATATATTTTCTGCCACCTTTTTGTAGTCGTTGATAAATGTATTCTCAAAGAATTTTTTACTTATTTTGTGCACGCTTTTCTCCCATGTTTGACGCTGTTTACTCAAATTTCCCTAATAATTCAGCTTATAGAAGAATGTTTACTGTTCTAAAAGCCTATTATTATATGATACAATGATACAAGATGCACGAATGAAAAACGATTGTGGCTCGTGTTAACTGTACCATTGGTCGTCCACATCCTTTTTGTTAGCAATTATAATGATACATACAGAGAGACAGATATACTGTATATACACACACCGATAGAGGTGGCCCAGCGGTAAGACGCGAGACTCTAATTCGGGAGGTCGCCGGTTCGATTCCGGCCACCGGCAGTCCTGACTGAAGGTTTTTTCCGAGGTTTTCCTCAGTCGTAAAAGCGAATGCTGGGATTGAGTCATACTATCAGCCCTCGGACATTCCTTCCCAACCATCCAAACACCCTAATAACCTAGTTAATCACCTGAAGAGGGGCACATCAGGTAAAGGTGGTGTGCACCCTATAACGGGTATACCTACGAAAAATTATTAATTATCATACACACGGGCAGAAAGGTATAGACATGCACACAGACATACAGAATACTGATATTCAGAGAGATAGACTGAGAGTAAGACAGATAGACATGCAGATAGTCAATCAAAGAGAGCAAGGCAAAGTGGAAGACCGTGCTCGCGCGTGTTCAGAACACGAATGACAGTAGCGCGTCTCCTCACTGCGAGTGCGTAGCCCCGGGTTCGACCCTGCGCGCGGCGCCTTTAGTACGACCGGGTCCGTAGGGCGGTGCGCTCAAACCAGCCTCCACACTTCCCTCCGCGCTCAACGCGAGCGAGTCAGTCGCGGCTAAACCGCCGAGCGTTACGGACGTGTAACACAACGCGCGCGCTAGCACGTCGCTTCATCCCGCACAGTACTTGTAAAACAGTGATTATAAACCGCGGTGGCGTTTCATTTCACCAGCTTTTTAACAAGTTGTACTTTCAAAGTGTGAAGTGACGTTAACAAAATGAACACATCAGGAGGAAAAGTTTTCAAGTTTTATTTGGTGCGTAACTGCAAACTCTGATAAAAAAAAAAAAAAACGCCTAGACTTTTCTCTCTTAAAAAGAAAAATCGAGAGTGGTTAATTTAAAACCCTCTACGCTGTTCATTTGTGTGTGTTTGTATTCCCCGGCCGGTCTGACGTACGAGCATCACGTGATCTACAAATGACCGCGCGAAATAAACGAGCGAACTTGGTTTAAATTTATCTATAATAGTCGTCGTAATTGAGTGTGCGTGTGTTCACACGGGTTGTGCGTATAGTGCGTGCCTGCGGGCTGGACTTGGCACTGAGATTAATATTACCGGGTATAACTTAAACAAAAACCATCTTCCCAGGCAATAACTTGCATTACGGACTGTGCGCGCAATACAACGCCTAAAATGACATTAAAATAACGGTGGCATTGTTTTTGTGAAATATTGAGGTGTGTTTGAATAGTGCAGAAACTGGAGAAGAATATTGTTTAAAAGTATCGTGGATTTATGAACTAATACGGTGGCAAATAATATAAGTAATCGTAAAGACAGGACAGAGTGTTTCAATAATAATGTAAATGGTAAAATAACAAACTAAATCGCTCACAAATATTATGTCATTGAGAAAAACGTGTATTATTGAGACAAGTGTGAATTAAAAGAACGATTATTTGTGCAGCGTGAAAACGACGCCCGACGGAGAAGGACGGAGGACGGACCGACGTCGGCGTCGCCATGCGCCCCTATATGAGGAGCAGTCGGATGGCCACTTACGTCAGTTCGACGCCTGACGTCGCGGCAGCAGGTCGTCTCTAGCTGGCCTCCAGCCAATCCGTGGCCATCTCAACTGACACTTGCATTCGGCTTCGGCTTCAGGACTTGCGTGTTTACAACAAGCTCAACTGTGAATTCCCGACGAAAAGTGTGTTTGTTTTAAATTAATTCCGCTTGGATATCGACTTGGTTATCGTGTTTCTTTGATTACATTGGAGAGTTTTCGAGGTTTACTCGATGTTATAACCGGCGAGATTAATTATAAAGTTTTGAGGCGAGTCAGTTCTTCGTATATACAATAAGATTTTCCTCCTAGATATTTAATGTGGTTTTATAACTAGTAGACGGAGAAGAATTTCGTTTGTTTATAGCTTCAACGTCGAATTGCGTTGTCGTAAAGTTTGCGGTGTGTTTTCCGCGCGGGGATAATGCCAGGATTTTATCAGCGCGCCTCGTGACGTCGATCGCTTTTCTCCGCAACAATGGGGAACCTTAATTTGTCCGTGGGTGTTTGTGTGTTCGCGTGCATTGTCGTGGTCTTGTTGGACGAACAAATAGCGTCGGCGGCGTCGGAACAGCAGACAACGCCGGTACCGACGCAGCCGCCGCTGCGCTACGAGGCTCCCGATGACTGTCAGTGGTGGATACGCGAGACTTCGTCGGGCAGCGCGGAAGAGGTCGCGCTCACGTGTCGACTCAGGACTATCAACAGCGAGTTCGACACGACCAACTTCAGCGTGATCCCCTCGGAGCACACGACCTCCCTCCGCATCGAGTGTGACGGCGCCCTCGCCTACCGGAGCTCCCTGGACGACCGCAGCTTCGTCCACCTCGCGCGCCTCAGAGAACTCGTCTTGGACTACTGTAAGCTCGGCAAGTGGCCCGCTGGGGTTTTGACCGGATTGAGAGATTTGCGAAATCTAACCGTGCGAACTCACAATACGGACTGGCCCGCAATGAGTTTGGAGCTTTCCGCTGAAAGTTTCCACCCCGTTCGTCAACTAGAGCGGCTCGATCTAAGCTTCAACAACATCTGGGCGTTCCCAGAGAACATCTTCTGTCCTCTGACGAACTTAGTCACGCTCAACATGAGTCAGAATCGCCTCCAGGATATCAGCGAGGTGGGGTTCAGGGAGAAGGCGGCGCCCCCGCAGCCCCTCATCAGCACCCCCGACGACGGGGGTCACTTGGACACGGACCCACCCCGCTCCACCATCACCAGCCCGTGTAGCCTCGACATCCAGGTCCTGGACTCGTCCTGGAACCACTTCGTCCTGATGCCGACCAACGGGTTCAGCGCCCTGCGTCGTCTGCGCGAGCTCTACATCAGCGACAATGAGATCTCTATGGTCGCCGATCGCGCCCTGGGAGGGTTGAAGAGTCTACAGGTATTCGACTTGTCAAATAACAAAGTGGTCGCCCTCCCTCCAGAGTTGTTCAGAGATTGTGCTCAGAACATTAAGGACATTTACTTGCAAAACAATTCAATTAGTGTACTTGCACCAGGTCTGTTCTCTAACTTGGGGCATTTACTCTCGTTGGACCTGTCAAGAAATCAGTTGACAAGCGCGTGGATAAACAGTGGCACGTTCTCGGGCCTCATTCGACTTGTCCTCCTTAATCTCTCAAACAACAGAATATCCAAACTGGACACGGCGTTCTTCAAAGATTTGTACACTCTACAGATCCTAAACCTTGAACACAATCAGCTCGAGACGATACCGGCGGAAACGTTTGCCCCAATGAACAACCTGCACACGCTGACGCTCTCTCATAACCGGATAACCTATTTGGACGCGTATTCCCTAAACGGCCTTTATGTGTTGAGCCTCTTTGCCCTCGATAACAATCTTCTTGAGGGGATCAACCCGGATGCCTTCAGGAATTGCAGTAGCCTACAGGATATCAATCTGAACGGAAACGTTTTGACGTCTGTCCCTTTGGCTTTGAGAGACATGCGTCTCTTGCGAACTGTCGACCTCGGGGAGAACGCGATATCGAGCCTGGAAGACCCAGGCTTTTCAGGGATGACTAATCTTTATGGACTTAGATTGATTGGAAACCAGCTTACGACGATCAAAAAGAATATATTCGGTGAGCTTCCCTCGCTACAAATATTGAATCTAGCTCGAAATAAAATAAAACGAGTCGAACCCGGCTCGTTTGACGGTAACTTAAAGCTCGAAGCGATTCGATTGGACGCCAACATGCTGACCGACATCAACGGTCTGTTTGTCAACATACCGAGCTTAGTGTGGCTCAACATATCTGACAACCTCCTCGATTGGTTCGACTACGGCGTCGTACCACGTGACTTGCAGTGGCTCGACCTGCATAAGAACTCGATCAAGAAGCTCGAGAACCACGACGAACTCGGCGCTGAGTTGAAAATACAAAACCTGGACGTTAGTTTCAACAAACTGACGAGCGTCACAGCGGAGTCGATCCCCAACAGTGTCGAGCTGCTGTTCCTCAACGACAACCTGATCACAACGGTCGAGTCCAACACGTTCCTTAAGAAGGAGAACCTCTCGCGCGTCGACCTCTACGCCAACCAGATCGTCAGTATGGACCTGAACGCGTTGAGACTGACGCCGGTGCCAGAAACGCGCCCGTTGCCGAATTTCTACATCGGCGGGAACCCTTTCCAGTGCGACTGCACTATGGAGTGGCTCCAACGGATCAATAAGCTGGACCATCTCCGCCAGCATCCACATGTTTTGGACCTAGAGAGTATCTACTGCAAGCTGCTCTACAACCGTCACAGGACCTACATCCCGCTGATAGAGGCAGAGTCATCGCAGTTCTTGTGCACCTACAAGACCCACTGCTTCGCGTTGTGTCACTGTTGCGACTTCGACGCGTGCGACTGCGAGATGACGTGTCCGTCCAACTGTACGTGCTACCACGACCAGTCGTGGTCGGCTAACGTGGTCGACTGCGCCAACTCTGACTATGCGCAGATGCCGAGTCGCATCCCCATGGACGCCACTGAGGTGTATCTAGACGGTAACAACTTCGGCGAGCTGTCGAGTCACGCGTTTATCGGGCGCAAGAATCTCAAAGTTCTCTATGCAAATAACTCGAACATCGCGGCTATATACAACGATACGTTCACCGGCTTGAAGCGGCTGAGTGTGCTGCACCTCGAGGGTAACCACATTAAAGAGCTGAGAGGCTTCGAGCTAGAGAGTTTGGAAAATCTCCGGGAGCTTTATCTTCAAGACAACCAAATCCATTATATCGATAACCGCACGTTTACACACCTCGAACAGCTGGAAGTGTTGCGGCTTGAAAATAACCGTCTCAGCAGGTTCCCCGTGTGGCAACTCAGTTTGAACCCATACCTCGTCGAGATTGGCCTGAGCGCGAATCAATGGTCTTGCGATTGTCAGTACCTCCACAGCTACCGCACGTGGTTACAGGGCAACTTCGTGAAGGTGGTCGACGCCCGCAGGGTCGTATGCATCATCAACAACATCACTAACATTCCCGGTCCCCCACTGGCAGACTTCAACACGACGTCCTGCGCCGCGTTCACCGGAGGCAACACCGCAGTGGTCGAGAACCAAGTCATCAACGACTACCTACCCCTTCTGCTGGTGACCCTGTGTCTGTTCCTGACCGCTACGGGCCTCGTCTGCGGCGCCTTCTACTACCGCCGGGAGCTGCGCGTCTGGATCTACTCGCACTGCGGTCTGCGCATGTGTTACAAGACGACCGCGTTCGAGGAGGAGCAAGACAGAGACCGTCTCTTCGACGCCTACGTCAGCTATTCGGTGAAGGACGAAGCCTTCATCAGTCAGGTCCTCGCCCCGGGCCTCGAAACGGGGGACCCCAACTACCGTCTGTGTTTGCACTACCGCGACTTCAACGTGTCCGCGTACGTGGCCGACACGATCGTGGAGGCGGTGGAATCGTCCAGGCGGACTATCGTGGTGCTATCCACTAACTTCTTACACTCCGAGTGGTGCCGGTTCGAGTTTAAGAGCGCGCTTCACGAGGTGCTCAAAGACAGACGCCGTCGTTTGATCATCGTGATCCTCGGCGAGCTGCCCCAGCGGGACCTCGACCCCGACCTGAGGCTCTATCTCAAAACGAACACTTGCATAGAGTGGGGCGACCGCACGTTCTGGCAGAAGTTGCGGTTCGCGATGCCGGACGTGAGGAAGTCTTCTTGC
Organism: Isoperla grammatica; assembly: GCA_945910005.1. NCBI lineage: Eukaryota > Metazoa > Arthropoda > Insecta > Plecoptera > Perlodidae > Isoperla > Isoperla grammatica. Next base: position 2,912,049 of record OX246741.1, on the reverse strand, counting down.
GGTAGTAACAGGTCCTCGCTGAGACACCCCCGCTCCAACCTGTACGCCGCGTCCAGCCCCACGCACCTGCCCCTCCCGCCGCAACCCCCCAGCAAGAAACAGCCCCCGTTCCTCCACCGCCACCCCAACAACCTCCAGCCCGCAGAGAGGGAACTGCCGCGGAGGCCTCAGCCGCTTTGGGCGTAGCGGATCCTTCACCGCAGGTACGATGGACACAACAGTTTTATTAATAGCTCTGTAGGTCAGAGCTCGAGACCGAGCATGTGAGTAATACCCCGTCTTCCGCAACCATGTACGGAAGTTACAAATTGCTAGACAAAAAGACAAGCGAAACCCAAATGCCGAGGATGTATTATACTTTATGAATGCATGAATCAAAAAAGTCGATATTTAACTCTGGGGTTTTCGCTATAAATAAACTTTTATCATAATGCATTGCTTTAAAATTAAATATCAGTGCGCGTTGCGGAGCGGTAGACGGAATTTATCACTCTGTGTAAGGGCCAAGCAATACACCTGCTGTAAAAACGTTGGGATAGTACTACATAAAAAGCGATTTAATTGCTTTATCGTGATTTAAATCAATTATATTTGCAGGCTGTGCATGTGGAGAATAAATTAAAAGTGATACTTGCTCGTTATCTCAAGTAGAAGCCGCATGTACATCAAAGTGGCACGTTTGTGTAAGTCTTGTTGCTTGTTTGTTTGTTGTTTTGTGCGCCACGTGTGACGCTACGTGGGCTCCGTACTTTACTTGAGACGGGTTCAAGTTCAGCACAAAAACCTTCAACGACTTAAGACATCTGTGACGTAGCGTGTCTTCTTGTTACCATTTATAATAGTCTATGTTGTTCGATTTTAATATGGCCGAGCAAGTTAAGATATTATGTAATTTCGATGATAAAGTGATATATCAATGTAAGACAAGAGAGTAATTTTGTATTGTTTACTAAAATAAATTAAGAAACTGATCGTTCACAAACTCGTGAAAAATTAAGATCACAAGCTAGTCAATTTGCTCACAAGATGTGATTCAGATAAACGTCATTTCAAACTTTTATTGTCCTCAAACAAGATAATTGTTCCTGTATCTTCACTAGTTTCATGACATGTATATAATAATAATATGACTGATTTGTAATTATTTAATTTTTGTATTATTTATAGTATGTGCTATGTTTATTTGTTATTGTTTGTAAGAAAAATATGACATGTCCAATACTGTTTGTAAATGTCTGGAGGACAAAAATAAACGTGAAATTGTACTTGATACAGACTCTTCACATTGATACAGCCATAAGATATTCTCACTAATCAGGTTAAGAGGCAGTGGGTTCGACTCTCAGCATCGGCCAACCTAAGTAGCCCTTCATCCATCCTCTGTATAGACAAACAACCTGGCTTTAAACCGGCTCGGTTTGTTTTAGAAAGAAAACAGAGGGGGGGGGGATGCATAGTGAAGCAGTATGAACAATAACCATCAATACCATACATTTAACTCGAGGCTATAATTATTATTTTGGAACGAGTGAAAGTAAAATTAATTAATTTGGTTCTGTCACAAAAGCGTGACTTTCCTATATTAATATTGGTCGACACTTATCAAGTTGAAACCTCGAAAATTACAAAATATACATGACAATGTACAACAATGTATGAAATAAATATGTAGGTCTAACGAGTAAGTACGTATAGTCACCCTACCGAAAAAGATCTATTTATAATTGTACCTTGTCAGTGAGATGGTTCTTGCCGCATTTTCCTGTTTTCTTTTCTTCACCAACATGTTGAACCAATCATCTTGCAATCCTTTTATCTACGCAAACATATAAGAAGTCAAGCTTGACTAAGAAAACAACAACAGCAGCACCATCTTAGTAATGTCAGGAGACTAACGCTATACAAGCATGAGTATATTATCTTTATAAACAAACTACAATGTGCATTATGCTATATTGCTAATAGGAATTATCGACATTATCATATCATACATCAACTTTGTTATTATTGTTGTGTTTTATTCAATAGTAATACAAACGACTGTTATTACTATTCTGTAAACATAACAATAATAATAATAATAATAACAACATAAATATTGTGACAAGAGAATTAGGAACAGATTTAGAGAAACCCTGGAATTGTTATGGAATTGTTTTATACATCTTATTTACACAATAATAAACACGTTCATGAACGATTATAGGCTCTTCTGTGCATAGCTTCGCTATCCATGGCATCGTGATGCGATGTAGCAATTGTCATAGAAATGTGGCTCAACCGGGGATCCACCCCAGAACATCCGACTCCACATTGCTGCGCTGTTGTCACTCGAGCTACACTGGTACGTACAACAAAACAGCTGGTCCCAGTTGGGGTTACGGGTCACTCGCATCGCGTTAACAATATTTAGTTATATTACCATTAAAATAGGATTTAGAGCCTTAAGAGGACGAAGGCATTAGCCGCTCCGCGCGACTCTACCCAGAGATCGCGCCACCGTGGAACGGCACATTGGCGGTTGTAGGTGCGATGCGGTGAGGCGCGGGGTACGGTAAAGCACTCGAGGGGAGGCAAGGCGGCGTAGTGGGAAAGCATGAGTCACGTGTCCGTGCGGTATATCGTTAGGCGGTGCCGCGGCCGCGCAACCTTAGTTATTTCCTGATCAAGTTACACGGCGGTAAAATGCAAACTCAAAGAGAGTTGTTGGTATAGGGACAATAATTGTAAATCATGACTATCTACGACGTACTAAGGGCTATGATTATTATTATAATTATAATTATTATTATTATTATTATTATTATTATTATTATTATTATTATTATTATTATTATTATTATTATTATTATTATTATTATTATTATTATTATTATTTTTTATTATTATTATTGCTAAGCTACTATTGTTTTCACTTAAAAAATCACAGGTTATCGATCCCTGGTCCGATTGTCATTTGATTACACATTACAGTCACAGTCACACAACAGTATCTAGGTAGTCTAAAACAAACCCGCTCTCCGCGCATCCAGGATCAGGATGCGTGGTCTGGCAGTCATTTCATTTGACATAAATCACACAACAGTATCTAGGCTAGTCTGGGACAAACCCGCTCTCCGCGCATCCAGGAGCAGGATGCGTGGTCTGCCAGTCATGACATTACACATCACAGTCACACAACAGTATCTAGGCTAGTCTGGAACAAACCCGCTCTCCGTGCATCCAGGAGCAGGATGCGTGGTCTGACAGTCATGACATTACACATCACAGTCACACAACAGTATCTAGGCTAGTCTGGGACAAACCCGCTCTCCGCGCATCCAGGAGCAGGATGCGCGGTCTGACAGTCATGACATTACACATCACAGTCACACAACAGTATCTAGGCTAGTCTGGGACAAACCCGCTCTCCGCACATCCAGGAGCAGGATGCGTGGTCTGACAGTCATTACATTACACATCACAGTCACACAACAGTATCTAGGCTAGTCTGGGACAAACCCGCTCTCCGCGCATCCAGGAGCAGAATGCGTGGTCTGACAGTCATGACATTACACATCACAGTCACACAACAGTATCTAGGCTAGTCTGGGACAAACCCGCTCTCCGCGCATCCAGGAGCAGGATGCGTGGTCTGACAGTCATGACATTGCACATCACAGTCACACAACAGTATCTAGGCTAGTCTGGTACAAACCCGTTCTCCGCCCATCCAGGAGCAGGATGCGTGGTCTGACAGTCATGACATTACACATCACAGTCACACAACAGTATCTAGGCTAGTCTGGGACAAACCCGCTCTCCGCGCATCCAGGAGCAGAATGCGTGGTCTGACAGTCATGACATTACACATCACAGTCACACAACAGTATCTAGGCTAGTCTGGGACAAACCCGCTCTCCGCCCATCCAGGAGCAGAATGCGTGGTCTGACAGTCATGGCATTACACATCACAGTCACACAACAGTATCTAGGCTAGTCTTGGACAAACCCGTTCTCCGCCCATCCAGGAGCAGGATGCGTGGTCTGACAGTCATGACATTACACATCACAGTCACACAACAGTATCTAGGCTAGTCTGGGACAAACCCGTTCTCCGCCCATCCAGGAGCAGAATGCGTGGTCTGACAGTCATGACATTACACATCACAGTCACACAACAGTATCTAGGCTAGTCTGGGACAAACCCGCTCTCCGCGCATCCAGGAGCAGAATGCGTGGTCTGACAGTCATGACATTACACATCACAGTCACACAACAGTATCTAGGCTAGTCTGGGACAAACCCGTTCTCCGCCCATCCAGGAGCAGGATGCGTGGTCTGACAGTCATGACATTACACAGCACAGTCACACAACAGTATCTAGGCTAGTCTGGGACAAACCCGTTCTCCGCCCATCCAGGAGCAGGATGCGTGGTCTGACAGTCATTCAATAGGGAATGTGCATGAATTTGCTTTAGCTCTAAAGGTACGTGGAATATATTGTTATTCATCTAAAGACATCACAAACCTAATTTTAAAGTTTTAAAATTAATTCATTATGCTTCTATACATGTTCAAAGAGTTTAATTATCTGTTTCCCGCACTATTATTTTTAAACGGTATGTGACGTCACAATCCATGAAAATCACTGCTTATATGAATGACTTTGCATATAACCTCCTTGGAATTCGCCACCGCCTCCTAGACGAAACAATCAAATTTTCAAGGTTATCAAGCTAACCTTGTCAAAATTTTTACTCAAGCCGTTGTCAAGTCTGCTTCAGATGAATAACAACACCCAATATTTACTGATATTCTATGAAAATAGGTTTGGTATAAAGTAATTGGGCTTCAAAATTTATTACTAGGCGTACTAGACATTAATTCGATTTTATATGAATATGGATATGATAATTTACAAATAAGCGTTATTGTATTTATCATTTTACGATTGGTTGATTGCTGATATAGGCCGGACGCCGTAACAAAGAAGGTTGTGTCGTCACAACTAATTACTCTGGCCGGCGTAGTGATATGTGGACGTTTACGCAGTGATCATCCGCGCACTATAGGCCTACCTGTCAGAGAGAAAATACACTGAATGGCAAGGCGGTGTTAGAAAATACTAGCTTTGGTAGGCTGTGACTAAAAAATACTACCATCAAGAAAGCTTTGACGTCTGTGTGTTGCTAGGATACTTGATGTATTTCTTTGTCATTTGATGGTCTGTTGTCTTTATTGCCGTTTCGTGTTTGACAGAAGTTGAGTTCACGTGGGGAAATAATGGCGGCGTTTTACGCCCGTGTTCGGTTGATTTACCCTGTAATATTATTTATGAAAATTTATTACCGATATCAAGAAACATTGACACTGAAAACATTACTCGGGATCTTTCAGAGTGGTCATATGCGTTCCCTGTGCCTTTAGGGTACGACAATATGCAGACAGACAAAGCAATTGACAAAGGTAGGTCGTCCGTAGCTGTTCCTTCTTCATATCTTCATGCCTAGCATGATGGGACGGAACTACTTTAAATTTTCCCAAACATAATCAAGCAATTGTTAATTTATAAGTGAATATAATAGGCTAAATTAGATAATAAGAAACTAAAGTTTATTCCTGCATAATTAAACCGCAAACACATACCAAGAAGGAGAAAAATAGCATTTAATCCAGGGCCCATGTCCACCAACCTATGAAATAACAATACATGTTTACTTCTGGTAAGACAATGAGTAGTAGTCTACATTTAAGTTTGTATTACAAGGTGTGAGGTCACTTGCTATTACATCATCCGTGACGACACAACCTTCTTTGTTACGGCGTCCGGCCTATACATGGCAGGTGACGTATGCCCCGTTTTTCCCGCCATAAATATGTGTGAAACTTTCAGCTCATTTTTATAAATGAAACTTTATTCTATGTCATCGAAATAAAATATTTTTGTATTCATGAAGTCAATCCTAATCTAGTAAAATGCTAAAAAAAAATCATGCATATTCCCCATTACACATCACAGTCACACAACAGTATCTAGGCTAGTCTAGAACAAACCCGCTCTCCGCGCATCCAGGAGCAGGATGCGTGGTCTGACAGTCATTTCATTACACATCACAGTCACACAACAGTATCTATAGGCTAACAGATAATAGAAAAATAAAATTGAAGTAAAAGGGACAGAAGTATCAGTGAACAGTTTACGGGATAGGGCAATTTGCTAACAATCGAGACAAATAGGACACTTCAGTCCAGGGACACCTTCTCTTTTTAGCGGGGGTTTTATACGGTACTTTTAATAAGAAGTGACGAGGTGACGATAGATAGATAGATAATGGTCTTTATTGAAGGCGAGATTAAGGCCAGCTAGGCTTTATCTTCCATCCAACGTTTTAACAAATAATACATTTTTGATACAGACAAAAAACAATATACAGTAGTACAACAATATTAATAATATAAGGATAAGTGTACGAACATTAAACTTCTCAATACATATACTAAAATACAAACTCATAATGAGAAACAAAAAATTAATTGCAATTAAGGTTAACCATTCATTCGAAAACTGCATTATAGTTTAATTTAAAGTTAGCGACAACATTTTCGAATATAATAATAACGCAGTAATTATTTTATCAGTGTCTACGATCATTCATACATATCATTTTAACAAAACAAACAAACAAAAGAAGCAGGAAAACAGGAAACAAGCTTATCATTCGTACACACCCCATTCATATGGCAACAAGAAAGTTTTACGAAATTTTAGTCAATAATATATATCTTTATACGAGAGAGAGAGAAAGAGAGAGAGAGAGAGAGAGAGATAGAGAGAGAGAGAGAGAGAGAGAGAGAGACCGCGCTGAGCAACAAACATTTGCGCCGCAAAGCAGTCGGGCCACCTGCATGTGTGCAGCGTGGCTGTCGAAGCTTGTCACTTCCCCTCCAACACGTGCGACGTAGCGACTCCGCGCTCGCAATACAAGTTGCAGGGGCAGCGGTATACTATCCGGCTATACACAAAACTGGGGATAACTGTAGAAGCTGTAGTTATAATGCGAAAATTATGAATTTTCTATATGTTTCGCAAGAGAGACTAAAGGACAGGCCTACTATCACGAAATTTTGTTATCTGATTTAGAAAAATATTTATAATATCACTAAGTTGAAACAAAATTTTAATCGAAAATCGGTATTATTAGGTATATTTATAATTCCTTTAGTAACATTACGCAAAAAAAATAAATTGATTATCTCAAAAACTGCAGAATTGGCAACGATTCTTCTGAAGGTCTGCACGCCCGCGTCCTCTTAATAATGAAATATTTAGTATGATATACTAACTTGTTTTCTTCATGGCATCTAGTCTTCTCCATGGTTGCCATGGTGAAAACATTGAGTATAGCAACACAGCCAGCACATAACAATATGAGCAAATACGTTGTAGCACCGTAGTAGGGTGGGGGAGTAACACAACGAAGGATTGTTCTAAAGGGGATGAGAGAGAATGGATGTTTACTACAGATTGCAAGGAATGTTGGTAGGGGCGCTTGAGAGGGATGAAATAAAGGGATGACAAAGACATGCTCAGGAGTCCACTTTGCGTTCACCGGTGACCGGCTTTTTAAATCGATGCCATCGCTCTTAGTCAGATTTTGATAGTCCCTCCTATTTCAACCCCGCGTATACTACCCTATAAACACGATGGGACTCAGAATACAAACCATAACTTTGATTCATTCGGAAAAAATATATATTTCTTCTCTCACGGTACATTAGGCCTACGTCTATTCTGTAGAAGGGGGGGGGGGGGGGGTGTTATAAATAGCGTAACGTGGAAAGTTGGTCTGGAAAAGTCATCTTTCTCCGAGTCAGCTTCCTTCGCGTAGAGGTTTTCCTCGAGTCTCGTGTCTCTTATCTTACCAGGGCATTCGGTGGGACGCTTCATTAGCTTGCCTGGCTGAAACAAACTGCTGTCTTAGAGGCTGTTGCTGCTAAGATATCACACTACATTAGCTGGAACAAACTGCTGTCTTAGAGGCTGTTGCTGCTAAGATATCACACTACATTAGTTGGAACAAACTGCTGTCTTAGAGGCTGTTGCTGCTAAGATATCACACTACATTAGCTGGAACAAACTGCTGTCTTAGAGGCTGTTGCTGCTAAGATATCACACTACATTAGCTGGAACAAACTGCTGTCTTAGAGGCTGTTGCTGCTTAGATATCACACTACATTAGCTGGAACAAACTGCTGTCTTAGAGGCTGTTGCTGCTAAGATATCACACTACATTAGCTGGAACAAACTGCTGTCTTGAGGCTGTTGCTGCTAAGATATCACACTACATTAGTTGGAACAAACTGCTGTCTTAGAGGCTGTTGCTGCTAAGATATCACACTACATTAGCTGGAACAAACTGCTGTCTTGAGGCTGTTGCTGCTAAGATATCACACTACATTAGTTGGAACAAACTGCTGTCTTAGAGGCTGTTGCTGCTAAGATATCACACTACATTAGCTGGAACAAACTGCTGTCTTAGAGGCTGTTGCTGCTAAGATATCACACTACATTAGCTGGAACAAACTGCTGTCTTAGAGGCTGTTGCTGCTAAGATATCACACTACATTAGCTGGAACAAACTGCTGTCTTGAGGCTGTTGCTGCTAAGATATCACACTACATTAGTTGGAACAAACTGCTGTCTTAGAGGCTGTTGCTGCTAAGATATCACACTACATTAGCTGGAACAAACTGCTGTCTTAGAGGCTGTTGCTGCTAAGATATCACACTACATTAGCTGGAACAAACTGCTGTCTTAGAGGCTGTTGCTGCTAAGATATCACACTACATTAGCTGGAACAAACTGCTGTCTTAGAGGCTGTTGCTGCTAAGATATCACACTACATTAGCTGGAACAAACTGCTGTCTTAGCATCTAGAGGCTGTTGCTGCTAAGATATCACACTACATTAGCTTGCCTGGCTGGAACAAACTGCTGTCTTAGAGGCTGTTGCTGCTAAGATATCACACTACATTAGCTGGAACAAACTGCTGTCTTAGCGCCTAAAGGCTGTTGCTGCTAAGATATCACACTACATTAGCTGGAACAAACTGCTGTCTTAGAGGCTGTTGCTGCTAAGATATCACACTACATTAGCTGGAACAAACTGCTGTCTTAGAGGCTGTTGCTGCTAAGATATCACACTACATTAGCTGGAACAAACTGCTGTCTTGAGGCTGTTGCTGCTAAGATATCACACTACATTAGTTGGAACAAACTGCTGTCTTAGAGGCTGTTGCTGCTAAGATATCACACTACATTAGCTGGAACAAACTGCTGTCTTAGAGGCTGTTGCTGCTAAGATATCACACTACATTAGCTGGAACAAACTGCTGTCTTAAGGCTGTTGCTGCTAAGATATCACACTACATTAGTTGGAACAAACTGCTGTCTTGAGGCTGTTGCTGCTAAGATATCACACTACATTAGTTGGAACAAACTGCTGTCTTAGAGGCTGTTGCTGCTAAGATATCACACTACATTAGTTGGAACAAACTGCTGTCTTAGAGGCTGTTGCTGCTAAGATATCACACTACATTAGCTGGAACAAACTGCTGTCTTAGCATCTAGAGGCTGTTGCTGCTAAGATATCACACTACATTAGCTTGCCTGGCTGGAACAAACTGCTGTCTTAGTGTCTAGAGGCTGTTGCTGCTTAGATATCACACTACATTAGCTTGCCTGGCTGGAACAAACTGATGTCTTAGAGGCTGTTGCTGCTAAGATATCACACTACATTAGCTTGCCTGGCTGGAACAAACTGATGTCTTAGAGGCTGTTGCTGCTAAGATATCACACTACATTAGCTGGAACAAACTGCTGTCTTAGCATCTAGAGGCTGTTGCTGCTAAGATATCACACTACATTAGCTGGAACAAACTGCTGTCTTAGCACCTAGAGGCTGTTGCTGCTAAAATATCTCACAACATTAGCTGGAACAAACTGCTGTCTTAGTGTCTAGAGGCTGTTGCTGCTAAGATATCTCACTACATTAGCTTGCCTGGCTGGAACAAACTGATGTCTTAGAGGCTGTTGCTGCTAAGATATCACACTACATTAGCTGGAACAAACTGCTGTCTTAGAGGCTGTTGCTGCTAAGATATCACACTACATTAGCTGGAACAAACTGCTGTCTTAGAGGCTGTTGCTGCTAAGATATCACACTACATTAGCTGGAACAAACTGCTCAGTCCTGTCTAAGCATCTAGAGGCTGTTGCTGCTAAGATATCACACTACATTACCTACATGTTTTATTTTATAAGCTGTTGCTTTTGCTTTGGTGCACGTAATTACTAATTACTAGTATCGCCCGTTAGTTTAAACTATAATCTGTCATCTAACTCTTCTCTTTTAGTTTGACATTTTTGCTCATAAATTTAATAAATCGTAAGCCACGTGTTTTAAAATCTAATATTAATTTTGAAACTAGTTGTGCGCGCAAGCAATACGTGTTCGAACTTGTTCCTTTTGTGCGATGCAATGTGGTGGGTTCAGCAATATTAGTTTTCTCAAACTCTTGTTATGGTCCATATGGCACTACAACACACCCCATACCAGTAATTAACAATATTGTTTCTGTAAGAAATGTTCTACATTTCTCACGAGCAAAAAGCATTACTTGATACAATAACAGAAACTAATAATTCTTGAACAACTTTGCGAAATTATCCTGATACAGGTAGTTAGTTATATGTGAGGCGAGTTGTCTCCTGTATATTCGCATTGTCAAATACATGTTCTTCCATCCTTAATACTCAGACATGTATTCATACACCAATAGACGTGACTGAGTGGTTCCAGTAGTGACTCTTCATTCAGGAGGTCAGCAGTTTGATTCCGGCCACTGGTAATCCTGACAGAAGGTTCTCCGTTATCATTACGGTCCGTCGGCGAATGCTGGGGTTGAATCCTACTAACAGTTCTCGAACATTCCAGTTATTCACCTGAAGGTGATAAGGTATAAAGATCATGTGCTCTCTGAGGGATTCTTTCAAAAACGAACTATGTGTTCATACTTTCAATTTTAATCATACTTACACTGATGCACTATATTGTTCAGTTATCATACAGCCATCAAACTTTCCAGTCCGAGGTTATTAGTTAAAATAAATTATTGAAGGATCGCTTTTGATTATGACACTAAAAAACAAACACATACCGTGGTTTGACATGCCCACAATGTGGCACCACAAAACTTATCTTTAACAAAACTCACAAATCAAAAAACGGCAAATTTCCTCGCTTCCAATAAAACTATGGCCAACCTGATAAAAGTGTTATTTTCTCTTCCAACGATGTTTTTTTATATATTTATAAATCCCTGCCGTCACAAAGAGTTATGTAACTTGAGAGGACCGACACCAAAGCCATCAGGGGGCGAGGGTATCTGGTTTCAGGCGTGCACATGTCTTTAAAACTTCCGCGCGCTTTCAGTGACAGGAGGTGTTGGAGGACAAAGACAACGGGTAGAACATGCTCCGCCATGTGGTACGTTAATGTCTGGCAGACGTGCGCGTGCAGTGATTTCGTTTCGTAATAAATATACCTGAAGTGCTTTAAAGCGATAATTAGGCCTAAAACTAAACAACAAATACCGTAGGTACACGTTGACCTAAAAGTATGAAATATGTTACTAAAAGTAATGATAACCCAGAATGAAGAGGTTTGAAAATTTAACAAAATGTGATTTTTTTGCCAAAGAACACCGAACAAATTTTCTTATAGTAATTAATATAAGCTTAGAGCGTTCAAAATGAAGTGAGATTTCGCTCAAATGCAGTCTGTCCCTTATACCTTTGCACGTGACCACAAATAGTTCCGCCAAGAGCCCTTACAAATAATTAATTAAATCAATCATTATACATTGTATACATTGTTTTAACTAAACTCCATTGATATAAATGTTATGTTTAAGGATGTTCAGTAGCGGTCGCAAACCTAAGAAATACTACAAGAACAATTTTAATTGCTTCCAAACTGTCTTCAGTAATTAAACTAGAGCAATAAAGCCGTAATAATACTAAGTACATCAATGCTTTGTTCAACGCGAACAATAACATCGAGCTCAAAAAATAGTTATTCTGCAGAGTCTTGACTAGCGCGCGTACAGATAGACAGACAGACAGACAGACAGACAGACAGACAGACAGACAGACAGACAGAACGATCTAGTTAAACAAGTCGGCACAATGTAACGAACAACAACTGAATGTAAACAAAAACTAGACCGGACGATTGGATTGTTGTATACGTAGAATACTCACAATATATTCCAATACTTGATAGAGTTTCCTAGTAACAACGCTTCCGCTAAGACGGGATAAAACTTATAAGAACGAATACGTTTCTTCCGTTTGTAACATTAGTCTGGACACAGGTCTGGAGCAATGACACAGGGCAGGGTCTAACTGTACCAAGAATATTAATCTACCATGGAACGTAGCTCTCTGGCGACTCTGCCTGTCGTAAGAGACGACAAAAAGGCCGACGTGATACGACCTAACAATTTAGTACGTCATTAAACACAAAATAATCAACCTAAAATTGAAATTTGTTACTTTTAGGAAATATTAACTTTTTCAGTTTTTCGCGTTTTACTACTATGTACTGTGTACTATGTTACATATCAATATTACTTTGATGTTGGTAAATTATATTGGGAGTGATTTCACAAGTGAACCCGATCAACAACATCAAGGACAATATTGTTGGGCAACACGGAAGGAAACTGTACCATTGAACAACACGCTATCCTATTATGCGCCCACACAAGCTCTGCTCATGCGGGCATTCACCCAACTACAATATGCAATGTATTGAATGAAACAGATAGATACTGAACAAAACTATCCATGTATTTTACATCAAACAATCATCCTTAGCTAAATCATATAATATTCAGCTAGTCAGTTAATATAGCTACAAAACATGCACAAAGCATTGTGTCATGTGCCCATTATCATCTTGTTTTGTTGCTTATTGTTTTGTTTGGTGATAACCATAAGGTCGTATGGCGTTGTCTTCTGTGTCACTGTTCACGACAGGCAGAGTTACAGTTGAAAATATTGCACCCCTCATCCAAGCGAGGAGGGGGAAGAGTTCGGGGGGAAGGGACACGTAAGAGGAACCAGACTACAGGAGGGTATTAAGGGAAAATATGAGAGAAGGACCTGATTTGATGTCAACTTACGACCGGCAGAGTCACCACTGAGTTAATTCTACCCCAGGCGAGATGAAACCCATTCTAAATTATAAGTTATAAGTTATTCACCAGCAAATGAAAATAAAAACGCTTCTTATCTATTCTAATAATAAGTAATCATAGAAGATCTATGTAAATAAATCTCTTTGAAGAGGGGGAGGGGTGTGGTATTGACCACCCCTTTGCTCGGACCCCCCTCTCCCGCTGCGTAGATGAGTATCCATAATATTGAAAGTTCGATGCGAGCAGAGCACAGCGAATGAATGTCCCTAGGGTGGAAGCTGCGTTGATTCTGCTCAGCTCCTGGGCCGGCAGATGGCTGGATGGGCTCTTGGCCTAGCGGTACCACAACACCAAGGGGAATGGCTAATAAGCTGATTGCCCACACAAAATAGCCGGCTTATTTTCTGCAAAGTGCACACTCCTCCTCACCCCTCCTGCACAAGGAGGGGAGGGGGTGATTATCTTCGACCGTTTCGAACAGCCAACCCCGAACGTGCGTTTATTAAAAAATTTAAATAAATTTTGAGTCAACAAAGGGTTTTTATCGTCTCGGGGAATGCAAAGCGCATTCTCATTCTGCCGTATGTAAGAAAGAGATAATTCCGTGAGTCCTTCCCTTCCTGGCTACGCCACAGATTAGTACAAGCAATTATGATTTGGTTGAGATTGCAACGTTTTCATTATTTTCAACAATTTTTTCGTGCTTTATTACAAATTTAGGAGAGCACAAAGTACACTGAGCATGTTTTATCGTTGGCTCGTCGTTGTAGTGTTTATATTAAAAAGGACGAGCTGCAATTTCGTGTTCTTGATTATATAATGGTAGTTTTAATGGGGTAACTATTACCTCCTGTGAATCGAGCGATCTCCAACAAATAGATACGCTTTTTGTTGTAGTTTTCGTGTGCATCCATTCCCCCATAGAACAGACTTATCGAAGCGTACAATCTCGTTATTTTTATGACTCATCAATCCATTATCAGCGTATAACATATTCACCGATTTCATGACTCATCAATTAGCTGAATTAATGTGGTCCAGAGTTTTAGTTGTTTAAATTGGGATAATTGGGATGCGATTTAGTCAATCTGAATAATCCTAGCGTTTGATTGGAACTGAGCCTACTTGGCGTTTTAATAAAACAGAATTTAAAATACAACTCTTTTATTGATAATACGCGGTGAGATAATTTGTCAAGTATTATTTGAAACACGGACATTGCACCTTCTTTATATTTGCTTGGCAAATTTAAACCCACCATTGCTGAATTTGCGGCTGTTATTATTCTATAGATGTCAGCTGTAATAAGCTTACATACGTAAACTAAACAATAAACATATAAACACCGGTTTCTAATGCAACAATAAAATAATAATAACATATTTATTATTATACCCATTAATATGATGTTTTTATTACATTCATCAATGATTAACGTTATTACAATATTCGTTTACAATCATAAACTTACTACTGCCATAAAGAACCATTGCCATGCTACAAGTAGAAATTATATTCTGCGCGATATGGGCACAGAGTGCAGTGAGAGACAAAACATATAATTATATATATGAGCAAGTAATTGTGTTATAATTGCGTATATTAGAAACATGCACACTGGTTGCGTGGTGGTTTTCATTATGGTTTAGTTACTTCCTTATAGGCTATTTAACATTGAAGTAAATGTTCATAAACACACACGTTTTGGGTAATTGTGCGTGTTTTGCAGTTGTTATGCTGTTACATCTGATGGTGCAATAAAAAAATAATTTTAAATGAAGATAATTTTGTTAGTTACGTACTTAAATAATTTTAACGTATATATTATATTAGTATACAACGTTAGTAAAATGTGCCGATGACAATAGAGGAAGATCCTACTTCATTTGTATTCTTCCAATGACTTTGAATCTTGATTCAAAGAAATAATCAGTATTTTACGTAGTCAATTTATTTTCTATACCGCCTGTTAAATTGGTTGGCAGGTTATTTAAGGCTGTCTTATAATAATGCCCGATCACTTTTACCTGCGTTAGTCCCAACAAAATTCGTTTAACCCTTCCCTGCCTTGGGTAACGAGAACCATAAACCTGACTTTGTGGTTATTAAAAGCAGGAACACCGACGACCAAAGAAGAGTTTTAACAATCTCATCTACATTATTATGTTTTAATGTGTGTTCTGTGTCCGGGTAGGGGTCAACAAAGAGTGCTACGCGTTTGTTTATACAACACGTGAAAAGCTGCTCTGCGGGGGGGAGGGGGGGGGGGGGGGGGGGGGGGGGAGGGGGGATGCACCATGCCGAGACGGAAAATTGCATTTTCGTGTGGGACACCGTTTGTATTGAGAGACTCACGGCCTCTCATTCAACCCTTCCACTTCCACGTGTGACCACGACGAGCAAGGGTGCGAAGCGAAGTGAAGTGAGCAGCGACGGACGGAAATTCACTCGGTGAAAAACAAAAACAAAAAAAACTTTCGTAATTAAATCCGTTGATTACAAACAAACCGCGTGAAATGTGCTCACGTAGGACGAAACAGGGTC
Source organism: Isoperla grammatica (assembly GCA_945910005.1). Taxonomy (NCBI): domain Eukaryota; kingdom Metazoa; phylum Arthropoda; class Insecta; order Plecoptera; family Perlodidae; genus Isoperla; species Isoperla grammatica. The sequence goes on along the minus strand of OX246741.1, from coordinate 2,896,258 downwards.
TGGCTGTCGTCGCTCGTTATTTAACTGCGCTGTGAGGTTAATCGAGACAATGTCAGCAGCGATGTCACGGTTTAATGAATTGCGGGCGATGGAATTGGGAGCTCGTTAACTTTCGATGTCGCGATGCATTCAAAACAGCGCTCAATTCACACTGCTTAGGCTCTCGTTGCGTATTTTGCACGCGTTGAAATGGAATGCGCTATTTGTTGTGCTACAATGTATCCTGCATTCAGTGTCTTTGATGCAGTGAGAGGTTCGTAATTAAACCCCAATTAGTATTAGAGTTGCTCACAAAGTAGATTGTCAAAGTAGTTTTGCCGTAAATAGCAACACATTGACAAAGCTTATATTATTACTATGCGAATATACACAACGCATGAATTGGGAAATTATTAGTTGTCTCCGACACACGAGTTATTTAAAAATTGGAGTGGTGTAAAATATTTAACTACCCATCTAATCGACAACAACATGACAATGCATATCTTTATCCCCCCGGACTTCGCTCATAATAGGGTTTATATCACCTAAATCCGCCAACCTTTTTCTTTGTCGCCTATTATTGCCTAATTTCCTGTCATCCCTATTTCACTTATCAAACTAATGACGTATATCATTGTGACGTGCGCTATTTTATTCATTATTTATGTTGAAAAGGGACACAAGTCCCTTGAATACTACACGTACTGAAATCAAGGACTAAACAACAGTGATATTGATGGGTCTCTTTGGTGAATATAAATATATGATTCAATAAAAACATGGCGTATCCGTATACCTATGATATTTTGTTATTGACGTTAAAAATGTAGGAGATGAGAGAGCCAAGGGAAGAGAAATAAACGTTCACTCAAAGAAACTGTTATTTTACTTCTTTGCATCGATCCAATTTTTCAAAGACGTAGCACACAATCTGTGGGACTATTCTGTACCTATAGACGAATAATACACAACCTGCCAGAATCATCCCTTGTCAGTATCACCACGACATCACAAGGCTAGAAGATCGTCCCATCCCGCAAACCTAGATACTCTACAATCTACAAGTCTCAGAGTATAGATGTATGTCTGTAAGAAGACAGATAATATACTACATTCATAGAGTTGTTTGTCTATACTGCACAATCTGCTAAAACTACCCCTCTCCTTCACGACGCATAAATCTATATCAAGACGCGAAAGCTAAATAACGACATTCTTATTCTTATAATTTACCCTTGTAAAAGAGCGTAGGCAATCATCCCTAAACGATACAAATTACATCAGAGTAAAGTTGTATGTCTGTATTGCACAACCTGCTAGAAACACCCCCCTACGATGCACAAGTCTATACATATTACATCAGAATGTTGGTATTGCCCAACCTGTTAAAGATGTCCCAACCCTCCAAGCTAGATATGTGGACTCCGAGTTGTCTGTCTGTATTGCCCAACCTGCCCCCACCCCGTGAAAGCTACATAGGGTGGCAACAACCAGTTTGCAGCTGCGTCTGCCCAGATTCTCCTCGCATGGACTGGTTTCTCATGACACACAAGTCCCCTCACATCTTGCCGGCCTTTGTTGGCCATTGCGTGGGTCAATGACGCCATCTTGAATCACATCCTAACCGATGTCATTTGCCGACCAAGAAAACGATCGATAATAAACCATAAATAATTGAACGAAATTGGTACAGTACGAAACCACTAACTGCAACACGAGGAAGTAGATACACTTTTGGTATTTTATTTGTTGGGAAGTTTTTTCTTTTATCTTTACTGTTTTGTTTTTTTGTTTCAGTGCAAGAGTTTGAGATTGGATCTATTCTGATCACCATTACAAATTTGAACATGGTTGAATCGTATTTTTTAACGTAACCTATGGACTCGTGTAACAGCAAGTAGCGTAATGTACTGTACGTTTGTCAATTACTACTCCAAGGAAATTAATTATTTGCTAGATAACTTATATTTTATTAAAACTCTCATATTGCTGTTATTTTTATTTTTCATGTTCTTTATTTAATTCTTTGTTTTTACGCGATTTTATAGCACAAAAATATCGTTTCGTCTAATGTTCTGTGAAACGACTATTTAGGTTTTATTATCATTGTGTTTCACTCGGATACTTTTGGTAATCACTGTACTGTATTATACTTGTAGCATGCCACGTGTTTTACTACTTGAAATCTACCCCGACAATATCCAAAAGCAAAGTTTTCATATTGCTATATTTTAATCTAATATTCACCATTGTAAATTACGTCATTTTTCTGCCCGACTAGAATTAATATTATTCATTTTGTCACCAATTTTCAGGAATTATGGATGATAATTTGATCCCCGGTAGAAAACGTTTATATTATAAATATGCGATACTTACAAAACACACAAATTTCATTTTTTGGTGGTCCGTCAATCTCCCTCCCCCCTCCCCCCTTACAATTGATAATTCTACCATTGCTCACATGCGATCGATCTGCATAATTACTCATCTAGTCGTCCTGTGATGCGGGTCCGCTGCTATATGACGTCAGAACCCCCCCCCCCCCCCCCCACAACACTGACCCCTCAGCTGTGACACCTCGGAAATTGTTTATTAATTCATTCTAGCGGGATCATCAACATAGTCTCGCGCAGACTGTACCATGGCTGGGATACTTTTTTATTCCAGTTTTCACGCAAATGTTTTTTCTCGTGCTCACAAATCACTCAAAATATCGCGTTTCCATTGGGGGGAAACCTCGCAAAATTTCACCGTAAATCATTTCAAATTACAAGAACAAAATGCAAAACCTTCAGTGGAGACAACTCCCTTATACGCTACACATACACTCTTTGTATCACAGTGAGATAATAAGCAAACAACAATTAGAGGCTGCTACAGTGGTCACAATCTAGTGACTAATTGACTTATCAAGCAGGCCCCAAGGGTTCGGCGCCATTTTAGCCACATTGTTTTCATGTTTACATTATAATATTTATAATATACAATACTTTATTGTATACTTTACAGCATAATTTGTACCAGAAATGAACGGTGTCTCACAAAGAGACAATGTTGATTTCTGGCACAAGGTCGTTGTCTAAAATCAGTTTTTGGAATTAATCTGATACTATTTTAACTTCACATTGTTGAGTAATAATGCTAATAACATAATAGCATTTAATAATCTTACAATAATTGTTAGATTATTAAATGCTATTATCTTATATACATATACATATGTTAATTATTAATTAACAACATATCAGTAACAATAAATAATAACATTTTCAAAGTGCTATGTTTATATATATTTAAAAATGCAAAGTAGTACGGAAGATAAGCGCTAACATGTACATGTACACAAAGCACAATTTTCTTAAATAATCCGCTTATGCGATTGTGGCGAGGGCTTGTGGAAGATAAAGGTACTTATACGAACAGACAGACGTGGCATAGTTTGAATCAAACGAGCAGCTGTCAGTCACACCGCTCGCCGTAGGGTGGAGCAAACCCCCCCGTAAATGAATGATGGTTCTCATTGGGGCTAACGTCTGATATTTAGATTAATAGATTCAACCCCATGAACTCGGGTGTAGAATATACAAGTTATTGATTGATTGATGTATTAGAGGGCTTCTCCAGTTTCCCCGAAAACCGACAAGTCCCTCCGTATCGTATCGCTTGTAAAATGTAAATCTAGCTAAAAGTCTGACAAATCCTTCGGGTAAGCTATAGTATTTTCTACACAACAAGGCGCGTATCAAGAACTTCATCTTAACAAGGAAGGGTGGACGCACACTGTAAAGTATGTATACTATTTTATTCATTATTTTTTTAGTCTTTTCACAAGCTTTAAAAACTTCCCTTAATCTGGAACTGTGTATTTTTACAATGATTAATTTAATGAAATAAAGATTTGCACGCTGGTTTTGTAATAGAAAAAGCAAAGTAGAAGAACAACAGAAGAAACAGCTAATCACGAAACGATATCACAACGGATGATGATTCGGACTCTATAGCTGATCATTTGGCAACTATGCTTATCGAGACGATCCGTGGGTGACTTACTTAGATGAACACATATGACATCCTTTGGGCCGGATTCACAAGAGGTCTTAACTTAGGCCTGGCCTAACTTTAGGACCACTACGCCATTGGCTGATACGGACCTGCACATAGCCTCGACTCGACGTCGCTAAGAAACCCTAGTAAATAACAAATACTTGAGACAAATATTTAGGCCCGGTCTGAGTTGGTCTTATCTTTCTTCAAAGATGGTGGCAATACTTCTATGACTTCGAAGTGTGAACATGAATAAATATCGTTTACTTACCTTGACATACACATTTCTCTGTTTTTAGATTGTGGAGGTATTAGAAAACAAAACACTAAACTTTAAAACACCGCCTTGCAATATTTTACGTTCACTGTGATTTCCACGAAAGTAGCTATCAATTGGGCCGTGTAGTAGGCCTACCATGGATTTATAATAGCACATACGGTACAGCAGGACTTGGGACCGGTCCTAAGTTAAGACCTCTTGTGAATCCGGCCCCAGGATTTTATCCTGGAAACAGGAATAAATCCCGAACAACACTGCAGACATCACAACATACATATCTGGTAAAGTTAAAATATTTAAAAATATAAATTCGTCCCTCATAAATTTTATTTTTGTAAAGAAAGAAATACATCTAGAGTCCAACAAGTATCGGCTATAATCTATAGACTATGCTTGAATTGCGCACCTGTCGTGAACATATGCCGCTGTACATAGCGCCACCCTAGTCCAAGCATTTACATGATTAATGATGAAATGTCTCAAACGGTCGATATGGATTTCCACATATGCAGGTCTGGACTTTGCACAAGTTATCTGTATTAATGGAATCCACTATTTCATCCTCCACTCCATTAATTCATTCTGAGGGCAGCCATTTTACGCACAGGTTCTACAGATCTTGTTGCTGGTTCATGCCAAACGTTTCCAATGCCCTCTCTTTGCACGGATAAGTTTGGACATATTGTTGGTAGTTTGATACACAAACATACTTTTAAAATCCTACGAACACTTGATCATAATTATGGCGATAAATTAACCACAACGCCTTTTGGATTCGACTAATTCTCATTAATTCTTTAGCTGAACTGTAGCTTCCTGGAAGACGGTCAGATTTAACAAAGAATCAAGGAAATAAACACTTTTTGTACTTAGTAAGAAGTTAAGTTACCTTACTATTCAATCATTCAATCATTTTTAGTGGAAGCTGATTAACAAATAAGGGTTGTAAAAATAATTCTTAAAACAGATTCTTTTCATTGAAATTCTTTCGATTTTGTGAAGGCGCAAAAGGAACAAAACTGAATTTTTGTTATATGAGCTCTGTACGTCGGACTCCGATCCTCACATAAAAACATAAACTAACCAATGTTTTATAGTTTCTATATGTGTCTCTGTATCTGTTATATGTTTATGTGCGTGTGTGCCCATGTGTGGGTGCTTTAATATAACATACGGATATTTATTCATTTTGATGTTAAAAACAAAAAAAACACCGAAGAGGTTTTTCCCGCCTTTATTCACGTAGCAAAATTTATTAACAACATAATTAACGTGAGTGGGAGGGGGAGGGGGTTAGGGGGGTCGCTATCGTCCAGCCCATGACGTCACGCCCCCCAGGCTAGACCGACCGGAGTCGTTGAGTGTGCGTCACAGTAGTGACTGCGTTCGTTCGGTTTCTTGACAAATGGCCATTTCGGACGCAGCGAGTCGGCTGTTCTATGAGCGATGACGTCATGTAGGCTCGGCCGTCAGCTCAGCCGGCGGGATGGGAAAACTGACGGGAAATCTGGAAACTCTTGTACACTCCATAGAGAAACTTTCTAGATATTAAAGTTTGGCCATTTTGAAGTGGTTTCATGATTTAACTTTACTTCGATTATAATGTTTTCAGAATTGGAAATAACGATAAAAGTAAAATTGAAGAAATGCTTAGACTAATAAAATAATACTGTCTGGAGGTCTCGACAATGCGTGTAATCACTTAGCGTGTTATTATTTGCAGGTCTAGCATCTACATGTCCCTGGGAAAGCTAAACTGCAACGAGGCATATATCCAACTTGCAGTATTTTTATCTGGAGCTGAGAATATGTACCGACAGTTCAAATGAGTTTGTATTTATGTTTAGTGTTAGTGTATAGTTTGTGTCAAGTTTACGTGTTTGCGTGCGGCTGTGAGTCCCTTCATTCATTCGCTTCCTTCGTTCGTGTTAATGCGCTCTTTTTATTTTCATTTTCTTTTTTCTTTATTTTTTTATTTTACAAAAAACAAGAATCTAACTAACTGCATTTGGTTGGAATTGTGAAATCATACTACTATGTTATGACCAAAGATGTAAGATTTAAAGGGGAACATATTTATGCACAGACATAATCTTGTCGTCTTTCTATATCTTTTAATTGTGTACTTATTGAGTTAAAGAACTGCTTTTCAAAAGTTGGCAATGTTAAATATAACGATACAATACCCAACCTAATATCTAATTAGGGTATTTACTATTGACAATAAATAATACACATTAAAATGTACTAACTTAACTTTTGCTAAACATTTTCCATGCTGAGAATAGTTTGCATCATTGTTTCATTGACTAATATACTTTTAGTCTTTTTTGACATATTGTTGTAAAAAAAATTCCCTATTCACAATTCATTTGTACTAGTGTAAACAATATTCAAATTATGTTTTTACAGCACTTAAAATTACACATCCACTTTGGCAAAGGAGTATAGCAAGCACATCAAAGCTCTGAAAAGAAAACTTTTATCTAACTTGAGGGTCCGAATTCTCTTTCGTATGTAACTAAAGTGGCTAATGCCATTTTGAATGTTTTATGCCCTCACGTACGCAGACCTAGGATGTAGGGGGGGGGGGGGGGGAGGGGGAGATGACGGTTGACCAGGCACGGCCTGCTTGAAGCATCTCTAGCGTTGCTATCCTACCAGCCGTGCATAAAGGATGACTGACGGACTTAAAAAGTAATTTATTACATTGCCCGATAGTTCTACTATGTAGTATACGACAGCTCATGGGTGAAAAAAAAAAACATGATGGAGTTTGTACGTCGAATAGGTATCTAAGCTTTTCTCATAATGAAAGACTATCAGACATTTACCATTATACCATCACTCTTTAATTAATAGTTTTAACTAACTCAAATCTGAAGTAACAAATTTGCGGGATATAGTTTACTGATTATAAATTACCGTATTAAAATGTCCAGTGCACTTCTAGTTTTTGCAGTTAATTGGTTTCAGTCACAATTTGCACTAATCCATATTTACTAAGAAATAATACATTTGGCAATCATTTGTCGTTTATAGTAGCACCAATAGCAATGAACCAATAAATAGCAAATAAACTATTTTGAAGTAATAAGAACATGTTTCAAAGCACCTGATTGCTGATTCTCATGGAAGAAACGAGCTACTCGAAAAATAGGAATAGCCGAAGGAACTTCTGTATATTATAAACGACTCTCTGACTTCGGCACAGCGTTTTTTTTTACAGTATATGAGAGCAGTAATGTCTAATTTGCACACATACTCGATCATACAAAGGTCTCGAACGCGCATACAGGTATAATACTATAGTAACATTATTTGTTTTTTCTTGATTAAAAGGCATATGAACAACATACTATGGTCATTTTCATAAACACCAACCTTTCATTAGTTTTGAAGTGATTTAAATTCTGGAAGCGTATATATAAAATATGAGCGCAACTGTACCGATGTTTTAAATAAATGTATACATTTAAATATTGTACAACGGAATGTTCTCAACCGTTGGCAATCAATTCCACATCAATTCTTAAAACGGTTTGATAAAATGTTTATGCGTGTTGTTTTGTTTGTGGCATGTGCTGTACATTTTACCACAGATATGCCGATTCTTTACATTACAGAAACCAGAGCACAGAGCACTGCAATAGAACCAACAGTTTTCCGAGATGGTCGTTGTAGAGAAAGTTATCCAAGCTCGGTTTCTTGCAAGCGAAGGGACACAGGTGGTCTAAAAAGAATACATAGAAATTGATGGGGTTTTATACATCTCTTATTCAAGACTAGAGCCACATTGTAGCAAACATACCCAAGACTTTACTGCCACGTCGCTGAGGCTTATTATCTACAGTGCATGCGCTCAATTTGAGGATGTTATTTGTATACTAGTGAGTTTCACATTGTTTTTTAAGCAACCGTATTTTTTAATTTAAGAACAAAATAAGTAGTTAAATGTGAAAATCTTAGAACTGAGAAAACCTTATATGTCATTGCTTCGAAAACACAATTCAATCTGCAAGACAATTATGTTATCCGAGGATCACCTAAATCATCTAGCGGTGGTTCGACGAACCTCTTCTAGGTAATAAGCAGCTTTCATTGATTTTACTTGCTCTTGAAAAAAATCAGTATTTTTTAAAAACACTGGAAAGAAAATAGAACACATATTTGATCAAATAGAGCAATAAATTTCAACGTGTATAACGTCCATGCCCCTCCCCCATATTTCTTCAATTTATTCCCGATTGAAAATTGCTAACAAAAAAAACTAACAGAGCTTTCAATCAGGTTCAAGTTTTGCTCTTCTTAAAATTATTACACAGTCACATATTTTCCCTATGTTGAAGCAAGCGAATTACTACATCGTAGTTTTACTCAAACAGAATACTCAGTACATGTTTATATATAAGACACATTTAATATCTAATCGGTTTATCAATCTAAGCTAAGGCAAACTTGTTTCGAAGTCACAAAGGGTTGGATAATATGCAAAAGAGTTCAGGTGAAACTATTAACTTATCTGAGGCCTAACTACGTCCGTCCGCGTCCGCAAACCACTCAACTTCGTTATAAGGAGATTAAAATTAATATTTAGATTACTTTTCACTGTTTCAACAAGACACTTAAAAAGACCACATAGTTAACCTGCAGGTGTCTAAGCTGGGGTTTAGAAGCTCATCTAATTTTGATATCGAAGTTTGAAACGATTACCTATATTAGAAACTAACTAACTTTCTTTCACATAATTAAGGGAAGGTATTCATTTTTAACGATTCTGTTTGTTTAAAAAATAGGATCAAAAATTAATTCTCACGACGCTGTTGTTATCTTAGGTGTTTAACGACGTACTGGACAGCTAGGTCACATGACTTCACATGCCGTCACATGAAGTCACATGAAGTCACATGAAGTCACATGATGTCGACCGAATCCTCGCCGGGTTCGTCATATGGAAATCCAAATTCCAAAATAAGGGAGACTTGGCTTTTAGGAGGAGGGGTTTGGTCAACGTATTACTCATTCTAAACCTAAAAAGTATTACTTTTTGAACTTTGACACGTCCGCTTTAGAAATGTCGCTGGGTGACGTGACTGCACCACGGACGCATGCGCAGACCCAGCTTTAAGCCTTATAAATGTTTTACTGCCTGCTTTATTAATCCTGCAGTCAGGGCCGTACAAGATACGGGGCTACCATCTCATTCATTCAATCATGCATGTACTTATAATACGCAACACTGTGTATAGTGTGTACATTGCGAAAAGCAACAGGTAAAAAGAACCCCTGTCTGACTTATAAAACACAAAATATTTTTAATAAATATTTTTTAATAAATTGAATTTGTATTTATTTTACCAATGTTCAATGTTCAAGCAAGCCATTTTTGCATGTCACAGTCTCAGTGATATGCGTAATTAAATTTAATATATCCATTTCTAGAAGTAACGACCCCCCCCCCCCCCCACTTTATACACAAACGTTAAATGATTTACATTATAGATGAGATGAAATGCCTCGCAAGGTGCCAAGTAAATCTCTCTACTCAATATTATTATAGATAGTTAGCTATGAAGTTTGTTGTCCATTAATATTTGTTATTCTTAATTTATTATAGCCAAGAGCTGCAATTAAAAAAAAATTGAAAATTAATGCTTTTGATAATCCTGAATAATTCACTGAATACTGCAAACAGTCCCGTGTGCAAGTCTACCAATACTCAATAGATATAGTGAATTTTTGTGCCGTACTGTACCAAATTATTTTCGAGTGCCTTACATTCGTACGATGGTTCGTTCGTTTTTTTTTTGTTTTTTTTTGAAGAGTCATTTGCATAAGCCGAACATTGAAACGATGCTCGCGATTGCGCGACCCACCCACCTCAGTAGGCCCACTTGAGGTACCCCCCCCCCCCCCCCCCATCAACCCCTTCAAGACGATCACTCATTGGGGATACATTCACGGTACACAAACTGTCACAAACAGGAAATAGGCAACAAGAAAAATGCTCGCTCCTCTTTTGTTGAGTAGAATTGGCACACTTGGCCGCTGCGGTGTGACAGCGCTAGTGCGGGCGTGACAAGCTTGATTGATCACCAGGGGGAGGGGGTGGGGGTTGGGGGGGTGACCTCCTCACAAAACCCTAGTGGAAAAAGTGATGGTCGCAGTCAGGGAAGCTAGGTCATGTTTCACCGTTTTGTATTATGGGGTAAAAAGTAATATACAGTCGGAGTAGGCATTTGTCAAGTGATCTGTGCATGGGATGCCCACTGGAGTAATTTACGTGGTTTTTGGCAGAGAGACGACTGGGGTGGGTTGCCCAACCTGTGGTCGACACAAGTAATGGTGGCTAACCTGTAGTGGAGATGTTTTTCTGATGAATTGGTTGACTTCACCTTCACCGGGTTTTTGGTCTGGTTTGGTTTGAGAGGGGGATTTCTATACCTTGGGTCAATTGTTATGACGGCTATTTGCTTTGATAAAACACGGCAACTCTAAATGTGTCATAACATTTTCTTTTAGCCTTTTGGGAAAAAGTTGTTAAAGGATTAAAAAAACAAGAAATAATTCGTATTGTTTTTGTCGAACAAGTTATACTTGTACTCAAGTCGCAAGTTTTTTTTATGAGCTCACTTTGGAACTGTACAAAATACCGGTGATCTCGATAGTTTTACTGCCTAAACGAAATTGTGCTGAACACATTGGTTTACTTATCTAATGTCTCAATTCGTATTTCATTTTAATGTCTTCTGATAACAAACACTCTTTAACTGCTCAGATCATCTTACTTCATCAAAGCCAGCAGATATTTATTCACAATCTGCTTGCAATAGTTCCCTCTCCCTGCCAACCATCTGCTGCCATTTTATAATAATGCGGATTAGAATGATTGGTAAAATCAATGTTATTGTACATATTTGATTCGTCTGATAATTTAGTTAGAAGGATCAATCATGTTTGTTTGCACAAGCCCGAAGCATGTAAACGAATGTAAATTTAAGATGCAAAGACGTCCTGCTAACGATTCCCTATCTAAACCCTGTTGATATTTGTGGAAGTAATCATACAACATTCACAGAATCGCGTTAGGCCTAAGTAAACTACTACAATAATGTAATTACAAACACAATACAAAGTAATTACATTCGAAAAGCTTTTAGCTAACGGTAGGGGTGTTTCGCCGGCGGGTGGATTGCGAGTTTTCGCTTTCACTTCATCCAGTCACTTGAGATATTCTGTGGTGATACAATACGGGAAACTCTCGCTTTCACCGCACAGCGCTGGCGCTATCTATTGGCACGACATGGAAGCTGAGCAAACACGGCGGTTATTCACCGCATAGCGCTGGCGCCAACTATTGGTACGGCATGGAAGCTCAGCAAACAGGGCGATTATTCACCTGATATGTGGACAAGGGTGGATTGTGCGTTTGCCGACGGAAGTGCGGTGTACGCGCAATGGGGGATGATACTGAGCGTAGTATGAACTATGAAGGTCAAGCAAAAAGCCCTGCACGAGGATACGAGAGTTTCATTTGAGTTTCTGCTTGCAGTACATTATAAGAAAGTACTGAAACTCCTATATCATGCCCCTGAACAACTTGCGCACGGCTGCTTCCCTGTGACACTAGCGCGGCGTAGCGGTAATGTGGTAATAAAACAACATACGTTGTTTACCATTATAATCTACCTCAAGTTGAAGTACTACTATTTAATCGACTCTTCTTCAATACCCACAACCCATAGGTACAGGTCCTGCGCGCGCATGTGTGTACAGCAAGGAAATTGTTTTTTTATACTGTGCTTGGGTTGCAATGTTTGGCCTGCGTATTACACTCCACAATAAGTAACCCGCCAGAATATACGACGCACAAACGAACATAATTATACACTCTTGTAGTAGGTGGAGTCTAACTCGATAAATGCTATATTTCATGTGCTGCAATCTTCTTGCATAAGACAATACTAATGTAGAAACATTGGTGAGGCGTCAGTACTTGTAAGATTATAGAAATTAGGCTTAGGTACAAAAGTTTGAGAAACACTCACAGCTCTACGCAAGTATAGGCTACTAGCAAGCAACACCAAAACACAACAATGAAACAAATGAATCGAACCGATGGACGAACAAGCTGTCAACAAAAAATATGAAGTTCTGAAGTTGGATAAAACAAACGTTCAGAACGTTTACAAACTTTCAGATAGTTGCTTTCCATTACTCAACATAAATTTTAACTGGCGAGCAGTTAATCGTTACAACTAATTGTTTATCCTCATTATTTGCAAAAATATTACTTTGACAGCTTGTTGTTTGTCCGCCAGTTCAATTAATTTATTCCATTGTTGATGTTCGGCTGTTACGTCAGTTGTGCGTACCTTATAGTTGTATCGTTGTTGCTAAGTTGACTGGGAAATGCTATTTATTATCGCAGTGGAGCGCTGGTCTCGCCTGACCAACACGTAAATACCGCATCACAAGCGGTTCGTCGAATTAATCGAATTCGTGACCGACGCGGATTCTAGATCTCGAGTTAACAGTGATATCTTTGCCAACCATATCACATGACTCTAGAGTATTCGCACAGAATAGTTCAACCACTTGGTTTTGTGAATGGATGTATAAGTTGTACGGCGAGTCTGCTTCGAGCATTGACTCAACATTCTTCTCGTAGAAATGCGCTCGGCCAAGTTTGCTAAATCTACGCGAACGTTCAAATTAAATTTAATAATTCAAAACTACATCCTAATATAGTTTGAACGTAGCTTGTGTTTGTTTAAAAAAGCGGAGGTGGATCAGGTTATGTTTCAAACGAAATGAGCTACAATATTGCCTGGTTACAACCGAGCATGAAATACATGAAAATATCGTTTCGAAGTCGATCTGAACAATCGATTATTTCGACTCAACCGAACGGTATCCGACCTCGCATCTCCGTTGTTTGTAGTAATTGTGTTTACTCAACTCGTGTTTCTCCTAAGAGCTTCGAAGCTATAGACAATATTTCCTCTACACTGTTAGAGTAGTTTAAAAGAAAACGAATCCCATAGATACGATGTAAAAAATAACGTTTCTCGTTTATACCACAACGACTTTTTTGTCGTTGCCATTTGTTGAATGTCTTGTGTCAATTCCAAGGTCCACTAAATCTTGTAACTAGTGCGAGGTTCCTAAGAGTGTTTGATTGATGGTTCTTAGTCAATGCCAAGGTCTTCTAGCGAGATAATATAATACAAGGTTTCGTTCTAAACTTGATCTCAACCTGGTCGATCGTGATAACTATTAATTTCCTACTTTGTATAGGATACCTGTTGCAGGGGGCATAACAGAGTACCTGATAAACACAGTTGGAGTTGGGTGACTTACTAGCTGCAGAAGGGTATTTGTTGACTTGGCAAACAAAGACCCCAAGGGACATTTTAATCGCATACTGGCTTTCGAATGGTGACTAAGAAAACATTTATGTCAGAAACTTTGCTAACGGAAAACAAATCACAACCTCTCGATTAAAGTTTAACCTGGTATGCTAGAAATGATAAAACGTTTTCTAGATTTGGAATTGTTACTTGGAAGTGTTACCACTTACCACCCCTTATTCTCAAGGCCAGGTGGGGGGGTCCATCATCCCCGACATTGTCTGGAGATGTAACATACTTGTATAAATACAACAACCATTCCAAACAGATAAGCTACCCACTAAAATAAAAAGAGTGAAACACATTCTATTTCCCCCACTTTTTATACACATTTAAGGGAAAATGGATTGGTTTTTACTAATTCTGACCACACGGTTCACTCTTTCACTTTAGAGAGTACGTTGTACCATTAACAGGGTTTTCAAATGATAGGTTAATTGATGTTTGAACTTCACATGCCCATTTGTGTAGCGTGGCTAATCGAGACGAATGGAAGTAATGAACGATAAATACATACCTCCGTGACTTGCCCCCCCCCCCCCCCCCCCACGCTCGTGCCCACATCCCGACTGCTGTAACGACCAACGCGCGCTCGTTACTCAAATCATTACAACTAAACTTGAATCAATAATCGTAAAAAGAGATATAAACGTTCAGTAATGTATTCAACTTTTTCACGGTGAATTATCTCTTCTATTCCAGGAATCCGCCTGGTTAACATTACAACTGCAGCCGAGCAAGTACCAGTACCTGTTATTGTTAATATCAACTTTATACAAGTTCTATTGAGCGGTGATTTTAATGATGGCTTTAGAACGTGTTATTATAAATGGGTACAAAGCAGAGATATAAAATGTCGCTATTGGAAGTTTTTTCACCCTGTGCGTTACAGACGCAATGGATGTCTGGGTTTTAATGGCATATTACTTTCCTTAAGTACTCTTTGATAACGACTATGTGCTTTACATCCCATATGTTGGCTACGCTGCTAATTGACGTGAAATACTCTTTGAGAAGAAACTTTTTAAAAATTATTATACATCAATTAAAAAAATATTTATTCAGAAGCCACATCGCCAATGTGTGTGCTCCGTATTTTTAAATCAAGCATCCTGATTACTGAAGTTTATATAAAAATTACATGTTCTATGATAAGCATAAGATACATGAAAATATCATTCACAATTCAAAATTGCAATAGAGTCTGTGCCACCCTTTCAATTACCTATCCCCCTCCCCCCCCGGCACCCAACAAACTCTGTAACACACACAGACAGAACAGCATACAATCTTTGAGGGGGGGGGGGGGGGGTGTATCTGAAACTAAAAACTACACCGAAACGAAGTTTTTGGCTTTAGTAATTTGGTTTTCCCGTAGTTACAGTTAGACCCTAGCCCAGAACAACTGAATTTTAGATTTAAGTTATCCACGTGTTTTAGTTTTCACTGTGTAAGGAGGCCTCTATGTGTTTGTAAACCAGAACTGCCTAAAAATGATAATACTTAGAGGTAGTTTTTTACAATTAAAGTCGTATTTAAATTATACATGATGGAATAACGACGACCTTCGTAGGTGTCGTCTGCATTGTTTAGTGAGTTACTGTCATCAATTGGTAGGCATCATCTGTGTAGTCTATAGTGAGTGTAATCACATTTTAATAGCTGTGACTATGATTACATCGTAGGTATCACCTGTAGAGTACAGTAAGTGTCATCACTTGGTAGGCATCATCTGTCTGTAGTGTTTAGCGTCTCACCATAACCATTGTTTGGGTCGAGCGACCACCGGCATAGCAGACTTGTTGGTATTATTATATCGCCCCCTCACGACACAATATCCACCACCTCCACTACTCCACCTTATGTACTCCATTCTATATCCACAGCGAGAGACAGGACGGAAAACCCAATTGATCGTGTCCAATTATTATGAATTGTCTTGTCCGTAAAGTGTGGGTTGATATTGTTCTGTATTCAGCTCTAATGATCCCCGTGTTGGTCTCGATACAGATCTGGATACTGGCGTTGTTTTAGCAGACGGGGCGAGATAACTTACACCAGCGTGACACGTTGTGTTGACAAACACCGCACCCTAGCGTTGTTGCTAATAAGGGTTTCGCTATGGCGGAATGTTGGCGGAATACGATTCCGGTCAGAGTCGTTATTTTTGTTGATTTGTTTCTTCTGTTGCTACTTTTCTAAAGATTAATGTGTGTGGTATTTTCTGAAGGAACATTTATTGCCGATTCGAAATATTTCCTAGGGAGATTCCGTCTGCCTTATAAGGGTCACCACGGGCATTTAAACATGTATTTATAACTGATTTCTTTATACGTATTACACAACTTTGAGAGTAGCATATTCTGAGTAAGATAGAATCAATTTATATTTTCCATAATATAATGTTTTAAAAACAAACAACGTTAACTATGAACATCTTTCATTACATAATGCACTAGCATTAGATCCAGCTCTTACAGTACTATTTTTAGAATCTAGAAGGTATAACAGTGTGCAGATAAAAATAAAACATTTCGTTGTATTCAAAAAGAACAGAAAAGCTAAAACGTATATTCTCAGATTTATCTGCGTTAAGTTGCGTACGATGATTTGAAGTGTTTCTCTACATAAAAGACGCTTGGCTATTAATTAAAATTTACATTTTCTCTGCCAAGAGGCCCTTTGCAATTTCTGGCTTTAAAAAATGTTCAAGATGTACTTGAGATAAAATATAATACAGCGTCTGCTCATAATTAAACCGTAGACAATATAATCACCCACATAAACAATTTTCTGCCAATTATATCACGAGTCAATAAACTCTAATGATTTTCAGGATCACGATGCAAGATGTTTTAGAGATAGATAAATGAAAATAAATGAATCAGGCGGTTGTTCGTTGGTTGTACCAACATCCCACGAAGAAGATGCAAACACTGACCCGCTAACTTTTAATTACTTTTCGCTAGAGCACTGATTTATAAAATACGCTAATGTTTGCATAGTAAAAAACATGTTTTTTCTCATCGAGTTCAGAGTTGAGATATATTAAGTGGAGTCAATATTGAATTATATCCGACTTGTTTGGTGAATGATCTCATATTTTGTCAATATCCCATTGCTGAATTAAGCACAGCTTGTTATTAAAAATTACATTTTTGTATTGGTATTGTCTTTTCTAACTTCCTCTGTAAAGCTTGGTTCTACCTCAAAGAACAGTACCATGCCCAAATATTAGCGGGACTTGTAAACCCTATCATCAATCTTTAGAGGAATTTTAGTCGAACGCTGTTCTTTTTAATTTTCAACACTTTATCGATAATAAGACATCTGTAGGTCGTGCGGTATAACGGCCACTGCTCAGCGGGTAAACAGGTGAAAACACATTCCCGTCTATTGGTATTCTAGATTACGCAGCGTTGTAGTATTTCAAACTTTTATCTAGAAAACTCATCGTGAATTAGATAAACCCTCTGTGAGAATCGTCTAACCTGCCACCATAATTCTTGTAACTGATTGGAAAGTTAATGAAAGGTCCGGGATATAAAGAAGCAAACAAATAAGCAAAAAAATGTTCTTCAAATCTTGAAATAAGATTATATATTCATATTTATAGACTAACTAGTTGATCGAGTTGTTATTTTAAATTGCTTTTCGTCCGTATAACCGGTATATTTTTATGATTTTTTTGAAAGCCGATAATCGCATTTGGTCTGCGATACTTTTCTGTAATCACACAATTTATATTCCCCGCGTTATCGTAATGGGTAGAAAATTGATTAAAGTATGATAAATGGTAAATAGAAAATGGAAATTGTCTGTTTCCTGTTATTTTTACTCTCGATTAAAGTTCCACGTAACAGACATCGCTGAAATATTGCTTTAAGGAAGAGACAAATTAAAATTGTTCACTGAATTTCCTCAGAAGCATCGCGAGGAAATGTTGTTAGCAAAGCAAGGTGGTTTCATAACAAGTTTTTCATTACACACTTTGAGTTCGAAGAATAGAACTATTGAATTATTAATAGCATCGATCAATTGCATTATTGAATGATTTTGTATTGAGTATCCTGCAGTGTTTAAACGCCGTGGTTATCAAACACAACGCGCAAACTGAATCGCATTGCAATTGCGGAATAACAAACGATTTCATACAAGACAAAGGACGCCAATTAACGACTAGCATGCTACCCCCCCCCCCCCCCCCCCTCTCACACCCTCTCTCTGCCTCTCTCTCTCCTCCCATATCTCCAACAAGAGGGAAGCTGTTTGTAGCCGACTTCTTGTGTAGCTACCTCTGTAGCCAATTTGAAGTCAAACACAATCATACGTGGGAAGGAGAATTTAAACGCGCTTTGAAAAACCCTTTCATAGTTTTCAAAGAGCGAAAAACTTGTTGAAGTGAGTGTTTCAAAGCTGTGGTGACTGTTTCACGCAAACCGAGGCTTCGTACCAATAGTTTTTGTTCCCAATAAATAACTATTGTCTAACCTGCTAATACGCCCAACCTAACACGTTACGTCGCCCCCACCTGAGATAATGACAACCCATTTTAATGACAGAAGATTATGAAGATCTTCCGTTTTTTTGTAATATTATGAGTATTGTATATGTATAGCCATAGTGTAAGTTGTTGGAACAAACAACAATAATAATAATAATAATAATAATATAAAAAAAAAAAAATGTAAATAATGAAAGCGATGGTATAATGTTTGGCTAACACTAAAAGCACCCCCCCCCCCCCCCCCCCCCACCCCCCTTTGCACTAACTATAATCGCTTCCCACTTGTCATTACGCACTCAATCATTACCTTCAAGGTAAACCCGTGTAGGTGAAAATGAACAATGTGTGTATTATCAAAAATGTATGTAAATAATAAGACTAGTCAACGTTCAGCATAATTTATTTTGATTAGTTTTTTGCTTAATGAAATAATCCAAAATATTCGTGAACGCATCGAAAACCTTAAGCTCGGGGGATGCTGGCCTACGTACTTGACTTAATTTTTCCCTGTTCAACGACTCTCCACTTTTCCGTATAATACAACAAGGGAAGTTTTTACTACTTTAATAAGAACACAACCAACGTGCAGTTCATTATATCGCCAAGTAGTGCCTGCGTGGAATATGTTATCACAACGGCGTGTCAGACCGCGCATGCGCAGCCCGACTTCCGTTCAGGTGAACAAAGGAACATCTCAGAGCCACCGCAGAATCGCGTTACCATGGCAATTATTGTTATTGTTGCGGTGAGATCTATGTGGTTGCCAGGTGACGAGAAAAACACTGGAATTATAACTCGGGACGTAGAGTTTTCAAGCTCTTTGGATTGGATTGGACTCGACCACCGCGTCGTAATCAACACACGTTTATACACCGGATGACCGTTTGAATGTATAATACATTTCAACATGTTTCGCATCGATTCCAATAGACATTTTATAAAATTGTTTACGTATCCGTCTCCACACGTGACTTCAAGACAACCATGCTGAACAATTAAACTCAAACGTTTGTATTTAATCGTGCATTGTTGTTCGCACCGCATAAAGCATTGTTTATTGGTATTGTACTTCATCTTGATCGGTCGTCGTCTCGAATAGCATAACTACAATAATAGGGACGAAAAGTTACGAGTAGGTGACGAATTTTTGGAATAATATAATATTTGGACCAATGCAAAATTATCACAATGTGTTTAATCAATTGTCAATGGTAGCGGTAATTTTTTTTATACTTCAAAATTGCTGCAAACATTTGTTTGGAAGCCACGTATATTTCATTTGAACGGAATGGTGGAGGCAACGAACTCATGCATCCATGCTTAATATGTGTTAGTTATTGAGCTTGTATAGTTTACCAGTAATGCAGCATTCACAAAATTCGTTTGTAAGCTACTTAATGCAACGAATTGGAGAATATCATTTAAAAACGTGTAGCGCACATTTCTACCTGATGAAGACAGAGGGTCAGCCCCGAAACGAATTAGTGATCCTGACCGTTCGATATTGTATGAATTCAACTTGGGCGAATCCACACATAATATATTATTATTTTCGTGCTGCCGTCCAAGGATGTATGGGACTACAAGCAAAGAAACTTAGGACAATATATTACAAAAGCGGGGGTACGAAATAAGTACAAGAAGTTCGAAACCTGAAATGCTTCTTGAATTTCAATTCTTTCCACATTGTATATGATTGTATTTTAAATGAGTCCAAATATTACAGTAATGCTTCATAAGGTAAACATTTTATTAACGTCATAACATTATTTTGCATGGACCAGTTTCGCAATGAAAAGGTATACCGTTAATTTTAAACTCAAACTGTCTAGACTATGTAGAATAGCTAGAAAGCAACAAGCCACTGTTTGGCAGTTGGGCTTTGAAATGTTTAATTTCATACACGGTCAACGTCAAATAAAACATACAAACAAACATGTTCTACTTTTAAATATCACATGCTATGTACATAGCAAAATGTACTAGTCGAAATATCGCATACATTCATTTCTTTCGGCCCATTAAATGACTAACGGGGATATTCATCACACGTTGTAATAGTCGGCCGGTTGCAATAGCTGTGATGTACACAACCAACATTGTACATGAACATGATAATATATTCAAATTATTAATGTTTTACCATAATTTAACTTCATTTTTCAACACATTTTACATTACTTCATATAGTTGTGGATTTAGTGGTTCCACATCAGCCTTGTGAAGGCTGACGTCATAGATGAGTGAGTCGGAGCCAATCAGCGGGTGGCTTTCTCAAATACTGACATTTCATTGACCAATAACTCATTTATGACGTCAGCATCCTTAAGGTTGCTGTGGAACGACTTTATCGTCTCGATAACCTTATTTCCAGCAATGTGTCCACCTTAAAACACATACGAAAAATTGTATTGAAATCGTGTACAAAAAATAAGCACATTGAATAATAAATAGAATCGTTCTCTTACCAGTGTACGTTTAAAAAACACCCTCCATCCCCTAGCTAGATTATTAGTTGGTGCACAAAACCGTGGAGTTTATTTATAGTCCTGTCACGCGTTGGAGCAAAGCGTGAATATATGTGCGCACGCAGCTTTGTGTCTGCGCGGAGAACAGAGGGAGTCGATGCTGTAGCTGCGACAATGTAAAACCCGCAACCTCTCATAAAAATACCATCATTTAACATCGCAACTGCCACCGCCGGGTTAAATTGACTGAGCTAAACGTCAATGTAGATTCAGAGTCACAATGGCCACAGTTATGTACTTTGGTTTCCGTGACATTAAGCAATCTAGCAGATGCATACACGGGTATTGTACTTTAAGCGGTTGTATTTATAAAATAAAACTTTGGGCGGAAATAGGGGAGATGGATGTACAATTACTGAGTCTGAGTGGCGATGTCGCTGTGGTATGTTATGAGGGGGGACACCTACACGCACACACGCACACGCACACCCACACGCACACGCACACATGATTGTAAGTATTCTTCAGTCAAGACTTTCTTTGTTATAAAAGAAAATAGTTTTATTATAAAATGGGTTGTTTTATTTTTAATTATATGTTTTGAGGGTGAAACAATAATTTGTGATTAATAATGATAAGAGTAAGTTTATGTTGCTCGCAGCTCATTACATGGAATGATTATAAAATTTGCATTTTAGTTAGTAACAATAATATCAAAATTAAAGGATGATAATATGCTTTTGACGTTCCATCCGATGAATGGAAGTTTCGTTATTAATATTCGCAAATATTAATAATTCTAAAGTCCTTCAACGTAACCGAAAGGTATTTACTTCTATAGGTAGTCTCTTGAAAGTATTACCAACATCTCGGAGTTTCCCCTTTAATGTTTCCATTTCTGGAACCTCTCTTACGAAACTAGTTTTCAAACAAATGGAAATGAAATCGCATAAAGTAGTTCCGTTATTTGTTTGACTATACTATTGCCTATACCGATGATTTGTTTACATATTCTGCGCAGTTTCTGTTGGAGTTCCCATTTCCTTATCGTTGAATGCTGACCATACGTTTATCGTTTATAGGGGGTAACTTATTAACTTCGGCTCCTTGTAGAGTTGGGTTGGAGTCACGGTTTTCAGTTTTCAATAACCAGGAGAGAAAGCATTCTAGTTCAGTATTTATACTGTTTTTTTTTTTATGATTTTTGTCATCTACGGTAGATGAAAAAAATCAAAAACAAAATACCATTCAATATAATGAACTACGAAAAAAAAACTTCAACCCCTAGACGGTATAGTATGTACTTTTACCACATTCAAAATTCTTTATAAGCAGCATGTATTTGGGGGAAGTTTTGCATGGCATGTAGCAGGAAAAAGTGGCAATATTGAAGGGATCGGCCGCTGAAAAACTAAGAGAAAAATAATATTGATACTTCCACAGCTCAAGGTTTCATTTCTGAAGTTTATAATGTGTATGTTGTGAGTATTAGCCTATAAAAAACTAAAAACCGTGACCCCACAGCCTTCGTTTAGTTATATTATTGATTAAGAGAGTTACAACATATTGCCTTCTATGCATTCGTGAAATACTGTAAATATCTTGAGTTAAAATCGTACCGGTAGCAGGAATTAAACCTGCATTCTCCCGACAGATTTCGTGCATCAGCACTTATGCGGCTACTGCCAACGAGGCACAGATTGTATCACACGCAGGTGCGTATAAACACACACTTATCACACGCACTGCACCAGACACTCGCAGCATTTAATAAGGGCCTCGCCTTTATTTACTCAAACTAGAATTTGGCAATTTGAACCGTAGATTGGGGTTTGGTAATCACACTGTAATTTAAAAGAGCTAGAGTTATAATAAGTTATATGGCCACAGCTCGCTATTATAACTATCAAACGAGAAGGTATGATGATAAGATTTACCACGAAAGTAGCAAACGAGGAAGATAATTTGAAAATAGATTAGTTGCCCTTCTACGTTCTCAAAATATAATGTGTTATATATTTAATTCAGCTAAAATCTGGACCCGTAATCAAGTTAACCTGTTTGTGGACGCGACTTACACAACAACTAAACGCTGTTAACGAAATGTTATTCGCTTAGCGCATGAACAGAGCATGGGGTATCTATTTATCAAAAACGGTCACATCCTTGCTCTAAATTTTCCAGGAAGCAATTTCAGTACGATGAAATGTTCAAGTTAAATTGTTTAGAGGGATTTCTTTGGGTGATTGATGGGCAGGATACTTGACGTTTCGCAGAGATCCTGACGTCTTCTTCAGGAGGGATGATGAAGGGAGGACATGTCCGTTTTATATGTGCGCAGTTTTAGTTTTATTCGTAGTTTACCAATCAGTAGGTTATTGATTTCCTTTGGAAGCAAACTACTAGGTACACAAACCATGTTCAGCATAATCTTAGCTGCATGGCCCCTTTACACATCCACATCTATGAACATTGATGTATGATGTATAAAATGAATATATCTATCGTTAGTTTTATTGATTTAAAGATTTATGACAATTTATCAAAGATGTATTTTACAAAAGTTTAAGACCTTTAATCATCTTTCTGAGTAAAAGTTTTTTCATTAGGTATTCTTTGTAAGCGGATCTATGAAATCCGCTTAATGTGTAGGGTATGAGATTCAATTGGGTCTAAGTACCTCTAACACCCATGGGATTGCATAGAACTTTCTGGGCCTAAAAGTAGGTTCTTATTTCTCACTGATAATTATAACCATCTAACCGAATAAAAATCGTTCTTGCTGCTTTCGAGTCTAAAATTTAATCAATGTTTAAATAAACTTTTTAATTATCTTAATTTGCATTGAAATAAATTGGCATTAGAAGCAAGAGAGAGGTTTTGCTTTGAGCAAGTTTTTGCCAAGAAGGAAAAGATGAAAAAGTAAACACGAAAGAGACCTCGGCCTAACTAAAGTATCTCCTTATCAACAATGTGAATACCATCTTAATATTGGAATTGTTTACATTTATTTTAAATTAAGATATTCCAATCTAATCACGAAGAAACATAAACAACGTAATCAAAAAAATGATATATTTCCTTCTTATAAATCAATATTTAGCTCCCTTTGGAACTGACTTCACACGTTTTCCTAAAATCAGCTTGCGGCTTATTATTTCCGCAAAGCTACAACAACGAAATATTGCCTCACATTGTCCATTTAGCATCAATAACAACTAATCCATTGATGAATTCATTGCATCTTTGTACATAGACTTCCTTGAGTTCCTCATTGCCTGATACAAATCTTGCATTTACGTTTTTCTACATAACCCACATTAAAAATTCTAACCATAAAAACGCATTTTTAATCGAGCTCTTTGCTTTGTGGTTTGTAATTCAAAGAACATATTCAGTCCATCCATCCAATAAAAACTCCTCGCAGTGCTCTCTACCGTATCTTCCACGAACTAAAACCCGACGTTTCTATTAATGGCATCCATTTCAAATCGAGGAAGTCGTACGTCATAATTACGTAAATGCAGCTTCGCTCTACGTCCAATACGTTTTGTGTAGCTTTTTCGTTGGCCTGTAAAGCACTTAGACTTGTTATTAAGAGCGTGTATGACTTGAACAAATAATGTTCTTATTCTGTCAAGGATGATAAATATCGGTCGGCCGTGAACGTAGTCACAATATTTCCATCTGATCCAAGGGCCGCCCGGATGCCTGAGCCCGCTTGATCTATGGGGTAGTTAACCACCTACAGCGGCTGCAAAGTCACAGATAAAATAGTGCATTCTTTTCGGTTGATGCCCAGAGTTATTCGTCTTCCAGTTAAACGAGACAAAGGGCGGCCATTCAACATGATTTCCTAGAGAATAATGGGGTGTATAAATTATACTTGCTACTATGCAACCCTCACTAAACTGACTTTGACTAACAAAATACAAAGTAAGGACATAAATAATGGTAAGCTGCGTGTCCTAGATTTATAATTCATTACAACGGTCATTGATCGTAACATATTTGCCGGACTTTTTTTAAGTAAGAATCTTTAGAACCGCGCAACATCTAGGCGACCAAAACCGACTATATTTTTATTTTGTATTTTGTTTCATTTTCCTTTTTTAAAATTTGTATTAATACTCTGTGTCGATTGGCAACAGCTTTGGCTGCAGACACCGATATACCACAGATTGTCGTAACTGATGATGTCAACCCAAGCTTTGTACATCCTTGGACGTCTTGTATAATAAGACTTACGAGACGTCCCAGAAACTGAGACAAAAACCACAGCCGGAGAATTATTCATAATGTAGAACATTAATTTGAGCTGCGACGTGAATTCGTTGCGCTCGCCCCCCAAAATACTCTAATCTGAGACAGCGACGTCTAAACTCTACTAGTCTTATGTCAGCGGGCCTAATGATCTCATTCGTTACAAGTTATTTAGTAGGTGCCGACGTTTAGAGAAATAGCTGGATTTATAATATTGTATAACAGGTTTGATAAATGCACAGCGCATTGTTATGAGTTGCTAATTATCTGCAATTTTATTTCGTTTTGCGTTTTTTTTTTTAAATTTATTTTTATATAATTAATCAACGCGTTTATTAAGGCAGGTGAAACTAAGGAACACTGGCTACATAAGTGAACTTACCCCTCCAGTCCTACAACATTCGCCGACCACTCTGGGAATCCGGACCCGATCAAGTACCAAATCTGAAACAAAGAGTGTGTAGCATAATTGAGTAGGTAGACATACGTACTTAATATACTTCACAAAATATACTTGGCAGGGTAAACAATATCTATGGGGTCGGTTGGCTGAATAGTAGCATTGAATTGTGTACTGAAAAATCAAAGACGAACACAAAACATCACCACTCTCCGTAGCGCTTCTGATTTCCTTGATGTAATCGTTAATTAAAATCAAAGAAGCCGTCTAGTTATTTCAGCAAAAGGCGACAAGTCTCCCTGCGCGAAGGTATCCACAGAGTTTTGCTCATTTTCCATCAATAATTTAGTCGAGCCGGCGTTGAAAAGAATTGGTATTCGTCCAAAAGCAATTCCAAATAATGATCTTCATCTGAAATTTATATTGAATTAAGTGATTTCTTGGTCACAGTCCAAACTCACTTGAAATAATGGATTTTTATCATTACTTTGTGGATTTGAATTTTTCGTGAGAGATGGCTTATTGAGAACGTTTGTCTAACGATGCGAAGAGCTTTGGCGAGGAGTTAATTTTCCCGTATAGCGCGATACAACAGAATATGCTGAGCTTTAAGCGAATACCACCCATTGACCCAATATCGGGGTGACTCTTGGCTTCAACTATCGTATATTCCAACCCCTTATAATAGAATAGAACTATGCTGCCAACTAACACCGTTCAGCTTGAAACCATCGTCTTTTCATTGGCCAATGACCATCATTTGTGGAATATATAATTACACAAAGCAGTTATCTTCAATAAAGCGAATGTAGAGAGTGTATGGTGCTAGTTTTCAATAAGCTAGTACAGCATTACAGTCACACATCTGAATAACGTGTAGTTTCACCTTGTATCGTTGCATAAGTAAGTTATCAGTGTTAGAATTGTATAGTTATCTCTGCATTACCAGAGAGTGGGGCCAACTTAGGTGTCATTAATATAAACTTGTTAAGAGTAGAGTTCTGTGTTATTACAACTAGCTCGAGACAAATGTGTGGTGTAAGATTCCGCGAAATATGACATTGTTTTACCATCTGGGTTAGTTAATTACTTTTAATTACATTAGAGGATTTTGAGAAAGTACTGGAAGTCGGCAGAAGTCTTGCTTGGGTTTCAGCTGCTACGAAATTACATTTACTTGTATACGTGAACTACTGTGAAATGTGGGTTCTTTTTAGATTTACGCTGCGTCGTGAAAATGTATTCTGGTTTTAATTAGTATTTATAAGACTTGTATCCCTCAGTAAAAACACGGTGTATACAATTATTTTAATACAAAATGTGCTCTCACCGTCTACAAATTTATAAAACAAATTAATACAAATCAAACACAAAATTAGACTTCTTGGTTTGCGCTCCATCCCCTAGTTGTGTGACCACCGCCCAGCATAACAAATATGATTGATTATTAATAATAGAGTACGATATGGTTTTGTCAGGTTGTCTTGGGGGTAAGGGGTGGTCACATAGCGCTGGAGGGGAACGTCAAACTAAGGAAATCTCCAGTCTACCACTATTCCACGATCCGCTGACAGGAGTCCTCATCATGATACACAAACGCCGATCATTGTCCTTGAACCACTACCACGTTGATGGAGCTAAATTAATTGGACCTCAGCCCCCTCCCCTCTCTTCCCCTCTTCAGTGTAGCGCCTCACCAATCTAGCTCTGAAACACGTTGCCCTACCCTGTGTTGTCTCTACTCTACAACGGCGATAGTGAAGACAGGAAGTAGCCGGTCCACCGTCCATGGGTGTCTGGCTGGGTGACACTCTAACGCTAGTGGGTTGTATAGAGTTCTCCAACAGCCTATTTACCTGGTTTCGTTGGATTTTGTTTGTTTTGATCACGAGAGTAATCTAAGATTTAAAAACAAATTTTGGACACTGTATTCAGTGTATTGTATCCCTGGGTTCATATCAATATACTTCTTGCAAGTTAACAAGAAACTATTACCGTAGGCTAATGTAAGTTATTTTCTGTTACAGGTATGCCTAAAGCCTAGTTGTCTAAGATGAAGGAGTGAATGCGCAGTTTGAGTGAGTACTCGTAAATACGACAAGACAAGATACGCATAGGATAAACCTTATTGTTGTTGTTCATTGTCAACCAATACGCATGTGTTAGTGTTGTTTACAATGTTTTTTACGGAATACTGCATGTAATGTAAATAGTAAATGAAATGAAAATGCACCAAATATTTGCTATATTTGTGTTTTTTTCTTGACAATTAAACCTACTCGTGAATTGCAATGGCTCTGAATAATTCAAAGATAGTTGAATATAAAAAATGACTCTCTCTTAATGGCACAAAATCCTGTTACATTCACAATACTTCTCCCTTATATTGGTATTCATATACATTCGCCCCCTATCATGATTTTAATTCTAGCTCCTATAGATTAGCAACACAATAGGTAGGACTCAAAACCTACTAACCACATATGTTAATTTCTACCCTTGTGGGGTAGCGAAATTCTGCCAGACATCTGTTCTGTCAAAATACTAACTAACCCTTTTGTATAAACGCTCGTATACAAGATTAATGTAATATAGGTACTGTATATTGTCTGTAGGACCACCGTTCCGTGGCTTGATTACTGAAAGACGGAGGGCGAGAGAGCGAGTGAGAGGGAAAGAGAGAGAGCGAGACAGAGAGCCCCGGCTGTGTTACCAGTAATGACCGGGGAAGAGATGGCTTATGCCTATAATATTACCGCCGTGCAGACTATGAAGCTATGGCTTAGATATTGTAATGAGAAGTGAAGAAAGAGCGTAAAGAGAAAGAGAGAACGAGAATTACTCTCTATTTCATGGTGAGGGAGCAAGAGAGAGGGGGATATTGTAATGGGGTGACAAAGGCTAAAGTTTACACGTGCACGGGGCAATATTTAACAATGGATTACTTCGTCGTCGTGGAGTCAAAAGTTTAAGAGCTATGTTGGATATGTTGAGAGCTCAATATTTTAGCTAAAGGTTAAATACATTGAAAGTTTTACGGAAGAAACGCAGAACGGAAGGGAAGAGAGACAGGGATGGAAATTGCGAGTCTAATCTAACGGAAGCTATTCGTGACTTATTAGTTACTAGCACGTAGTCTACTCCTTTAAACGAACAACTGTTTCTACGTGTTTATTCGGATAATAAAGAGCTTTATAATTCAAATCAAACAAACATAATCATCGTCTTGATTAATCTCACTGCATTTCCTCGATATTTATCAATCTTTATCAAAACATTAAGATAAAACGCACTGGACAATGGTTCATGGGTTGTAGCCTACAATAAGGGTGGTTTCTGCGCTTTGCCCAAGGCATATTGTGATTTGCATTAAGAATTAAAACAACTCAAACTTTCGATTAAAAAAGTTCAGAACGTACATGGAATTGTTTTTCATTTTTTAAGCTGCTTCTGCGCTGTTGAAATTTGGACCAATAAATGTTTCATGTTTGCTCCCCGGAGTCTCATACATGAACGGGAAATTACATGAATCCGTTTCGTAGAACATCAAGATTTTATACCACAAATAATGGCCAACATCGGGTAGAAATACCTTCTTTGTTGATTGGCTTATTGATATTTCAAAAACTGACGTAGCCTGTATTAATAGTGTTCTCGTTAATATACTCGATAGTTCCTACATGTTTATTGAAATTGTAACTATCTGTATGTCCCCTACAGAAAATACAGCAAGGTACCTATTTATGTAGAAAGGAAGTAAAACAACGACCCGAGTACATAGTGAGTGAGTGAACGATACAGAGACGTATTATGATTGTTATCATTGAAGTATAACTATTTATTGTAACAAGTATCCACATTTGGTACACGTTCCCACAGTAGATGTGCGCCGTCTTCACCATTAATTCTAGTTACCTCACTCTACCCTCTGTTACACTATCAATTAATCTAAACATCCGTATGAAATGGACGAACCGAGTCCACCATTCACCTCAAAACCAACCCTTAATACCAATCATTACTTTGAACAGATCTTGTTTTGTTTTCATGAACATCGCGTACAATGCCGAGCGAGGTCCCCGATGAGAGGGGTAGGGGGGGGGGGAGGGGGCGGTGGAAGAAGAGCAAGGGTCAATCAGGGCCCCCGAGGGCTGGAGGGGTTTTGATTAGAGCAACGCGCAATACAAAGACGAGGGAACGGATGGACAAGGCCGCAAACATCGGCCCGGCTGTTATATTGTCAATTAAAGCATGTGTAGAACATAAGTATACACTGAATTTCTTAATAATAAACCTCTATACGCCCCCTGGAATAAAGAATATATCTCAACATATTTATTTAAGTTAATTGTCTATCCCATTCAGTTATAAAACTGATTTACAAGGGAGTACAATATATAACATACATTTATATAGTAGGACCAAGGACCCATAGAAAAACTTGTTTTACTGGGAAATTTTAGAATTTTCTCGTTACATGTATATTGATTAACTGAATCAGTTTCTACAGCATAAAAATATGAACCAGATAGTGCAAACATGGCGCGAAGCGAACAGAATATTAGTAAACTGATCTGTCGAAGTGTATCTAACCGTTTCGAGCTGTATTTTCGTCTAAACGAGCTCTACCCCGGCTAAACATGTTTCCGAGGATATTGATGATCAGGCAAGCTATGTGCTACGTAGGTAACCGGAGCTCTCGGAGCAGAGTCTGCTCATCGATCATTGAGCAGTGTCCGCACAGAGTGGCATCCCGCCACATACTAATGAGCCCAGACATTATGTGCGATGCTGTTTTATTCAGACACCCCCGCAGTCACGTGACGGATACATTCGGTGCGGAAAGAATAATTTTCATCTCCTAAATGTATTTTTGTGTGGATGTTGTAGACGCTGAAGTCCTTTACACAACACAATCCATGCACGACTTTTGCGAGGCGATCTGCAACTTCAATGGCAACAATGTACAACAATTAATTAAAAACTATGTTTCAAATATTATGGCATGGATGGTTCATTCATTATATGAACCTTGATATTATAGTTTTAGTTGTTGTCCATTGTTGTCGTTGAAGATTTAGAGGACCGTCATTAAAACCTAGGTTGTTTTGGTCGCCGGTTCCATCCCAGCCACTGGAAATCACGAATGACATTTTTTACCAAAGTTTTTCCTGTTATGAAATATTATTCCTAAATCCTTGGACATTCTCTCATATTCTCACACCCTCGTAGTCATTTACCTAACTTGAAGAGAGACAAGTGGTCCGTGGTTCTGAGGAATCTCAACAAATACTCATTACTGCATTATTTTTTATGTCAGTATTTTACTCTTTAATTAATTAGTTAATTAAATGAATGTTGTGGTGGTTTTCCATTAATATAATCCTTATTATTATGTAGTGGTTATATCTATAAGTATACATACGCTGTCATCATTATAATCTTACACTGAAATGTCTTTCCATAGCAAACATTACTGTTGCACTGTTCCACATGCTTTAATAACATCGCAGAACTGGTGGATTCATAATGTTTAGCTCTGCAACAACTCCCACTTACGTCCATCGTCCCCATTTGTACAAGTTATACTTACGCAAACAACACAAAGGAATGACTATCAGCTGATATGCGCAAAGACGATGCGCAATGTAATGAAAGGCTCGGCCACATTCCATGGTAGTACTTACCGTGTGTACACTACTTTATCCACTACCTCTGATCACACTGCTCGACTTCAAACACACGATCAAATACATGCGACGCACGGCAACCCCGCTGACTCAATTTACTTGACAATTACGCTAATTAAACAGCACATACCACGTTATCTGCAGCGTTGGTGATCACTATATTCAAACCTACTATGGTCCGTAATATCCTTTGACCAAATACTTAGCACGACGAACACGGCTAGGCCTCGTGAGCAGAAGTAGTAGGACGATTGCGTGCTATGTTTACAGAAACCAAACCACTAAATTCTAAATACGTATCGATCGGGGAGGGAAGGGGAAAGGGGGGCGGGGGGGGGGGGGGGGGACGTTTCAAAAGAGAGGAAAAGTAAGGTTTTATACCCAGCTGACTGGAACATTTCTTTCGATGGAGAAACACAATATTTATCGCGCTGGGAGAACGACACGGAAGGATTTGTTACCGAAGTTTAAATCGTTCAATCAAAAGGAAAAGTGTCCTCTGTCGGAACTTTGGTTTGTAAGGAAACGGTTGTGCATAAATTGGAAGTCTGCTGAATTATTCACGTACATTCAGTTAGGTTGTGTGCCTGAGCTGACAGTGACAGTCGCGGACAGTCAAAGTGTGAGGGGGGGGGGGGGGGGCGACTGTGTAGGAGTTTTATATAAACCTACCTGGGACTACATTAAAAATAATTACGTTACTATATCGTCGAAAAAAGTTTTGTGAAGAAAATAAACTTTTAACTCGCTAAAAGGAGGTTGAGCTGGGAAAGCTTGAAGCTTATTTTTCAAACTCTTGGGGTTCATTTCAAATTTCAAATTTGAAAAAAAATTCTTAATTTGTTTTGTAGTTTCAGTTTGTTGGTGAGTTTTAATTTACGTATTCTGTTCATTAATTTTTCACACGAATATCTTTTTGCAGAATTTTGTTTTTAGAAAATTTCACGTGGCATTAAGCACCACAATATGATTCAAACAAGGAACACATTACACACTCAGTACATTTATACTCGGTATGGTATATAGACTTGGTAGATCAAGTACTCAATATATGATTGCATTAGCATTATCTCATCTAGAACCTCTATTTAGTGTGGGGGTTGGTTGGCGTGAACATCATCGCCACCCAGGCTCATATTTCGCCTTTGTGAGGGCACATTTTTCATCCCCCGTATCGCGTTGTATGGACTGTCAATGATTAATGCAGCAGGGTAGCAGGGGCGATGGACCAACCAAAACTAGCGGGTTATTTGTGTCTATTTACGTAGTTTGTACAGCACAAGTGGGTTAGATAGCGTACGAAGCTGCATACATATATTTCCACATGGAAGGTGCGGGAAAAACCACGCATTAATTTGCTCTCTCTCACATCGGCAGCTGTTCAGAAATTGGCACAGTTCCTAACTATAGGTTTCCCATTAATTATACCCGTTCGAAATTACTCCACAAGATATAAAATAGGTTATGTTACATGCTCTGTTTTTGTACGGTAACTCTTTCGCGATAGATTGTCCAATTAATTCATTTAATATGAACGTTTTTCTTCTACGTTCATAAACTTCCCTGTTTGTGTACCCGGGATACGGATCGGTGTAATTTAACATCCCTGTTCAGGTTTAACTTCACCAGGGGCGGACTGGCAGGTACGGAACTACGGAAACCCGTACGGGGCCCCCCCCCGGGTGGGGGCCCCCTTGGGGGCCACCACTCAACCCCCTGAAAATAAATATCTTACGCTATATAGATTATGCAACTAAATAGTAAGGAGAGCATAATATGTCATCTCATGTCAGTGTAGAAAGGGACATAACGTATTAAATAGAGTTAATAGACCATCTACAAGTGCAACACAGGTTTCCGCTTTCTTCGTCAAGTTTATTTTAAAATATATAACATGCCATTGTTGGGAAAGTTATTTATGTAATTTAATTTTCGAAATTGGTTCACAGTTCAACATGTTGTTCCACATATCTTACATCATTTATTGATTTTTACACATGTTTATGCGTTCTAAGCAAATAAATAGGAAACAACAATCCTCCAAATTACTGCATGCTAGCTCGCAACTTGAGAGTGACTTTTGATAGTTTGCGAGTAAACTTTGTTATATCAGAAAAATGACAAATTGGGCTGATCGCGTGTTAATTAAAAATTTATTCAAAATTTTCAAAAGCGAACATTTTGGCAAAAATATATCTATCGGCGCCTACTGAAATCTTATCCCACGCAGCACTAGCCATAAGCCTCTCTCAAATGACAGGATCGAAATTCCATTTAAAAAAAGGAATTATTAATGCAATATTGACCTTAGTTTCATTGTTTTTCATGATAGGATATCGCCTCAAAACGCGTTTTAGGCCACTAATCATCATGCAGGACCGAAAATTGTTTCGCCTTCGGCGAAATTGCCTCCGGCGGCAGGGGCTTCGCCCCAGACCCCACCTACATCCCGCTCCCTCGTTGCGAGTACAAATTGCACGATGCGAGTGGACAACTAGTACTCGATATTTGTATACTGTAGAGGGTTGAGAAACAATATAGTTTGAAATATACAATATAAAACTGCCAGTGTTGGGAAAGTTTTTTCTTCAATTTCGTTTTTTAAAGTGGTGTTCACAGTTCAACACGTTGTTCCACATCATTTATCGATTTTTAAACGTGTTTATATGCGTTCTACAGAAAATAATAGGCTGCAAAATTTTCGCCTCCGGCGGCTGGGGCTTTGCCCCAGACCCCTTTCCACTTCGCCAAGTTCCGGGGCCCCTAAAATCCTTTTCCGTACGGGGCCCTTAACCCCCCAGTCCGCCTCTGAACTTCACCCCTAGAAACTGGATGCATATGGTTTATATTGTGTGTTTTTCCTTCTCAAATCCATCTCGGGTGGTAATGGAATTAACCAGCACATAAACTGTGGCTCTGGTTTGGTCTAAGTGCTTTGGAAATAGAGCGAGCGGAGTTTTTCACTCGGCTTCGGTTTATGGCGCACCTGTTGGGGAATGCGGCGATTATAAAACCACATTTAATCGTAACAAGACCCGATCCCTGGAGCTCGAGTCTTGGTAGATTGCGTCAGTGTTAGTGAGATGATAACTTATGACGCTGTCGATAATAACGTATCTTCCATTGACTTCGATCAGGCTGCGTATATACATTTATAATACCAATATAAATGATGGCTGACTTTTGGAAACATGGGTAAGCAAAATAGTTTAGTTTACGCATAAAGTTTATATGTCGGCCTGTACAGAACAGCTCCAAGTATTATCATGTCATTATTATTATTATTATTATATATTAATAATTTAAAAATTTAAAAAATTATGCAATGGTCGGACCTATTAATCAATTTTCAATACGAAGAATGATTTGCACCATGAAATAAATAAATGTGTAAATATAAATTATTCAATCTAGTCAATAATCTAATGATTAATAAAATGATTGGTGATTTATATTGAAATGCTGATTGTACGCGAGAGACGTGGCTATGAATTGTGTGAATGGTGTTAATATTAATGGGAGAGAGGATGAGTTAGTTGAATAAACAATGGATATCAAATTAAAATCTCGTCTTTTTATTTGAACGCGTTTCCGAACAAACGGTTTCCGGTGTTTGTCATACAATATGTTGACGCTCAACCTGTTCTATAATACCAGTTATTAATTATTAATTATAAATTCCGCAACATTTATAAAATATATTGTGATAGTTACACGTAGGCCCCCGCAGCGTAATATAGGTAATAATACTGGAAATATGAAATATTTGTAATACATTTTTTAAAATTGCACGTTAAACTTCGCAAAGTAGCTACCATCAAAGTTGTTTGTTTTGTTGCGTAGTCCGTATTTCGTTTTTGAGCAAAAGCTAAAAAAAGTAGATCACTGCCTGAAGCAATCGTCAAGTTTTCAGGGCAAACATTTACAGAACACTGTCTCGGTCCCAACCGTGGGGGGGGGGGGGGGGGGGCTACATTTACAGGAACCCGCAGTTGTAGAAACACAAATACTATGAATGTCGGTAAACAGTCTAGCCAGGTTTTTCTGTTTCTCATTGTTGTGATCTTTGTTATTCTTGGCCTTTATAAAACGTAGAAAACGTCCCACGGTAGCCGCCTGTAGCTCCTTGGAGCAAAAAACAGGTGTATTTAAAGTTTTAGGTCTTCCCTATCCTTTAACATTGCAGGTATCAAGTTTCATTAAATCTCTCAGTTCGAACCAGTTTTCGAAAGTCTTCCCGTGGACAGGATTTACCAAAACGTTGGTTTCATTGTGGATAAAAGCGTTAATATTAGCAAACCAAAAATTGTATGGAATGTAGCCTATACTTAAAACAGTATATATAATATGTGTATTTTTACGTATGACTTCTTTTTAGATAATGAGCCATATTAAATGATTGACCTAACATAGGCAGAAGATATTTTTAAAAATAGTAAAACACTGAAAAAATATACTAGCAATTAGATATTAAAAGTAGAACAGGTTTGGTATATAAATAATAGGACTATCCACTGTTCTTACAAAAATAAAAATGTTATGTTAATATTTTGATCTACTTTCTGAGATCTTTAAACCATACTACAAAAATCACAAACAAAAAAGTGCCAACACCAACACGTGTATTGCTCGAAGTGGATTTTATTGTCTATTCCTCCCCCCCCCCCCCCTTTTTAGTCCTGAAGAAACCCTAAATACCCCTCATTAATTATATTCTACCTGTGATAAACACGCTTACTGTATTATTTTCATACAATTATTTATTATTTATGCTCTGACACCCATAGCGGATAATATTGGCCTAGGTCTAAACCTTTTTCAGGTAGTTTCAGAGAAGTTACCGCTTGTTCACATTTCACCGTAGTAATAATTTGTCTAAAGGGTTTTAGAGAATCGCAACGAAGAAAGAAACAGTCTAATAATCAACTTTGAGTGAATTCCCGGCGGATTAGACTATTGCCGTATGAATGAAATATGGCGGTGCCCCTAATGAAATCCAGGCAATAACAGCTCTCATTACGGACGCCGCCTTAGCAATTACCTCAATACTCCACTTGAGGTTTTATGCATGAAATCACTAAGCGCTGCTCCAACTTCACAACAGTTGGATTACAAATGCCTGACTGAGCTCACCTCGTCTGGTGTATCTAATTCACTTGGGAGTAACTTCTCCTCGTTTTGGTTATTTCCGCTGGATAAAAACAATTAGTATGCACATTGTTTGCCAATCAGCTGGAAGTGAAGGTGTTTGGGCGTATAGATTGAATGAGTTGCATTTTAGTGAATACTTTATTAACAGATGACTGACTACACCCTTCCCCCTGTTACTCACTCTGACGCGTAACTAATCAATATGAAGACCAAATAAAATGAACCACGAAGGTACCGCACACTGACTGACTGACTGACTGACTGACTGACTGACTGA
Source organism: Isoperla grammatica (assembly GCA_945910005.1). Lineage (NCBI taxonomy): Eukaryota > Metazoa > Arthropoda > Insecta > Plecoptera > Perlodidae > Isoperla > Isoperla grammatica. The sequence goes on along the minus strand of OX246741.1, from coordinate 2,859,780 downwards.
CTGACTGACTGACTGACTGACTGACTGACTGACTGACTGACTGACTGACTGACTGACTGACTGACTGACTGACTGACTGACTGACTGACTGACTGACTGACTGACTGACTGACTGACTGACTGACTGACTGACTGACTGACTGACTGACTGACTGACTGACTGACTGACTGACTGACTGACTGACTGACTGACTGACTGACTGACTGACTGACTGACTGACTGACTGACTGACTGAATTATACTGAGGTAATAACGTTTACTTACCTGCTCACTAATGTATTATACAATGCACCCTACAACATCACCATACAAAATTTGACATCGATAACATTTTTTAAAAATTACAATTTAGGCCTAGTCATATCCGTGTAATTGGAATAGACATTAACAGCCTTTTGATAACCATGTCCATTTTTACATCTTTAAGTAAAAGTTTATTGCCACAGTCAGATTCTTTTTTATGTTGCAGATTATTATAAAAAAATCATCATTATTAATATTCTATGCATGTCTATATTGTAATTGCTGGTGGCATTCTAGAAAATAAGTCACAAGTAATCTTTGGTCACAGTCATTTAATATATACCCACTTCTGAATTGATGGTTGTGTTAAGTTGCTGAGCCTCACATAAACACTGGTGTCAGCAACCGATGCAGCTGAATTGGTACGAACACTCTTAAGACAGTGAATGAACTTTGAATTCACTCCGGTCTAAAATCGTCATCGTTACGTTTTCGCTCTTCATCACGAAGTTAATTTACTTTCCAAGCATCCTTGTTGTCAGTTTTTCCCCTAGATGCAGCGAAAGCAGCCGCCACTGCAAGGCTCCAATAGTTCCTTGGCGCCTAAAATTGCCGATAGCGAAAAGAAAAACGTATATTTCCTACATGACGCCGGGTATTTTTATCGTGAACTCAAAAAAGCGGACATAACTAACAAGAATGAAGTTCAGAGGAAAAAACTTTGCTAAAGAATGTTGAGAAAAAAGCGTCGATCGCGTTGAGTCTCCAACTCTTATAGACAGACTGAGCAAGCTGAGTTGCCGGACCTGAGCGGTGATCTCGCAGACAGACCAGAGTGTGGCATATATCAAAACACTACGTCGACAATAAAGCTTAATATTCACATTGTCTCAGTTTGTTTAGCATAAAAGCTTTCGTCAGCAAATTCTGTCCAGTGTTACGCGGAAGTTATGACGGAGATAGCAATGCGATCAGATAAAAAAAGTGCTCTATACATTTTATCATGGCCTGGAATAAAGTGTCTATAAAACGGGAGCAGTACTTTTTGTCACAAGGGTAGATAGATGGATGATAGACATAAAAAAGCGTCGATTGAAGTGGTATTTCTCGCATGAACCTGCCCACATGATTACTGCCGCAGCGATCGAGTTTTTGTTTGGGGTTTTATAGCTTCTATTGGAGACTTCCATAACATTAACCAGCGTGATGGTGGTTGATCGATTTTCAAGATCCAATGGAAACGCTTTCTACACTTTTAGCGGGAGGTATTCAGCTCCCTGGGCCATTGCGTGCGTGCGCTGGGTTTCAGTTGGTATTAGGAATCGTTTCGGAAATGCAAAGAAGCCAATTTTAACGAGATTTTAAGTTGGGCTTGACTTAACAACGGTTCGGGCATAGTAATCACTGTAAGATATTCAATAACAAAACACTATATGTATATATAAACACTGGTTTAATGCCAGAGATTGAGGTGGCTCAGCGATAACAAGTGGGACTCTGAGTCGTGAGGTTGCGTGTTCGAGTCCGCCTCCGGCAGGGGTTGGAGGCTTTCCTTAGTCTTGAGGTTAAAACCCTCAACAATTGGGCGTCGGATAACCCGCATCCAATACTCTAACTCTAACATGCTATAAACTTAGCTAGTTGGACTGAAGAGAGATATATTTCACCCTATATCGGGCAAAAACGCAAATATTTGACTTCTTTGGAATCAATGGCTACAAAACTAGATTACGATTACGATTGAGGTGGTTATGACGTCACAGTTACTTAGACCAGGCAAACAATTAAACTCCATATTTGTACCTTCCGAATGTTTATCCGAAACAAAACACGCCCACATGGCTATTTTTATGATCGTAATTAGCCCTGTTTTTCTAACAATAAATATTGCACCGCCTTCTTGAGGGGAGAGTGGTGATCTCTACCAGGCGGTGCTCAGTGGCCGGAACGCTCGCAGCGCTGCAAGCGGCAAGCTGTACAAACTGTCATACGCATCCCCTATTTTCACTTCGCTCTGTTGTGATTTCATTACTTTATACGGTGTTGTGTTTATAAATATCGTTGGTGCTGTTCCAACATAACATGAGCTTTCGTTTTGTCAGGCCAATTCAATAGCGACGATTTTACATCATTACATGTTTTGTGTTTTTCGTAATCTGAATTGGATATTGTTTTACTTATAAATGTTTCAGTATAACATAATATGCTTGATAAAGGTTTCAACCAATATAATGTATCAAGTACCAAATCAAGTTACCATCCGTTATTTGTGAACTTGCTCTTTATAAGATGCAAAACAAAACTTTAGAGCCTCACAAAATAGTACAAAAGGTATTGGATCAAATTAAAAATATAATAAAAAATAAAAAAAGCCTCGACAAAATTAAAAATAAAAGTTCTAATTGAGGTATATTGAAACTCGTGCGTTTGACTGTTGTAGTGGGGGGTGGGGTGAGGGGGGGGGGCTCTGCAGAGAATAGCCAATTAGAGGTAATAGATTCAAACACACGATCACGACACTAATGAGAGATACAATATAAAAGAACAGCCACACTATATCTTGCTCAAGTAAGTTAGTTAGAGTTTTTCTTTTGTTCCCATCATTCCCATTCATTCTCTATGCAATTATTATTTTTAAATTATAATTATATTAATGCACTTTAAATTATTGTATATTATCAGTGTTATATTTTTGGGTAGTGTTATGTATTATTTTGTAGTGGTTTGCTCCCAGGAATGTTTATTTACGTGTCCCATGCCTACACTACCCTATTAGGGAATCGTTGGTTAGAAAGAATGCTAGAGATGCGATAAATTTTATATGTTTATTGTTTCCATGCAATGTATATTCACGTATATTGTATTATGCTTATGATTAGTGGTAATTATGCATAGTTTAGTTACGCCACTTTGGGTTATTTGTAGATCGCATATATTATACGATATTATTGTTAAAATAACATAAATCATGAATGTGAAATGGTGTGAAACAATAAGAGACAAAAACAAAAACTGATCAACAAGTTGTGTTATATAGCCAAATAAATATCCAAAAGAAATATTCTTATACTCATTTCACGATCTCAAAACGGTGCTTATTAGTTTTACAATGTTTATTTGATAAGGATGACGCTATATATACAGCTATAATTATACAAATGTTCATAAGGCTGAAGTTATAGTGAAGAAAGAACCTCTTCACCCTTAAATCCCTTTCCATTGTAGCGGAACATATTTCTGTATCCCCTTGAATAAATCCCTAAACATCCCTTTCAGAAAAGTATTGAATCCACATTTACAAACGCGATTCTGATGAAGGAAGATTTAAAGCTGGCAATATTTTTTGTCTCTTTTAAAACTCCATTTTCCAGAACAAATATTACAGGGTAATATTATTGACCAATATTATTAACTCGCGTTAATTGTGAATCGGTTCATTATCCGAATTCGATACCGATTAATCACAAGTAAAATAACAATATGTTCCTCGGGCGTCCCTCACAGGCAGCTCACTGCAGCGGCCGCCTCATATCGAATCGAATCAAATCGAACCTGGAGCTAATCGAGAGTGTTCGATTGCGGTAGCGATTTGTTCTCACCCTGCGACCGACCGACCGGCGTGGTCGGTAACTCATCATCGCACGCCCGGACGCCAGCCAGGAAACACAGGAGCTCTTCTGTCGCTGTGACGTCACGCGTGCGGTGTTGCCACGTGACGCGTGCGGTGTTGCCACGTCGCACGGCTCAAACAACACCACACACACGTCTGTTCGTAGAGTTAATTGGCCAATCTGGCCGATCTTCGACACTTAGGGTTTATTAAAATAAAAGGTGTGTTATTCTGGGGATCCCTATATCTAATAAAAAATTATTGTTTGGTCCTTCTGAGAATTTGAGATAGATTGACTTTTAAGATTGAGTCTGCAAAATATATCGGGTTGGAGTGATTATAAGCACAGTGTGATAATTGTGACAATTAATTTTAATGGCAAATAAAAATGATTATACGCTGAATTATTATTGTTTTATGTACTAGTTATTAAATATTATACAGAATAATAACACTATTAACATATTTATAGAATAAATTAAAACCGTTATAGTTTCGAACGGTAAATTGACAATGGCCGCTTAGTCACTGGTCGGCAGATGGACCTTGGGTTGACACGTGGATGTCGCATTGCACGTGTATATGTGCACACACCAGCACTCATCGTCTCGCTTAGCCACATTGCGTGCATGTATTTGTTACTGAGTTCGATCTTTCTATTCTAGTTTTGTTTTGTTTTGTTGTTCTTAGATTTCATACATTTACATGATTTTAGTTTGTTTTTTTTGTGTATTGTTTTCCTTGTATATTGTAGAATCCCTTTTATTCCCCTGGCATTCCCTTTAAATCAGGGGATAGATATAAAGTAAATAAACTTATTTGTTTTAATCAAATTCCGCTCAGTTTGACGGGGTTTTGTTTTTCTGTCTCTTGCGATATAACTTAGCTACTTCAGTCTCCGTAGAATGTGTTCCCTGTAAGACTTTTTTTCATTTCGATTGGCTTTGACTGTTTTGCTGATTTTCGCAAACGATTGATGTGACATGTTTCAATGAACAGCTATTTCGTCAGTTTACCCACCTGGATTTCTGTTTCTCGCACAAAAGCCACTTAGTACTCACGTAGATGTGACTCGGATACCAAATAGGCAGCTCGATTATATCCTACACTCAGAGATGAAAGAGGTTTAATTTACATTCAGAAATTACCACTTAAGCAGCCCCAGAAACTCGAGCGGTTTAATAAACCCTACTTTGGGTTGGATCTTTTTTTTTCGTGAAATCTGATTTGGAATTGTAAAGCGTTTTCAAATTTCAATGGGGGTTGTCATAACTTGTAGACTGCAATACGCGTATTAAGTTATGACGTTGGCAACGGGTTGTACAAGAATGACCCACTGAAAGGGAAGTGATTTGAAACCGGATGTGGACTAATTATATTCGGCCTTAAGTACCCTCGCACTTCAAACAGAGCGCTGTATGTATAACCCCTCTCCCTCTCTCTCACTCACACAGAGCGCTGTATGTATAACCCCTCCCTCTCTCTCACTCGCACAGAAGGGGAGTAAACTCGCCACTGCACAAATGTTATGATTAACTAATTGAAGTTGAAGTAGAGTGCCCAGTTTTTCTAAGACGTTTAAACATACCCTCAATTGAATTCTCTTTTGACACAAGATTTAATGTCCCATCGTGTTAACGTCTAGCTGTACCCACGTGCAGTGATAAGAACTATGTATACGGGGTTGGGTTGATACGCATGTATTTATAAAACATAATTTGTAACAAAACGAAAGTCTACATTTCAAGGTTTACAAAACAGTACCTATACACATTAGATAACTAAATTAATTTTAAAGTTATACAGTATTACTCAAATTTACAATTATATTACTTAAAACTATACATACATACCGTTATTAATTTGTCTACATGTGTTTGAGTTAAGATACAAAATAATTATGTTATAGTCCAACACAAAATTAAATTTAGGATGCGTAAAATTCAAAATTGTGGATACTTTTTAAAACATCCCCGTGTAGTTTATATTTCGGGTATAAATGGTGAATAATAACTACACGTTATTACATTCCGTCATCAATTAATCATGCACGCAGTTGCTACGGTACAACGACCCAGTACCTAACCTACCGCCGTCACTACTTCTGCAATTAGTTAAAGTAAATCAATGTAGTTTGGCCATCTACACCCATATTAATTATTTTAACCGTCCGTTTTATGTGAACTACATTCCTACATGTAGTATGTCCACAGTTTCAAGCCACCAACTGTAAACAGAAATGACACACTTCACTCATTTATACAGTACAAACATACTATAATTATACTTATATGGGATTGATGGCTGAAGCTAATCCACAATAGTAATTGGGTAGGACAGGTCAAGACGTGCATCAATAAAGAATACCAGACAATCAGACATGATTGCCTATAGGGCTTGAATGAGTGACCAACCACCAACACAATGTTAACCTACAAGGGATAACTGTAACCGTAGCTGTATTTATTGTATATTAGACACATGAACGAGGCCCCACTATTGCAAATTTAATCGACTGATGATATCAAAGTCACGTGTTAGTTGTCACAGCAAGGTTATTAGTATTACGCGTTGGTGTCGCTCAGTCACTTTCTCAGATAAGTTATCTATCGCAGAGACAGGAAAGTTCGCAAGTCGCCCCTGTGACACAGTTGTCGTTCCATCAACCCTTCCACGTCGAACCCAATTTTCTTAAGTGTAGTTTGGTTTTCTTGCTGTACCCATAAATCTTCCAACGAAAGTAGAATTTCAAACGTGAATTCGACATTTCTTTACGCAAGTTTAAGTGTAAAACGGTTGACTTTTCTAAATGCAACACACCGAGGCAAAGTGTTTGACTCTTGAATAGTGCTGTACTCTTCCGTACGAATGGAGCTGTACAAATGTTTTGATACCGTCGTAAAATACGGCCGAGTTCACCCGATTAACTCTAGTGTTCTTGCTCGCGTCCACGCATTAGTCATCCGGCCCGGAGGACCACGTCTCGGCCTCGTTCTGTCTCCAGTTCGGTCCCCGGGAGGGGCAGAGACGGAGTTGGGTTTACTTTTCTGTTTCATAATCGTTGAAGCGCGAGGAGACGCGGGGAAGTTTTAACAAGGGCCCGGGAAGTCGCTGGTAGAATACACAAGGCAGGAGGGGGCGGGTGGTGGGCTGGGGGGACAATTATACTGTACAGACCAGCGTTTTCTAAGGAATGTATTTTGAGGGGTGATAATATGTAAAGAGTTATTCTTAGCAGCATTTTGCTTCAATATGAGCCCGATTCCCTCTACTTTTGTTTCTAAAGATATATTTGATTTATCAATATCATTACAAAATTGAAGTAAACGTCTACTTTAGAACCGTCTTAACACCGAGAAAAAAATAATAAATTACAATCTGTCGTCACTTTAATCATCTCCAATAACAGACTCGGCAGACCATAAATAACAGCCATAATTTCAACAACAACAACAACAAACAAAAAATAAATCAATTTATCACCGTGAGTATCTTCTATTCCCACCGTATGACGGTGTTGGCAATCCAGTTAAGTATATTAAACTCTTGATTGGGCAAGTTGACTGGAGCGCCTCGGGTGGTAAACTACGGAACTGAACACAAGACGAGGAAGCTTCATTTGCCGGTTGAAGATCGATGCAACAGTCAGGTCGTATTTCGCTTCTCTCTGCGGGACAAGTGCGATCAGATCCATCACGTGAATACCTCGTTCGATTATCGACATGTGCGATTTATCGTACATCGAGTCATAATTAACAATCGTTCACGTTAACACGTTCCGCGCTATTCCCGGCTCATCAGAACGTTGGTTGGCTAAAGCGCGGATAATGAAGCACCAATACACATTTCAAATGAAATCCTCTGATGGATTGGTAAAAGTGGATGGGTTTTGTAATGTTGGTGGTCGCTGGTTCAATTCTCGATACCGGATATTATGTGTGATTGTTTTCCGAGAGAGTCAACCTTCAGTTGTTTGTGCATTCTGGTGCACCAACTACCCTATTTACATTTACCCAACTAAATAAACAACAGCCCTTTATTATGCATTGTTGAATATCACCTCGCACTCAGTAACAAACAGGTAACCTACATTACAATGACTACTATGCTAAACAATAAAGAATGTGCAATCACTTTTTCCATTGTTCGTTGGTAGTCACTATAGACTGCTGGCAAGTAAAAACATATTTATTTTATTTTGACAAAACATATTGAGTTATCGTTCAATGCTCTCTGACGTAAAACTAGTCTCAGAGTCCAATTTGTGTTTATGAATGTTTGTACTATTTTCCTTTAAAGAGTTTTAATATGAAATTGTGTTAATAATTTCGGAAAGACTTTCTGTGCGCGTCTTAAAACCAGGAACTGTATCAGCTAATTAGCCCAAACCATTCTCCAGTCAAGCACGAGTAGGCCTACAAACAGGCTGGATGTGAGATGAATGTAGATTCACCTGTATTCATAAAGACCAAATTGACTTCGACGCTGCTCGTTTTAAATGCTTTGAAGTATTATTTCTTGTAGTTTTCATCGGCTGTTCACGACGCAATGGTATAAATACTTCGCAGTTCGCACGCCACTTTAAGCATACGAGCCAAATGTGTAATACTCAAGCAAGCCTTGCAAAGCGGTTTACGATGTTTCAGGCAAGATTTCATATACAATATACACATCGTGTTCATTTGCTACTCAAACATTTATTGTATTAGTGAACTTTGATATCGGTCTCCTTTCATAGACCCTTCAAGAGCTAGATTTGGGCCATTTGGGTATATACCGGTATTACACATAACATTAAGCCGTGTATTGGGACAGTAGTTCATCGATATTGATTATTTTGATGATTTAACTAACAAGATATTAAAATACAGTATATTTTTAGCCAATTTGGTCAATAAGTAATAGAATTGTTGATTTATTAAGATTTTATTACCTCAAAGAACTAAAATGGTTATATAGATTTTTATAATTTCACCAATTACTTTTATTGCAACAGTGACTAAATTCAACCTAAATCGTAATTTTCCTGGATGGGATTCATGCTTACAACTTACACAAAATGTATACAAGTTTAAAAATGCGTCTGCCATCAAAATGTAAACATTTAATTCGTTATAGCCTACATTCGAGGGGGTCTTGTTTAAGTTAGGACATTTATTACTATCTCAAAATCAGTTTCAAGGATTTATTAATACACAAAATACAAAAAAAAAAAACGTTAAGTATTGGAGAAACCCACCAATATTGTTTCACATTCCAATAGCAATTAACATTGAACTATTGTATTTTTTATCTCGAATTGTATTTCCTGGTTAGTATTCCAGCATTGACCCCTAACCGCAACACTACGGTAACACCTGATGTGTCGAAGATGTGTTGAAATGGCCGGTGAAACTCGCGCCAAAGAAATCTAGCCAGCAGAGAATAATGAGCCCCATTTCCCAAACCCGATGTTCGCTTCAGACTCGCAGCGGCGATTTGGAAAGTTTTTACCACCGTGTGAGACAAATGGTTAGAGGAATGGGTTCGAGAACAGATCCTAGACTTCGCATCTTACAGAAGGTAAAACTCCATAACTAGTAATTGCGGCTACATGTTGAGTATAAATACTTGAATGCAGCAGTATAAAATACGACTAACATTAATACAACATTAATGCACGAATAAGTAAAGAAATGCTAATTTTTTATGGCTTCAAGGGTTTTATTTATTTGTAGATTTAAAGTTAACGATACCTAATTGTATTTATTTAAATACAAGTACCATATAGTTTAAAAAAATCTGCATACGTTTTTAGTAATCAAGTATCATAAGTTATAAAACTTCTATTCAATGAATTTTCCAACTACCAGATTTTGTTCAGGCTGAACAAAAAGGAAGCAGTATTGATACAGATCGATAAACATAGACTAATAGCTTTTTAATATTCTTTTTCTCCTCGTCTCTCACTGACAAGACACGGATTGACTTTCAAGTCGGTATATTATACGATGTTTCGTTGCTATGCGCCAAAGTGCCCGATGATATGTGTCCGTGTATCCGATTGACAGTTAATCCAAAGCCGCAAGCTTAAATTACGCGGCTTTAAACGGAAATCAAAACATACGTTTGTGTATTGAAGGCAGAAATAAATCCACATGGCAACACACAAATCTACAAGCGTACAACACATTCTGCTACAGTAATATACGTTGCATTTCGTTTCAAATATGTATTACAATTTCATTAATGCGCGATTGACTAATCACTGTAATGAATAGCCTACTGCGTTGTGTAGGTAAATCAATGTAATTACTTTACAAAACAAAACAAAAGTCAAATTCTTCAACTCAAGATCTAAGAGAAAGGTGTCGCTATAGATATAGTAAATTAATTGCACGTTATAGTATGAATCGTTTTTTTTGTAAATAATCATCCGATTTTTAGAAAGAGTTGTAAAAGATCCGTTCACAATGAACCGTTAAGTATTTCAAAGCAATGTAATATAAGAAAGCGGTAACGAAGAGAAAGATAACACGGAAATGATAGTGAGTATAAGGTTTCCGTGAGTGGAAAGTGTGTATATAGTACTCTTTATCAGCTATTATAGCATAGCAAATGTGAAATAGAAGCCACAACAATATTATCGGCGTAGTATTCATAAAACCCACACACAACACGTAGACCCCACCCAAATCCACACAACCATCAATCTATAGCTCATTATCAAACACTGTAGTGCCTAAACCGCGGCAGGCATAGTAGAACACCACTCACTTTCCATTACTCCACCAAGTCAATATCCCTGAATTATTTATTTATTGTAGCCTATTTGTCGTGTGTATCTCATCATTACCCCATTCATCCGCTACGCAACATCATATGCATTCATTCATCATTGCCAATTTGATCTGCTGGTTATGATTCATATTTTCATTGTTTTCGACTGTACTTTTATCGCAGTTTATTTCACGTGCCAATTCGTATAACGACTTTCGCGTCTGGTTGTCGCAATCATTCATGTTTTGCGTTCGAGTGCGTTAGTGCGTAATGTACTGCGTAGTGCGTGTGTGTATTGTGCAGCACAAGAGATGAAACAGACACACATACGCATGATGTGCCCCCCTCCCCCTCCCCCTCCCCCCCCCACCCAACACTCCAACATGGTTAAAATCGATGCGTGTGCCAACCGGCCGGCAGTGCAGTTGATTTGCGTACATATACGGTTGTGTCAAAAACACACGGACAGAAAAGGAAAGAGGGCGACATAAAAGATAATGGTTTCGATTGTTGAGGGTAAAATGTTGCTGAATTGGTGAATTTATTAATTTGGCAATCAAGTTCGAGGGCTCTGGAAGACCATTCAGATATGCGCGTGTGTGTGGGGGGGGGGGGGGGGGTGGGAGGGAGGGTGCTAAATTGCTGATTAGGGATTGTTCCACGTATGGCTAACCTGCTGATTGCCGTATACCTACGTTCATGTAGGTTTATACATACGTAGCGTACATTTTACTAAAAAGGTGGCATTGTATAAACTAATACTAAACATGTGACATAGGTAACACTTGAGCCGTTGGTTCGACTCCGGCCACCGTCAGTTCTGCGTATGAAGGTCACATAAACAAGGCAAAACTATCTAAGAGTCTAAGTCCCCTGATTCCCCGTAAGTCAGTTGAAGTGGAGAATTGTTGTGCATTATTTATATACAATTAATTTTTTGGGGAAATTTCGGATTGAATTTAGTTCTATTCAGCATCAGTATATAGTTTGTATTTGTATTTGTTTAAGGAAAATAAACGATCAAGGAAGAAGTAATGGTAAGCAGGGTATATATTTTGGAAATGTACATCAAAGTATTCTGCGATCTGGTCTGTCCCATACTGAAGCCTACATTACACCATAGTCATTATTTATTATGCTGTCTCTAATTTCACGTTTGCGTAAAACAAAACAAAAAATATCAAAAATGAAATAAAACGCACAGAACCCACCAGTTTCCAGGCTAACGTTTCGTGATTACCGGAGTTAATTTCAGGAAGGAAATAAAAAAAAATTGTCGAAACGGAGTATTCCTCCATTTTGTTTCTAATATATTCAAGTTTGTGTGCATAAGCGTATAAAAGCCAGTCGAGCATTCCCGTGAGATACAATTGGTGGGTCGGGTCTTAATCTTCGGGGCGGGATTCTTGGGTATAAACTAACTAATGTTATGTGAGAGGAGTTAGCCCAGAGTTAAGCTCGTTAAAACTTTTGACTCTTAGGCCGCAGAACTTCCGTCTGGCGAGCGAAGTGGACGGGAGGTGAATATTCAGCCGCTATAGACCCACGCTCTTCCCATCGTCCAAAGATACCGACCCGAATAACATTATTTAGATCACGTCATATTATTAATAACACACTTATAATGTTACTCCTTAATTTTGTGCAATGCAATAGACCTTGCATTGCAATAAACCTGGACCCAAATAACATTAAATTGAGCGTACCAGTATGCAAACATAACTCCCGTTCTCATAATGTGTACTTAGCCATTATAACTAATTTTTGCATGTAGCTCACTTATTCATTAACTAAACCATTAGTTCGAAAATTTTCAAAAAGGGGTAACTGTGACCCCCATCCTCACTCCAATTATGCAATTATCATGGTTCTGTGAATCTGTGTTGTCTATTACTGAATTTAATATGAAAGTGGTGGGTATATAGTGTACTGATATGTGTTTCATTTAGAACACACATATTATTTACCCAAGCGCTTTTATAAGAACTCTTACTCATGTAGCGAGAGAAACAGAAACAACCGCGTCAGGTTTTGCATCGAAGAGAGGTTAAGACAGTCTCAGGTTTCGCCTTATTGCAGGTCACAAGTTATTGCTCGAACCATGTGAAACCTTTAGTATATAATTATTATCTGTTTTTAAAAGGCTATTAACTAATAACATGTTTTCCTCTTTTCAGGTAAATATCTTCTTGATTCGAATGAAAACCAGGGCATTCATCCATAGAGTTACTATACATTACATTGAGTGAGCATTGAAATGTATTATCAATTTACTCTTACTTTATCATCTCTCTACCAACATTTTTTGCTATCTCTTAGGAAATACAAGCATTATATATTGCTTTATATCATGGCTGACCATATATATTATGGTTGACCAGTAGCCCAATACTTATTACATAAATATTTTAGTATTTGGTGGAGGTGCCGGGTAGATTTACAGTAACATGTCAGATGTTGTTGCAGCTGACCTTAAGGTTCATTTCTCGGGGAAAAACTAGATTCAAGATGCTGTATAGCGAACATTAAGTAACAAGTTGTTATTATTCAATACATTGACTATTGTTTCGCCATTAAACGTAGGTAGTAAACATTTGGTGGAGGTGCCGGAATCATGAAGATTGCAACATGCATGTTTGAAGTACAAACTCAGCGCTGCGTCTCCTCTCCCGTGTCATTCTATTGTAACTGTAGTGGTTTGATAACAAGCCAACCACATCATAGATAGACCAACGCGTGCAAAACACGGAGGTTAATCGATTTAATTAGCCAATAATCATCCTCGGTTAGGCCTACACGGTTGCGTATTACCAATAGACACATCGAACAACCATTAAACAATAGCCTACACATAGTTGGGCCAAGTTCCGAACAACGCGGGGTCGCTGGAAACCGATTACATAAACCTCGACAGGCTCAAATAGCATTGCGAGGTAGTTGTAACATCGGACAATTGCGTGTTCGATATTTGTATCTCTGTGCTGTACATTAGGTAGACGTGTAATGAGGGATACAGTTTAAGTTGTGTAACGCGGATTCAAGTGTAATCAGAATGCGTGTAAATGTAATTCGTATAGCTGTACATAATGTTACGTGTTAACAAACTACCACTTGTTATAAGTGGGCTTTTATTAGGGGAATAGGAGGGGGGGGGGGGGGGGGTGAATAATTGTTAAGTGCGTGCGAGATTCGATTATTTTTTTAGATGTTATAACAATAAGTAAGATAAGCATTGTTTCATTCATCGAATGGTTTTATTTTAACATTAAATATTTGAAAAATACCTAAAAATGAAAAATGGAGGGAGAGTAAGAGAGAGAGAGACACAGAGAGAGAGAGAGAGAGAGAGAGAGAGAGAGAGAGAGAGAGAGAGAGAGAGAGAGAGAGAGATATCGCATAGAAAAACCAGGAGCATAATCCTCTTACACAAACCGTCCCCTAACCTCTCTTCACATATATATGATACAGAATTCAAAGCTTTCAGCAGTTCCAGGAAAATATACCACTGAAAAACTAAATACTTTAAGCTTTTATTATTAATTCCCATTTCCAATCTTCTTCGTTTCCCAAATACCCTTTCAAAGCCTCTAAATTTCATTTCATTTCTCGTTCCCTGATAATATTTGATTCTACCTCACAGGGACAAACGGTAGCTCGCCTTGAGTTTCTGGAAATTGAGTATTGGATATTATTGTTGATCTAATTCGGGTCCTTTGTGTAGTGAAATTGTTTGAACACGCTACGGGTTCTGAAGATTAACACAATACAAATGCCAAGGCTTGATTTCATTTCAACCAATTTCGCAAATAATATTTCATTACATTAATAATGTCGAATACCATCTTGCGCGCCTTCAATTGAAACAGTATCTAGATAGAAAACGGGTGCGATATCTGTTACTGAAAGTAAAATAGTGGAGGATATTCTTGAACTGCTTTACAAGTTATAGTAAAAAGGTATAGCCCCATAAAAGATACATCCTAAATTTAAGAATTGTGGATGTCTTTGTAACTGTTACCGTAGACGAATTGCTTGATGACGTCACTAGCAAGTTAATTGGCTGAGATGTGTTTAGTGTACTAGCAACACGTGGGCCGCAGTCGTGTGTTGGATTGGGGAGAGAACAAAGACCCCCCTCTCCCCCCCTTTCAGCGCGAAAGTGCTGCGATCAAACGGCGTCTTTCAAACTGCGGAAAATGCCCGTAGCCTTAATTAACGGAAAGTCTTAGCAAAGCAAGAGCACACCCTGTGTGCTACGGCTATTTGTAGGGTATAGTGCGGAAGAGGGGGGGGGGGGGTGTCGAGTTGGAAGAAGAGCCCGATTGGCCACTTAGTGGGAACCTCACACTATGTCCTTGAATGAAACACATTCATTATGGAATGTCTGTAAGTACAAAATGACAGTTTATTTTATGGACGACAGTCTACACAAAAAAAAGTAGAAAACAAATAATTGAGTTGCCAAAAATTAAAATCTGCATTTCTCATTCGAACCAATTGTATTATTACTTTAATCGACAGGAAACATGATTCTAAATTGATTAGATAATGTTGCCGTCGGTCTGTTGTTAGAGAGCCAGATCTATATATTGATTAAAACCAATTAATTATTGTAAATTATCATTTCTGGGGGTATTTTTTCCGTGTATGTTTGTGACTCAGCGCATTCTTAGTCTACAACAGTTTATTTACCTGTGTATGCTGTAGCCAGCTGATCGACAGCACGCGTAGAAAGTGCAAGCGTGCCGCAAATATTGATGTTAATATTGTAATAGGACTGAAGAAAAACTGTAGAATTTAATATTAAAAGCCGTATCACCAAATAACATTTCAACTTTTATACTTATCCAAACTAAGTATTCGATAACACCAAAGACAATTCAGGTACCGATGGATTTTTTTTTTTAGCAATTAAATGTGTGTGACAATATCAGCTTTTGTTTCTTCTAAAACTACATGAAAACTTGTTGTAGAACTTCATCATAGAATAATAGAAATTAAGGAAGTTAATAGTGTTGGTTTGTTTAAAATTAAATGTAAGGAGTGGATAGTGAAGAATAAATAAATGTATGTAGGATGCCAAAATAGCTGTTAAGCTAATAAATAAAGTACATTACATTACATTACATTACATTCTACTCGTTATTGTTCTACTATCTTGAACCATCCATGAATCTTACACGAGTTTCCGCTCATCCCTCGCCCAAGACGCTATTCACCTATGCCTCTCTCTAGTATTACATAATTATTATAATTGGCCCCGTAATCAACGTGAAGCGCTCATGTATAATAACGCAATACACAGCCTAGATGGGGCTTCCACAAACTTAGTAGAGATTTTTTCGTTCTGTCATAATAGTTATAGAAAGTTTGTGGCGTTCTGATGGTATCAGGCAAGGGGTTGGTAACGACTTCTTGCAAGAAGTTGGTAACTTGTTTCGGCAGCCTAAAGCCTACACGGGACATTGTTAATGGTCTGGTTTTGTGGTTGTTAGTATTCATGTTAGCTTCTGCTATTTCTCCCATTAGAAGTTTATCCATGATGAAGTTACAAGACTATATGCAAAACTCGGACCCGGCTTCCACGTTGGGTAGAGTTGAAATTTTGAGAAGAACATTTCTACCCGAATGTGTGTTTTTCTTTTGTTATAAAGGAAAACAACCTAAAGTTAATGAGGATAAGAAAAACACAGCTCTGGGAATCTTGATGACTCTAGCTTGTAGGGTTGAGAACGTAATGATCAAAAGAATGGAAACATGTAGGTCCTTAGAGAACTTGGAGCATGATTAACTCTATTCAAATGGGAATATAAACATCGTTGGAAGAAAACAAAAGAAAGAAGACTTACATGTTACGAATCAACAAAGTTCGATGTTTTTGTTAGAGCTTATAATGTAAGGGTTGGCAATATTAAAGTGGATATAGCTATAAACACTGTTCGCGGTGTGGCAAATTAACCAATGTTATTCTTGCTGGTCTTCAGTATCCCTAGACCAAAGATTAGCCTAGACGTTTCTTGTCATTCAATAAAAATAAGAATCAAAATAATAATGAGATCATTTAACAACATTCGTAAGAGATGGTAAACGGTCATAACAATCCCAAGCAACGTTTACGTTACCCTAAGAGTTTCGACAACGATTAAAACATTACCCATATAGAAAAATCAAACAAAAGTGTAAATTGATTCATCATAACAAATAGAAGCAAATCTGTACATTTGGTGTGAATTCTACCAATATTTGAATTTACAGTTTTATAACACAAACATTTAGTAATGTTTTAAAATATATACAGGGATATATGAGTGAGTTCCAAAATGGCCTCTGTGGAGCCATCGCAAGTGCAACGACCGGTGAGATTCGCTAACCCTAAGTCAGCAGATTATTATGAGCTCGGTTCATTCTATTGTAATGAAAGAATGCAAGATTCGTAACTTAAAACGTTATCTTATACTGTGATGCGTACAATATATTACTTTACTGATAAAACATACAATACAGAGAGAGAAGTTTCTTCGTCTGCAAAGAGGTTGAATAAACGTTACTATACGAAGCCATTATTTTTTATTTTCTCCTATCCGCAAATGTCGAGGTGAAAAACTCGCCCTGTTTGCTGTTAACGTCGTCACAATAGGCATTACGTGTAGCTGCTCCACGCTTGCATCAATGGAAGCTGGGGACAATGAACAATGAACGACGCTTCTACAATAGATTAAAAACCGAAAGTTTGTTGTCCACTCATTCCACACACAAAACAAGGTAAAAACACAGAATTGTGTTACTCATTGTCGGCGGAAGAGTTTTACCGCTACCTAATAAATTGTGTAACTATTCTGTCACTGCAGATAGTTGAGAATAGAAAGTTAAAGTTAACTTTAAATAAATAATGTTTCTAGATTAGTTTTGTCCATTATTTTTTGAACGAGTCACAGTTATATTATAATGCTCCCTTTACACGGAGAGACGCTGAACGCAATATTGATAAAACTGACTTCTTTCCAAGATTAAATGTGTTTAATTCTAAATTTAAGAGATCGATAATCGTAATTTAGTAGATTCTCGCAGTCATTATGAAGTATGTCGTGAAAAAATATTTATCATATTCGCAATGTAAATAATTTACAAGGAAATAACTATGAATAGATTTCTTTGATCCGTAAGTAACGGTGATAACTATGGACAATTTTTTCACACAATATTTCAGTACCATTTAATTTTAAACTGGTTTTTCGTACGTATCTATATTCTCTGATCTCCATTAGGCCTATTTTGATTTTTGTGACGCTGATAGAGGTTCAAGCTTTCAAACACACTAACGAAAAAAGATAACCTAACGAAAAGAGGGTGTTCTAAAAAGTAGCCTCGAGAAACGAAGACACTGTTGTGCTTATTAGAGCGCCAAAGTGCGTCCCTGATAATAAGGCTTTCCACCTACCAATCAGATGACGGAGCAGTTCATGTCCTAGTGCACTGAACAGCGGTACCTCTTGGCTTCTTCCTGTCTATTCATCTAATTGATATATTCTATCGTGTTCAGTTATAAAAATGATTTGAAAAGGTCACAATAAATACAGCTTTACAATACACAAAGAAAATAATAATACAAACACTATTCAAAAATCAAATTACCCTAAAATAATGGAACCAACTATGTTAGTTTATAAATAACATGGAAAAACATGAATTAAGTGCACTGCAAGAATTTCTGTTTAATAGGTACTGTTTTCAAACTGGTTTTGAATTAATGGTCTGGTAGTTATACTTATGAGGGCCTTATTTATTTAAAAGTATGAACACGAATAATAAAAATACTAAAATAGATCATTTCAAAAACAAAAATGTGATAGAGGTAAGTAATAATGCTATAGGTAAGATTTCGTATTCTACAATTTCAAGGTTGTGTGAGAGTTGTGTTTAATGTATAGTTGTTGGAGTTTGAGGTAAACTACCTTGATGTCGCAGGCCCACAGGTTTGGGGCTCCTTGTGTCAGCACTAAAGTCAAGTATAGACTGAAGACGGTTTGGATATTTTGAGACAACCCCAGTCCTCTTATCGTCAGCCACTCGGCAGCTCAAGTTGGTGCAAAGTCCTCAGACTGTCAAAGCACAAAGCCCTCGGGGGAAACCATTAGGGAGCGTTGATGTACTTGTTACCTCTCTTAGGCTACGTGTGAGCATCATGCTTTGCCCTTCCCACTAGCTTTGCCCTTCCCACTCGTTCCCGTTACTGTTAATTAATCACATAAAGTAACCTAAAACCATTCACAATAAATTCAGTGATATTTTTATAAGGTTTACGGATTTTTTGAAAGAAATATATCTTTTTTTAACATTATTATTGGGAAATTTTGGATTTTATACGAAACCAAAATTTGAGGCCGAAATATATTTTGCACAAATATCAAAAAATAGATTTTTTACTAAATTTTAAACATCTTTTCATAGTTTTGTCTCTCAAATGCAAGAGAAACTAAATATTAATCAAATTTCCGGAACATATAAGAATTGTTTTGGTTAAACGGTTTTGTTGCAAGATTTAATTTTGAAACGTTCCTAATAAAGGTACAATTCGTCCCATTGAACCAAAAAAAAAAAAACACAATGGTTTTCATAAAAACATTAAAATGTTATGTTTTTTAAACAGCGGTCAATGAGAGCAAGGGTCCAATTTAACTGTAATAAAATCAAAACGTGGACGTGTGGTATGAGAGGGTCAACACGTTATTTACAAAGATCGATCTAAATGTTCTATTTTGTGCATCCTTGGAAAACACTTCTTTTCTTTCAGTAGAAGCATTAGTGGATTTCTGAGCTCTTTGGAAGGGGAAGGTGGAAACTCTCTTGAGGAAAACATTGGTAACTTTCGATTTCGAGGACCCTCTTAGCCGAGGCTGACGGGGAATATCAAGAAGGCCGTGTCGTGATGCTGTAACAGAAGAACACGCTACACGAAGCAGCTGTTAGTGTGCGATGCTGTAGCATAGAACACACTACACGAGGCAGCTGTTGGCTTACTAGTTGGCTTGGCGGAGGTTCAAGGATAGTTCAACCAACCCATCTATTGAACAGCTCAGTGAATATCCCTTATTGAGTTAACAAAACCATAAAATTAATATATAACCGCATTAGAACAGTGCAATAGTGCAGTAGCGCTTGCAATTGATTGTACTTATGCTGAAGGTTGATGGCTCGGCTCCCACACACGTTTCCTGTCTCCTGTTTTTCAAATGCTTATACCAGTCATAATGGTCATAGTTTAACACAATAATTGTTATCTTCTTGGTAACTGTCCAAATAATTTTACTCTGTTTGATTCGTGAAAGATTCAACCAACACAATATATCTCTATTCGACATATTGACATAAATCTATTCAACTCTTTGACATGGTTGCATCGAAACATCTGAATAATAGACTGCTTTGAGAGTTAAATAGAAGACTTTGCTCGCTCATTGCTCTCGACCACGGCAGTGATCTATCTATGCATCAAATATTCATCGCGCTAACCGTTTATTACCGATGTTATGAACGGGGCTGAACCCCATCGATAGTTTATTATTTATGTGTTTAGCAATTGAGTCGATGTACCATTCCAGTTTCTTCCAACAACCTCAGTTCCAATACGTCAAAAAGAAACAGTTCCTGATTGTAACAAGAACTATTGAGTTTAAAAGCTATTTACAAATTAAAAACATCACATTACTTTACTTTATAATATATCCTGTAATGGTCTGAAGAAAGGTAAATATAATAAAATTAGCACCAAAAGTTAAAAGTGGAATTTAGATTCTTCACTACATATTATATATTATTAATTTCATCAAACAAATTTAAAATTGGTCCTTAATTTTTTAATTTTTTAGCTTATATTTTATAATCGTGCTATGAGTATAACTGAGACAATACTATGATAGGGCTTAGTATCATGTAGATAACGTAGGATGGTCCCAGCGTTGCGCGGCCGTGTTCGCCTGAGCTCTCCACCCTACCTCCCAAGATTTACTAAGTGGGAATTTAATGACCGATAGTAAAAATACCTCGGACCTTTACTATATATAATCCTCTACTAAAAAATACACCCACCTCATGATTCAGGTAGCTGCTACGTGTGCACACTACTAAAATATAAAGAAGATAAAACTCTACAGTCAGGTACACAGAAAACTAATTGATAGATAAAAAAACTTAAAGCCAGAAACTATCATCAAATACGCGTGTGCGCTCTAATATACTGAGAAGTAACAAACAACTATTGATTATTCTACAAAATGTATCCCACAAGTGCTGTCAGACAAATTATTGTTGCATTCATAACTGAAACTGAGGTAGTTCTAAAACCATCGTATATTTGACTACATATATAACATCTTCGGAGCTATGGAAGGGGGGGGGGAGGGGGGGGATTTACCCCGCAAGCCGTTCCCTTGGGTGCGTCGCTGCTGGTATGTTTGCTAATTCGATCACAGGAATGTCCGTATAATGTTAGTTAAACGACTTATTCCCATCTTCAAGGCATGATTGCAAATAACTTGCACAACTATGAGTTTGAACCGTAGCCATGTTGAGAAGCCTTACTGCAGACAGCCTGGAAGAATCAAACCCCCACACAGTTGAACCTCCTACGTAACTATCTGGGACAAACTATTTTAACAAGCACATTTTTACCTTTGAGACAGTACGTAACAATGAAAACATGATAAAATGAAATGAAAATAAAAGAAAACAAACCCTCAGCTAGCTCAACTTTGGGTTTTTGGTAGAGCACAAAAGATATATGAAAAGTTGTTGTTGCTTAAATTAAAAGATGAATTATGGTTGTAGGATAATAGGAATTAAAAAATAGAATAGTATAAAATATAAATCTTAATGTTTAATTAATAACACAAATGACACAAAAGATACACAAAAATGAAAATGAAATACATAATTAAACAAAATGAATGAATGAAAACAAAAGTCTGAAATAAATATCGTTAATACTAATCTACCTCCCTATGGCCATAGTATAGGTAAAAAAGTAATAACGATACCTGTTGTAGCGCTGGCTGGAGATGGCTTGATGTACGGATGGCGATGGTGATATTGATGATGTTGACGATTAGGTTGATGCAGCCGGAGAGCGTGGGTGGTTTATAACTGTCTATGGGTTGGAGTTGTGGTGGTCTCTTGTTGTTGTATTGTTATTATTGTGTCCCGTTCGTTATCTCATACGTTGTTACTTAATACTTATTAATTTATATTTACTGATTACTTATTATGATGATTACTTAGTACTAAAAACTACACTTCACTCACACCCGACCACGTTCGGCCAGCCCGGCCATTGTCTCTCCTTACACCTTGGCCCGCGGCCGTCGTACGCCTAAAAAACCGACCTATTCGGCCAAAGGCCGTCTTTGTTCTGCCCTCACGTCCCTCAGGACCCCGGCTACAAACTTGCCCCTGTGTTCTTAGGGTGACCAATCAGAAGGCTCATAATTAGTGACGTCATGGAAGATTTTGAATTTGGTTTACCCTAACAAAGAGGGGTGTAGTGGCCTAAAAATGGACTAGCCCGGTACTTAGCCTTGAAGTGGAAATTCTCACCCTTGGCGTGGTAAGAAACTCTGACCTCCCCTCCAAGACAAATACCAGACCGTCATTAAAAATGTCAAATAATTTAGAAAACTGATACTCTTCTGGGTGGTTTCCCTTGACTTGGAGCACATGTGGCTTTTTAGAACACCCAAGCCGTGTGGGACAAGCATGTACCGTCTCAATACCCCTCGAATATAATTAAATACCACTACGTGTAATTAATTATATTCCATTTAAATGAAAAACATTAAAAATTACAAAAATTTGAAGTTAAAATAATTCATATCGATTACAAGTTAATTATGAATTAATACAAGGATGATACTTAATATTATTATAATATTTGCATAATGCTAAGTTGGGTTACACTTAAAAGTTGGAGCTGCAAACTCCTTACCACGATCACACTATACATTTAGCTCTTTAAACGGCACGTGGCTGTTCGGACAGGGTCGTCGTAAAATGCTAACAACTACCCCTCCTCTAGACCCTACTTTTTTTTTGTGGTCTCACACCCAAATCTTTCCCACATTCTTCCTTACATCTGTTTTTCAACACTTGACCAAATGATTTCCACATGTTACAACAGTTTGAAACCCTCTTGTATGAACAACAAATAAATGAATGGCTCAGGCAATAATCGTTCCAGTTTACAATATGACTCCACAACAAAGTTACTTATTTACCACTGCTCTGAGTACACTATGATAGCACCTGTTAGCGGTACCCACGAAGAAAAACACCACCAAACGTACGCTATTCCAATTACTTACATACTAATTACGACACAACAGATTGTTCATAAAAACTAAATCTCAATACGGCCTCTCTACCGGTGAGTGCAAGAAAAGAATCTGTTGGCACAAAAACAAAAACGCACGCTATACTAACCACCACTCAACAGTCTACCCATAGTTACCCACGAACAGTCAAAAACAATTACAACACTTACTCGCAGACTTGACGTTAAATGAACACAACTCAACTACTACCAATTAAAACTGAAATGACCTTCACAACTATCACCCTAACTCATCCGCCAATTTATTTGTATGTCGCACAAACGAATTCATTTTACTTTTGAAATTAATTTTATTGAATTTAAAGTAACACTACCCCTCACCTCACGATTAACCGAAATATAACTCCAAACCTCTTGAAAATTAAACTTCCATTAATAAAACTTCATTCTACTTAATCCCCCGTCATTAACCTTACCGCACAACCGAAATGAACTCCTCTTAAAACAATGAAACTGAACACACAAAACCTTACACTTCTCTCAAAACTACAAAACTTCCATATGACACACTTTAAAACCCACTTCTTAGCGCGAACGAACTCTACATCCCCAAATACTTCCTACCTCCCCCTCGTGAAGAAACCGTAACACCAACAAAAAAAAACATCTGTTTGCGAGCTGAAGGCTCTGACCTTGAACGACCCCTCCAAGACCGACCCCCCGAAACCAAGCTCACTGCCCGCTGTTTACAAAACATCTTACATAAAATAACACAAAATACGTAAACTAAAATTAACACAATTACGTACGCTATTTTATCTATTGTTAATCGGCCTAAACTCTAATTAATCGCTACGTTCGTCATAATAACTCGCTCGTCTCTTATGGAGCACATCCTCGCAAATTATTTATTACATCCGGGATTTTATTTACTATGTCGTACCACCTCGGAAGGTCAACGGGTTGAATTTCCTCTTACTCCGACAAATAGACACATTCTCACTACTCCCTTCCCGCCTTTCCTTAGTCACTTTTACCTCTACTTCCTTGAATTTAACCCTTCTCTTCTTTACCTCTCTCTTACTACTTCTTTTCTTACTTGAACCGCACTTCTTTAACTTACGCAATTTCTTACCTTTCCTCAACCTCTTTACTTTCCTTAAACTGAAGTTACTTTTCTTTCCCTTATCTACGTTTACTTTCTTCCCCAACACATTAACACTTGAATCTACTTCGCTTATCTTTGACTCTAATTCGCAACTCACTATCTCAACACTTTTATTTTTACCGTCCTTATTTCCATAGATTACTTCATGCATCTCATTCTTACACTCTACTATTACTTCTTTTAACTCTTCCTTAAACTTCTTCCTATCGTTTCTTAACTCCTCAATGAATTGTTTCATATCTTTGTTTACCTGTTCTGCGTTGTCATTCATATCCTTCATATCTTTCTTTAACTGTTCTGTGTTGTCATTCATATCCTTCATATCTTTCTTTAACTGTTCTGTGTTGTCATTTATATCCTTCATATCTTTCTTTAACTGTTCTGTGTTGTCATTTATATTCTTTAACTGTTCTGCGTTGTCATCCCCCTTACTTTCTAACCTTTGCGTGTTATCCTTCATATCCTTCTTTAACTGTTCCATATCATTCCTTAACTCCTCCTTTAATTCCTTTAACAGCACCAACAGCTCTTTATTTTCCATTGCCATTGTTTCAAATTACCTTTACTTAGTATAAAAAAAAATCATTTATTAAACTACAGTTACTTATTCAATCGTTACCAACTTATATGACAAAGACATTCCAAGGCTCGTTAAATACAATTATTAATCTTAACACAATCACAATTCGTTACAATATTTATGTTTAATATATCGCTACAACCTTTTTATAAAAATACATAGCAACAACAAAATACAAAATGAACAAATTACATAAATCTTGGGCGGTGAATCGGACCCCATACGTTTTTACGATTCACGCCACACGTTGCAAGGCGCCATTTGAGACAGTACGTAACAATGAAAACATGATAAAATGAAATGAAAATAAAAGAAAACAAACCCTCAGCTAGCTCAACTTTGGGTTGTTGGTAGAGCACAAAAAATATATGAAAAGTTGTTGTTGCTTAAATTAAAAGATGAATTATGGTTGTAGGATAATAGGAATTAAAAAATAGAATAGTATAAAATATAAATCTTAATGTTTAATTAATAACACAAATGACACAAAAGATACACAAAAATGAAAATGAAATACATTATTAAACAAAATGAATTAATGAAAACAAAAGTCTGAAATAAATATCGTTAATACTAATCTACCTCCCTATGGCCATAGTATAGGTAAAAAAGTAATAACGATACCTGTTGTAGCGCTGGCTGGAGATGGCTTGATGTACGGATGGCGATGGTGATATTGATGATGTTGACGATTAGGTTGATGCAGCCGGAGAGCGTGGGTGGTTTATAACTGTCTATGGGTTGGAGTTGTGGTGGTCTCTTGTTGTTGTATTGTTATTATTGTGTCCCGTTCGTTATCTCATACGTTGTTACTTAATACTTATTAATTTATATTTACTGATTACTTATTATGATGATTACTTAGTACTAAAAACTACACTTCACTCACACCCGACCACGTTCGGCCAGCCCGGCCATTGTCTCTCCTTACACCTTGGCCCGCGGCCGTCGTACGCCTAAAAAACCGACCTATTCGGCCAAAGGCCGTCTTTGTTCTGCCCTCACGTCCCTCAGGACCCCGGCTACAAACTTGCCCCTGTGTTCTTAGGGTGACCAATCAGAAGGCTCATAATTAGTGACGTCATGGAAGATTTTGAATTTGGTTTACCCTAACAAAGAGGGGTGTAGTGGCCTAAAAATGGACTAGCCCGGTACTTAGCCTTGAAGTGGAAATTCTCACCCTTGGCGTGGTAAGAAACTCTGACCTCCCCTCCAAGACAAATACCAGACCGTCATTAAAAATGTCAAATAATTTAGAAAACTGATACTCTTCTGGGTGGTTTCCCTTGACTTGGAGCACATGTGGCTTTTTAGAACACCCAAGCCGTGTGGGACAAGCATGTACCGTCTCACCTTTTAATGGTATCCCCCCTCTACAAAAGAAATATGTTTTGAAAACTTTTAATGATGTGTTACTTGTTTGCGACGGAAAACGTCCAGTTCGTTTTGGACTAGAATGGAGGAAGATACGCCTGTTTATGAATCCAACAACAGTACACACAGTTACAGATAATGGTTATGTTTCATAAACCTAAAACAACAATTTAGATAAAATACATACAAAGTGTGTTTGATTAACAAGAGTGCTATTAACATTTCAAAGAATCTAACATTGACGCCGCTCGCGGTAGATTATGGAACTGTTGGTGCATCTCTAATCCGTATAAAAATACAGAAAGTGTTTTCAAATATTCAAAACTATAATTAAAATAGTTACCAGTTATTAAACACTCCCTTAGGTGGAAATGTTTCAGTAGGTTCTGAGTAATTAGTAATAACTCCCACACAATACAACAACCGTTCTCCACTCTGTCGTTATACACTTCTAATTTACATGATATCGGTTAGGTTAGGTGGGTTTAACGAATATCAAGATCAATATTAAACATTTGGCAACGCAGCGCTGCTCGGTTATATTCGGGACTTCAAAATGTAGGAGTAGTTTCGTGCGTGGGTTGTTATATGTGGGAGTTATTCGGTGTGGGTGTGGTTCCGTGTGGGAGATATTCCACACCCCCTCTTGTTCCACCCGCATAACATACAACGGATGTGTTCATATCTCTCTTTTATACAATAATTGTAATACAGAGCTAAGTACGATACCTAACGCAAAACGTATTTTGGAGTTGCTTTATATTTATCTACGGTAAAAATATCGTTGCTGGGAACCTCGCGGCTCTATAATCTGGTCTCAAGGTCAGACGCCGAGGGGTGGGGGGTGATAAATGTGCAGGTTGTGTTGTTTATTCTAGGGGTTTACGATCGCAGGATGAAGATCGAAGTATTTACTCTTTATTGCAATGAATTCCGTGTTTACTGTTCAGTGTGGTTCCTGAGGCGAACACATACCTAAGCATTACACGTCTTCAGGAACTCATAAAATGTTTGAGAATAAAAATAGAATAAAAATAGTCTTAATAATGTTATTGCAAAATCCATCGGGTCAGCGGGTGTTATTAAAGGGCGTCATGTCGTCTGGTACAGGGAGACAAAACTATCTTGTCTGTTCGCGCTGAGCACGACTAGCTTGTAAGTTACACTCAAACAGTTTTAGTGCGCGAGGAATCGTGTTGTTTTCATTAATAAGAGACAATACGTCATGCGTGAGTGTATTTCAACTATTTGTTCACTGTCATGTCCTTGATGTGAACGTGTACGACTCCAATATGGTTTCGGTTATCACTTTGAAGTTGCACAAGAGTGTTTCTGAGTAATTTCAGTTTCAGTTATTATTATATTCTTGTATTTGAAATAAGTAACACTAATAGCGGGTTACTAACGTTATAGGAAATAATTTAAAGAAATATTGTATGTGTTATCGCCAAACTTTTAAATCTCTGATTAGCTGGTAATCGGAGATTTGCTGGTGCCTGTCATGCATTTTGAAAATATTTCTGGAAACTATAGTTACTGCACCGTGATTACTAAATCGGAGTTAAACAAAGTTTGGTGAATTCGGACCTTCGTTTTAGTTTTGTTTTATTTTTTCTTGCGTTGCACTTTGCATCTCCCTTCTTAACCCCATCCATTATCCGTGCCGACGAAGGGCAATTAAGCAGAAATGGTATCTGTGGATCATGCGTTATTATATAATCATGCAAGTTGGGCTAATTATCCCAGGAGTTCAACGTGTAGCTAGACCCACGTAAGGTCTAGACGCCAAACTTGAAGCCACGCAATTAATAAC
Organism: Isoperla grammatica; assembly: GCA_945910005.1. Lineage (NCBI taxonomy): Eukaryota > Metazoa > Arthropoda > Insecta > Plecoptera > Perlodidae > Isoperla > Isoperla grammatica. The sequence continues at coordinate 2,831,910 of OX246741.1, read as the reverse complement.
GTATTGTGTACTGAAGGATCAAAGCAGCGAAGAAGCATTACTGAAACTTACTTAAGTCCTGCCACAAAATGTTAGGTTATAATTTACTTCAAGTAGTGCACCAATTTTCAAGCAATGATTATTTCAATTTTAAAAAACATTCAACAGACATCGAATATTAATCTAATAAATACATTTACACATTCATTATTAACGCAATTCAATAGTAATTAATGTAATGTTACTGAAGAAAATCCAGAAAATAATGATTTTGAAGTGGACAGCGTCAAGAGATGGCCAACAATCAATGTGTTGTTTTATGTAGAAATTTAATTCATAAACACAGTTGTTCACCTCATGATGATGTCATTCACTTCAATGTATTTCATTTCAGCGCTAAATGAAAAATGGTGAGCTTTGTAACTGTATAAAAAAAAGGAATGTCCTTATTAAATATATAATTATGTTCTTTGGGATCTATAGAGAGATATCTGTCTATTTTACATAATAGTAATAGAAAAATTAAGGACTCTTCTCTGTTGTTATATACATAGAAACTTTTGTTGATAATGATTTTCGGAAACTGTTATATAAATGAATTGTTATATGGATGAATATAAATAGATGTATATAAAATACATCCCCTCAATTAGGAGACGCATTTCAGTGAGTTATATTACTTCATGAAATTATGTTCTTTATTGCTATTACAGCTATACAATTTCAACAATCTTCATTTAGAGTTACGAAAGAGCAGAAAGTACCTGACTCGTCATAACGCGGACCATGAATACTGCCCGAACCGTCCCAATTCCCCACTTTAATTAATCCCCATCTAACAAACACGACCCAACACGAGAATTTCCCGGTGTTGAAAACCCATCCGGCATTTTCCATCGCTTTCCCGGTCTTCCTCGATCGATGGCCTAACACCTGCAACGTGCGTTACTGCTGGTCTGGTCTCATGGAGCGTGAAACACAAGTACAGTTCGGAAACAATAAGCCAGAGGGCACGACGATCGGTCGGCGACCGCATGGGGTCTGCATGTTCTCGTGTTCAGAGCCAAGCGCACAATCACGCCGTTTTATCTCCGGCATCTCCAGCTATCTCGTCTACAACTTTCGGGACTCCGCACAACCTATTTTACGGAGATGCTACCGTGAATTATATAGAAGGTTTCAAGTTTAAAATACTAACACAGTATTTAATTACCATTGTCCTTATCTTATAGATACATTTCGGGGGAAACTTCTACGCCCATTCTCTGACCAATGGCCTCTGAGGATGAGTGAGGAACTTTTTTCAGAAAAGTTAACAATTATGTTTCTAAGGCACAGATAACGGATTCTTCTAGCGCATGTAACGAAACGGACTCATATTTGTGATCACCTACAATACCCTCTCTAGGCATCCATACATCACTATTGATTGGATGGCTTGGCTAGTTTCTTCCAGAATAGTTTTTGGTTCATATCTCCTAATCTTCCCCATTAGATAGATTTGCTTCCCTCTTCCCACATATTGGTCAAAATGCCTCGGCCGCCAATATGGCGGATCTCCACGCTGTGTGAGGACGGAGGACGTTCGCGCCCATGTATTGTGGATGCCAGATCGAGATGACAGTAGGGGGGGGGGGGGGGGGGGGGGAGGGGGAGGGGAAGTGCGGTCGGGCTACTCGGGCGTAACATACGTACAATCCCCGTTGGCTCCACCATCAGTTTTTAACGCTTTAGAGTGATTGAAATGTGTTTCTACCGTACTGACGTTGATATAAACGGTGACTTTCAGCCGTCAAAGCAGCGATGCACAAAATAAATCGTATAATGTTCCCCAATGAAAATAAATTCTTGTAATCGAGTGGATGGACGATAAAAAAAACATTAAGCAAGCGTAGTAACCATTTTCATTCGACACTTCTGGGAGTGAGTCAGTTTTATTGTCTGTTTGATTGTTTGCGTGAATGCGTGCGCAACACGGAGGTAAAACGCGTCCCCGCTCGTCAGAGGCAGAAGAGCCGGGGATGAAAATTTATATTTGTTATGTTTCGCTTGTCCGAAAGTGGTGAATTTAATATAAAAGTAATTCCACATTTCTTTGTAAGCATTATTTATTCATTTTCTATTCAGAATCATGACTGGGTTAAAGCTGGCGTAATTTTGCAAATTTCATTCTAAAGATTTTCGTGGAAATTAATCTAACACATTATTTGGCTTTACGCGAAAATCTTCAAACTTATACCAACTTGAAATAGTTTTGTGTCATGTTAATGTCTTTACCGTTAAGTGCACACTACGTCGACCCGAAGCTATAAATAGTTTCATAAATATGTGGTATAAATCAAAATTCTTACACTATAAAAAAATCCCATTATAATGGCATTAAGTAAATTTTCATTCACAACCACGCTTCAACATCGCGTGTATATTTCATTCGCTTCCCAACCAACAAATAGTTTTTTATTACCGCCTTGGAATCACACTTCTTGCTGGGCTTTCCATCAGTGAAATACGTTGTAAGGTAATATGATATGTGCGGATCTTGTGGACGGTATTGTACGCAACTCCTGCTTAGCTGCATGAGTGTACGGCCTATTCATGCCCACGTTATTTACGGTCAACATGCCCGGGCATCACAGGCATAACTCCCGAAAACAGTTGCAGATTAATATAAAGTAATAAATAAGAAAATAATTAAATTAAATTGAAAATATACAAAAACATTTTCTTAAATAATAAATAAAGTTGTGTCGATAGTGTATTTTAGTAAACATGGACTTAACTTGAGTGCATTTTATACAATAACAATAGGTAAATTCATAATATTTTAAAATTGCACCATTACAACCATGCAAATGTGCTCAAGTTCGGTGGGCCGGTTCGAGCTGGAATTTGTTTCAAATTTGTGGAAATCCGCTTATGGTACTGAAGGGTATATTGTAGGATCAATTTTTTTTACCTATCTACAGCGTTTTGTTTTCCTTCTCTCATTCACACTGACAGACCACCAATAGGAATGAAAATGACACAACAATGAGAGCCGGGGCAGTCCGGTCGCATACTCGGCCTGAATCTACCGAATTAGTTTATGTTTTCGGTTTCGGTTCCAGCTGTGGCTAAATATTCTAAAAAATATCATCACACTTCTTATAAAACTCTAAATAATCTTCACGCAAAGCAACGAGGGAGAAGAGCGGTTGCCCGCCTGAGGACTGGACCAGAGTTGTGTTGCTTAACATTCTCATTAAAACGTGGAGCACAAATATTGCCATTGCCATTCAAATGAGATGCAGTTTGAAATTGTGTTTTGTCAAACACGTGGATAATATTGTTGACCAAATAGAACTCACTTCATGTAATCAAATATTTATCATAGTGATATCAATTGCTTTGTGTATTCAACACTATTGATTTGCGTCGTTGCTATGTTAATAGAATATCATTCAAATTGGGGATAGACAATTTAGTTTTAGTCTATTTCGTTTTGCCCAGAGTGCGTATAGGTGTGTTGGATTAATTCAGTATTGTATGTACAACACTGGCGCCAGTTTAATTTCATGCTCCGGCGGATCATTTTAGAGCTAAACATACTGTGACATAGAATTTGAATCTGCCGCAGGAAAATAATACAAAAGCTAGATAATGTGGTATATTGTAAACGTTGAATACCTGTTTCAGTTTCAGTTGATCGGTAGATTTGAGGATTCATGGAGTTGGACTTTCCAAGGCGATCATTATAGTGTAGTTTAGTTAAGTCTAGTTTAGTTAAGTTACTTTGAATTAACTGTTCAAATTTATAAATCATAAATGATTTGTTTACTCAAAATACAATTCAATAATAACTGAACGGCAGAGACACGGGTCACACACAAGACTCGCGACTTATGTGATCTCCTCTTCTTCCATTCAGTAGTGAAATGTAGCGTTTATGTTTATAATGGATTATGTATTATGCAACATGTAACATATAACATTAAATGTAAACGGAAAATGTAAAAATGTATGTATTGCTATCATGTATCCTTAAAAAAAAATAATAAAACAAATATTGATATTGATTTGAGGCAGATAATTGACAAGGGCAGTTAAGAAAAGGCAAGTCGAGACTGAACCTACTCGAGAGCACAGACCACGTGTTTACTGTACATTGAAAATATCAACAATTCAGAATCCCCGAACTCCAAAGAATTAATATTGAACTCAATCGATATCTGGTCTTTGTTTGACCGTCACAAAATTAAGTAGTTGAATGCGTTGCAGCCGTCATACGTCATCGCTAGCCGGTCTAGTGCGTCACAGGGCCGGCGGCGGAAGATGTCGGTCACGTAGGTCTCTCTTCTCCCGACGCTTGATGCCACGGCAAACCAATGAAGTGGAACCTGCCTGGGTGAAGCCGGCAGACGTGGTAAGCCGTATTCGATTCTACTTATTCTTATTCTTATACAAGTATAGGGAACGCGAGAAGTTGAGCTCAAAGCAAAAAAGTAAAAAAAAAAAAAAAAAAAAGTGTTTTTCTTCTTTGCAGCGAAGTAACGTATCGCGAATCGCTTTGGTGATTCCAATTTTAGCAGCGACGACTCGGTAGGAATAAAGATTACTTTATAAAGAGATCTCAGTATTTCGGTCGTGTTTCCTCTGTGACAGAGTATTGCCGATTATTCTTACCCGAATACCATAGAAATGTGCGTAACCAGTGTACTTTGCACGTTATGTATCGCTCAATACACCAATATTTAAAACAGTTTTGTTTCCTCAGCAATAACTCGAAAGTGCCACTCGTTTAAGAAAAATAAAAAATAGATAATTGTTTAACTTGATTGAACTACGTACGACCAAGAGATGCTTTTTAAAAGGTCACATGTCTTTGCCTTAACTCGTTGTTTGAAAAAATGTTCTGGATAACATGAGCCGAAAATGAACTGATTTGTTTTATTCTTGTTTTACTTGCAATTGTACTGTCCGTGTAATTTTATTAAACTGTACAATAACAAACAAAAATAGAATGCAAAGTAAAATGCCAAAGGGTTATTGTTTTTCTCTTATTATTCTCTAGTTTGCAATGTCCTGTATTTCTTGACCGGAAGAAGAATTTAATTTATTACCTAGACTCGAGCTGTTCTCATGCTAGTGTTTTACACCACATGACGTGCGCGAATGTGCGGAGAGTACCTAAACATATTCCTTATTTTCCTATTTTGTTTGTAAAAAAAAAAAACGCCATGGATCGCTGACAATAGTATTTTCTGTACCGAAGGACTGCATTAGATTCTGGCCTATTACTGCTAGGCCAACTCTATTGCTTGACACATTCGACATCAAACAATATAATTAATTTGGTTGTATATAGGCCCACTATAATCAAAGCAATGCCGAGTTTACTCTTAGACAGAGGGAACCGTTTGACTTCAAACACAGGGCTGGAAAATGGGCGTGCAACAAACAGTACCAGGGGAGTTGGGCAACACTAGACACAAGGTAATGTTAATTATTACAAGTGTGGCAGTTTCCTTGAAGCGGTAGTACACAGATGTCGTCTTGTTAGCTAACCCACCTCGCCTTGTCTTTAAACGTTGAATGGGCTGAAGCTCAGTTAACGTTCCTACTACGACGGTGTGTGCGTGTACACTAGTGTACACTTCATTCACAATTGTCTAGATGACATCTATCTAAACAGATGTACACAACAATGTTATATAATTTGTAACTAAGTAACTCTATGGCTATGGCTACAAATAAAACATTCAAAGATACTAAACACTAGAGAAACAACCCAGTGATAACGGCACCAATATAATATAATTATTAGAGCTACGTTTTAGATTTTAGAGACAATGGATGTGATTCGGAAGACGTAATTAGTTGTCGAGTACAGTGGCGTATACACGGGGGGGAGGGGGGGGACAAAACCCCCCCCTTTGCAAAGGAAACATGGAAAATTACCGTTTACATTTCAATAGACAGTATTTTAGCAGCATAGTAATTAAGTTGTAATTAAAAGCAAAAGCAAGACGAAACATATGCAAATTATAAATTGAGGTTCCTTTTATTAGCGGTGATAAGGAAAAAATGTGTTGCCAGAAACTGAGTAATCTTGTTTCAGTTGGCCAGTGTAAAACGCACAGGTTTGCACTAAAATGACCTTGACAAGGATTTTTTCTGGGGCAAGTCCCCCCCCCCCCCCAGAACCCCAATTATGTTTCGGTTCGACTCTCTATAATATGGGTTGAAAACCCCCCCCTTTCCCAATTCCTGGATACGCCACTGGTCGAGTACGTCGTACTAACTTTGATATTCTTGCATCGAAACCAATCAATTACTGACTTCTATTAACATTTTCCAAGGCCATGTTTCACATCATATAATGTGTATATCTACACACTGATCTTGAAGTGGGCGTAGACCTAACACATCTCAATCCGTCGTGTTGTCCGTGCACAGATGCAGTGAAGTGTACATCTAGTTGTGAGGCACCCTGTGAAGCGGTGCTCGAGCGAAGATATCGCCTGAGACGTGATACGAGAACACAAGCCTTTAGTATCGGTGATTCGAATCATTCAGTTATTTCGCCAGCTATGAAACATGCCATCAGATATGCTCGACGACGAGCGGAGAATTTTCATGATTTCAAATTATCCCCTTCCTCTCCTCATCCGCCCCCCCCCCCCCCCCCCTCCCCCTCCACCTACCGTGCCTCGGGTTCAGGTCTGCGGAAAGTTAAGACTTTTGCCTTCTGCAACACTAGACGAACTTTGAAGCTGGTAAGCTGGCGGGATTTTTTTTAGGTGCACTAGGGTCAAAGTTACGGAATTGTTTCTGAAGAAAGGTGATCCCGGTAGCTTTGTGTTCTCTATACTTTAGTTATTTTCTTATTCTTTAGTTTGTGACCTGTTTGTCGAATAAGTACTTTTCAACGCGACGAATGACTTCGCACGTTATTTTTCATTTTTAAAGTAAAACTTTTTAATTGCAAGAACATTAATGAAGTGTCTGGAAAGTCATCCACAGTTAGCTTTTCGTCCGGTTCAGTTTACTAATAGTTGAGCTTGGATTATATGTTAGTTCATTACTGGTTCATTATTGTACAATTTATTGGACCACACCAAAGACAATCTTTCACACCCTCAACTATTCTATAGGAAACTGTAATCGTGGCCCTTGTTATTTTCTATGAACTAACTGATACTGTTCTGGCGTCTGCTGATACCCACTCATGGTCAGGACTACAATTACATTTTGATTCACCAAAATGTCGAGTTGTCCTCGTTACCTGTCACTATAATTACGGTTCACTATAATTATTGTAAAACACACGACAGCTGAACATATCGCTGTGCTGACAATCAGAGTTATATAAAACGTTATAATCATTCGATTCGCTTTGACTGATGTCTGTTGATATTTTTTTCAATCAGATCCAATTAGAACATGATTACCGTTGTTATACGTCATCTGACGTAACTTTCATTCAGTCACGTACACATTGTTAATTATCAACTTGCATCAATGTTATTTTTTATCAGTCAAATGAATAAACTAATACATCATTATTTTTAATTCAAACTACCATAATTTCCTAACATTTTCAACAATTTTAACTTTTACACTGAAGTTTTCTATAACAGTAATGCTATGTCGTTGTCAGGAGGGCATAAGTAACAAACAGAGTGTCATGCCCTCTAGTTCTTGTCAATGCCCGGGACACAAATCATTTATTATTCACAATAATATTAGTTTATGAACAAAACATTCATTTTCTGATATTTCAAATGTTCCACTAGGGTTTTCTGGGACTTGGATTTGTTTATTCCTCCGCTGTTGTGTTTTTAAAGACTGCTCCAGTAATAACATTTAGCTCCGGGTATCATTGTCATTGTATCATTATTTCTAATTATTGAAGGGAATAAACCCTCGTCAGTTATCAAATACTTGGCAATTAGTTGTGATGAATCTGTTATCACTGAAGGGAATGTTGATCGCAGTTGTCAATTAACCAACTGTTAGTTATCAGCACCAAATACCTTAGAGGGTGTCTTTATGTGTTTGCACCTGTACAATACTGCAATTAAAACAACGATAACAGCGGTCTCGTGCCATGACTCGTAGGTAACCAGGCCCAGTCAGGCGCCCTCGTCACTAGTTGGTCCAAATTCCAGAGCATCTAAGATATTTCCAACCAATTATGATCATTAATTAATTTTTTGTTCATAAAATGCTCTAAAACCCACTAGAGGGGTTGATAGTGGTTGTTGGTTTTTTGTGTCTTAATTGCGGCATCTTTGACTGCGCGGTCAGCGAAGTAACACTGCCCTGTCACTCATCGTTACAACGTAACAGGTACAATCGTCCAGGTAAACCGGTACAGACCGGTACAGACCGGTACAGGAACGGGTAAACAGGCTGTTCTTGACATAATACTGCACTTGAGCACACATACACTCGTTTTAAAATATAATAACATAATGATTTAGAAGGGCAATATTTTCGCCTAAACAGAGGATAAAATCTTATGTCGGAGTATTCGTAGTCGTGGATAATTAGGTAGCATCTACTTAGAGGTGGAGTGCAGTGATTGGGGCCTACCTATGCTGTTCTATCTTATCTAGATATTAGTGTTTATCTTAGTGTTGTCTTACGTCATTCGACGATTACTAGAAACGAGTTCTAAATTCTTTAGTATCGACATGACACGTTAGCTAGTCAATGTAGATTATAGATTACTTTGTCCCCTACGAAGGGTATCCTACAAGAGTGACCACTAAGGGTGGTGCGGTTCGATAACTCCACGTGGTATAAGTCCGACGCGAGCGGTTTCAACATGCAAAAAAGTGGGCTCAGCCGGGATTTGAACCCGGGACCTCCTGCACCCAAAGCAGGAATCATACCCCTAGACCACTGAGCCGCTATAGAAGTACTTTCATAAATGTACTTCAGTATACACTTGCCGTCTCGATTAGTCTCACTGTTATATTGTTCCGAAATACCAAAGTACACATTGTTCTGTATGCAATTGGCCGTACTTCCTGTACAAATACCAAGGTGAAATTTAAAAAAATAATTTTTTTTGCGGAAACGTGTTTTTCGTTTTGGTGATTGGATTTTAGATACGCAAGCTTGACAGGATGTTCATATTTATCCTCAATGACGGGAACAAAATGTTAATACAATTCTAATTAACAAACTACAAAACACTTTATTTCTAATCGATGTCAAATGAATAATATGTACAGCTAGGATATTACATAATATACATTGAATCTAATACGAGTTAATTATCGCCATCTGATGGAAATGCCAACAAACTTGCCACATGCGATATTTATAGGGTACAGCAAGGCAGTGCATACGTCATAGTAATCTAATAGTAACACTTCATAGCTATAATTAGTACCGCACCTTACATAACACGACGAAGCGACAACACCGCAGTGAAAGACTGTGTATACAGTGTACATAGCATGGGCATGGTTTCCTTGTTATGTTGTCATTGACCTTGGGTGTCATAACAAACTATACGCGTACCATTCGTTTCTGTAATATGGACTCATATTTTAACTGCTATAATAACTTTGTAAATTAAGTTGTTAAATGTTTCCTAGTATTTTCCTCTTGTGGTTAATTGTCCAAATGAGTTTTGTTTCATTTCGCTGTTCTTCCTTCCTCTCTTCCTGGCTTCCTTTTTTGCTCTAGTTAGTGACCCCCTACTGCCCCTTCCAAGGCTATCCACTCTCTGGTTCGCCCTAACCTGTATTTAATGTCGGCTTATTGTCTAATCGGCTTGAAGCCTTGCGGTTAGCTAGACATCTCTGTGTGACGTAATATGTGGTAACAGGTGTGCAGTGAGCAGTGGGCGTCATAGATACACGAGAAGCCGTAACATTTAGGAGGCTGTGCCTTGCGCCAAACTTATGCCAAACTCGTCAGACAGGAATGCTCCCACTCCCACTATTTTATTTGGGTTCAGAAGCTATTTTACCCGGATTTTGACACGGTTATACCAGGAACAACTCTTTAGTGTAGTTGACTCCGGCCGTGAAAGCCTCCAAAATAGGTTAAGGAAATACATATTTTGAAGAGTATCCAGAATAAATATTCCCGCTTCTCCGGAAGGCGATGAAAGTTCTCTCATTTTGAGAAGTTTGTTATTACGAATAAATTATCCTTTGTTTCTATACTTGACATGCATACGGATTTAAATAGCGGACACCGTACATAAATCGTGATAGTAAATAATATGGATGCAAGACCGGTATTTGTTTGCTGCCAACATTTTTGTTTGTAAATAATAATTATTGATAAAGTATTTACATGAACTTTGCAAGGTAAGGTGAAGGGAGATGAGGGGGAAGGGGGAGGGGACGTTTGCCTTGCGACCGAATAAAACCTCGGAATCAAAGAGGGCACAATCATTCATTCATTATATCCACTAATCTAGATGCAGCTTGCAAGAGTGCTAGTGCTGTATAGTCCTTGTGCAAATAGAGAGCTAGACGTACCGTTACGTGCTAACTGCGAGGTTCAAAGACTTTGCGTGGTGTTCTGTAAATAGCCGAGATTGCGTACATCGTAGTTACATCAGTTACTTTCAACCAATACTGATGGAGCTCAGCACAGAGGTAGCTTACATGATGTGTTTACACTAATTCGGGAGATCGCCTATTGGCTTTCGGCCACCAACCGTTCTGACTGAAGGTTTCTTCAAAGGTTTTCCTCAGTCATAACTCATAAGGCAATTCCTTGGATTGAAAGCCTTTCCTTCCCAACAACCAAACACATACTGGATGATCACAGTTACTTCCCTGAAACAAGCGATAAAGGTGGCGTTCACCCTATTGAATTAATCAGGGATTCCCAAGAAAATTATTATTATTTAATTGCAACTTCTTCCTTATGATAAGTTGTTGGAGGCTTTCTTCCTTATGATTTGTATCTTGCGTCAGTGCTTTAGTCGTTACAACCTTCAGTCAGGATTATCAATCCGTAATCCAGTGTGGTATCATTGAGCCAGGTCGGCGCATATGTCGATGAACATGCACCGACGTGCACGTGTACATCACAGCTGAAGACAATATCAGTGCACGCGTTGTGAATTATACCACCAGGGTTTAGGTAAATATGCAGGGATCGTAGTAATACCAGGCTCATATAACAAAGTTTATCACGATTACCGTATCAAGATAAAACTTAATCGAGTTCTAGAAACGTGATTAACTCGTTAATCACGATCAATTCCGGTAATGCGAACTGTGATTATAAAACTTAAACGTGAGAATCATGGTAATCACGATTCATATTTGTAATCCAAACTGTGATTAGGAATTCAAATATTGAAGTTTGCAAAAAGTAATGGCAACTCGATTAACCTTTACTATCAAAGTACAGCGCAAAGATTAGTCCGTTTCTTTGCTCATGTTAGTTTCAACTTTTAGCCCTTGTCTAATTGGTATTACGTCTACTCAGAGCTGCGGTCAGGCTGCATGTTTTAGTTTTTGCATGCGCTCATTAGACGTGAATATGATGGTCATTAATACAGAATATGTTGAATTTACTGAACAAAAAATGTACGTTAAATATGCCACAAAATAAGTTTTCTTTCTGTATCGAATGCAAATCTAGTAAATTGTAACTAAGACAAATGTGAAGCTGAAGATAATAATCATTCTGCAGACGTATGAGTCAGTTTGCGTACAAATATAGATCTGGCTCTTCACCTCAGTTCAGTGTTTAGTACAGGTATTTTTTCAGTTACTGATTTATACGTTATTTTTTGGGGGGGGGGGATGATGAGAAATAATTTGTAAATAATTCATAAATAAAATAATCCGATACGTAATAATATCGTTCAGTCATTATTCAGTCACATGAACAATCTGTGATGACATCAATGAGTGAATCCTGACTAACACGCCAGTCATATTAATTCACACTAGGGCGCGCGTGCAAAGTGGGGAGTCACGTTTACCTCATAATAAAATACTAATTACACGTGTATTACTTAAAGTACAGCTCGCCACTTAATTAAATCCAAAAGTGCCAACCGTTTTTCGTGTGTACCAACCTCGTAAACATGTAACTATATTCTCCACACAAATAAAACCACTTTTTAGGTATTCATTTCCGCCGTTATCATTAAATCAAAGCGGGTTTGAGAGCAATGCCACGGATCTGTCTGGTATCCCTAAAACAAGACGATAAGGGGCAATCGAGAGCCAATTTAGTGGCCATAAAAGTAGCAACACGCCAAAACACGATGATTGAACCGCTGGCTGTCCCGAGGCTACTTTGTATTGAACCGATGGTGATTTAGCCGTGTTTATAGTTTTAATATATTTAATAACACGCGATGGGCAACGTTGATCGCTGGGAGGCTTCAGGTGGTCACATTGTACTGATCTACTGCGTGGAGTATGTGGAGTATACACGCATGTATATTGTATAAGTGTCACCACATAGAAGGGTCGGTCATTCCCGATACACTTTGGTATGGCTTTAAGAATATCCGATGAGCTAACAGTAAAACGAGGGTCAAAATGATGGTGCACAGTAACGGACATGTGGTGCTCATTAAAAATGACTCATTTTGAAACGGGTCTTTTAAATCTAATTGACTTGAAATAATCGATGCTACATTGAAGAAATTCTGATTAAAATTTTGCAGAGTATATAATTATGGATGATGATATGGATTAACGGATAGGAATCTGTAAGCTGTGGTCTAGTTATTTGCATAAACATGTCGGGGGACTGTCCTTTATGTTGTAGGGCTTTCAAACACGGTTCTTAAGTATATATTCAAATTTACCCATGCGAAACTGCTTTCAAAACGAGCCCACAGTGCTTTCAGTTGGGATGTCCTTTACAATCTGATAACATTTTATTATTAAGTCGTATTATTCAAGTAGGCTAGTTTGTTCAATTATTCAAAAAATGTATGTTTTCACACACAATAAAACCTGCGTCTTTCGCGTATATCTTCAATCTCTGATGAATGGTTAACTGGCTACAGCGGTGTGTGTATGTATTAATGAATAATTTAAAATGTATTTAAATAAGATGTTCCCTCGACAAAACACCTGTCGTATTTAATAATTCTAATCAAATTTTCTTTTTAGCTATAGCTAAATAATTTGTTTATCCTTAAATTGCAGTAGTAAATAGTTCGTAAATGATTGTTTTATGACAAGAAGAAGAAATGATGTTAGTTTGCCTTCCAATGTAAATTAGTTTGCAGATTTTCATTACACAAACACAATATTATCAATGATTTGGTTTGGCAAAGGGAATAACCTACGTAAAACGTTATTATGAATCGAATGTAACTGTTTTCTCAAAACTAAGTTTACTTCAATATTTGTCCAATATCTGAAAACAAGAATTATCCATATCAGTGATAATTATTAGCTTCAATAGAAGTAAATGTAGACTTATTCTTAAGAAAGTAGTAATATTCTAAGTTGTCATAGCCATACTTATAACAACAATTAATAAATGAATATAATACAAACAAGAAACCAACTAAAGTAGTAAAGCAGTATAGTAACAACGAAGACTGCAGTAGGGCCTACTGTATAGTGTGTAATGTGTATCAGCTCAGACTCTATTGTGATATGTAAAGCGAAACCAAGCAAACTCGCGTCAAGCCTAAGCTTTTAATTTCCAGCCCCTTCAATTCAAGGAACCAAAGTCACTCATGTTGACGAGCCTAGTAAAGTAAACAGAGTCTGATGTGAACAAATAGCTAATGAGAAAGTGACACAGCAGACAGAACACTAATCCACACTTACTCCGCCCAGACCGAAGGCAAACATGTATGTTGGGTGTTGAGCAAACAACGAAGCCTGGGTAAAATAATAGGCCACACGCGGCTGTACTAGTGGTTCTATACAAGGGAATTGCTTTCATGAAGAGAGAAAACACAGCCAATGTCCTTCCAAATATGACCAATCAAAGGAAAGCAATACGTATAATGTTAACAACAAAATAGTATTAATAATTTATAATACAATTCTTCTGATTTGAAAACTTGACTATGGTTGAATAAAATTTCTTCTTGGCAATTAGATTCCGGTTTTGAATCGCATCATGTCAAAAAACTAAAATAGTAATAAAAGCAGTAATAAACACATAAAATGTAATAATAATAATTGTATTGTATTTTACTAGGAAAACGCTCTGTTTGACGCGTTGATAAGCGAGCGCGTCAATATCTACGAACTTTCTGGCGAAAAGACTTCAATGCTAATACAAACAACAATTAACAACAATTCAAGAATGCGCATTGCAAAATTTTTTCTAATTTCCATAGCTATTATACTTCCCGACATTGTTGGATGCAGTGCAATGTGCGTTGCTAAGAATTTTTGCTGTCATGTTTTCGCCGCGGTCCGCCACCGTTACTAACACTTATTGACAGCAATAGAAATGTAATTTCTGCCTCTAATACGTATTGGATCGCGTTTACATTAGTATATTCGTGACCGGACAAAAATTTACTATAAGATAGCCACCTCACATTTTGCCATTACTGCGTTTTAGAAAAATATTTTCGAGTAACTTTCGTGTAACTTTGCCAATATTTATCAGATCGCCATAACATTAACATATTCGTGACCGGAAAAATCTTTAGAAAAATCTGGCTATCTCACATTTTGCCGCCATTTTGTTTCAGAAAAATATTTTGCAGTAACTATGGTGTAACTTTGTAACTTTTCGAACGATTTTGCCTCAAAACTATACACCTTCAATCCACATCGAAGCTTGTGGATGGTCTAAATTTCAAGTTGATCGGACTTTCCGTTCGACCGCTATCGACAGACATAAAAAAAAAAAAAAACAAAAAACAAAAACAAACAAACAAACAAAAAAAAAAAAAAAAACAGAATGAAGTGCCATAAGAGTCAAGTGGAAACGCTCGCTTCGCTCGCTTAATTACAGTATATTCTTGCTATTTCAAATATACATTTCTTCTGAACAATAACAATGATGATAATAGCAAGCAAGAAACTTTACTAAATTTGTTTCTTATTTGAAATATACACATTCAGTTGTAGATAGAACAACATAAGTTGTATATAATAAATTCCTTGGTTTTCAACCATAATAACCACAATAGAGAAGAACAAATAAACGGTCTTAGAGAAACAACCGCATCATCGATCAGGCCAAAACATGCGTGATACTACGAAACAATAAAACCATTTATGCCCGGTATTTCAATGTCCAGTTAAAATCTACTTGTCAGTTAATTTGTTTTCACCATGACAACGGCCAATAGAAATACACCAAACTGGGCTTACCTGACAGTTAAATTTACTTGACACTTTAACTGGACATTGAAATACCGGCCCTTAGTCTACATATAAGCAATTAAATAACAGTCTTTTCTCCGATCTTCAGTTTATCTATAAATATTCATTCAAGGATGGTGCGACAGAACGTATATCGTATATAATAAACTCCTTGGTTTTAAACCATAGCAATTAATATTTTCTAATGAGGTTCTCGGAGTAGAAGACACATGCGTTTATTATGGGTGTCAGATATCCGACTTAATGTGGTCGGAAGTCAGGTGGAACTGTGTGTACCACCGCGGCCCTAAGAACGCCCCTTCCTACTCCGCCCCCCCCCCTGTATTTATCGGCCCGAAGAAATAACCTCGCTTATTATTGTGTTCTGGATGCATTTGTGGCGTGCGTTTTAACTATTGCGATCTTTTGACACGACAAAAGTAGCATTGTACACCTTTGAAGTGCGGAGATTAAGAAGTCAGTCAAATGACTCCCAGTGTAAACGTAAACACAGCCCTTGCTAATCTAATAACTGAGACATTCTTCATGTGCATAGTGCTAAAAACTTATTAATGTTTCCTGAGTCCTGACAACCTCAACTGAAGTTGTAAGAAAACACAGTGTAGTCATGCAAAATGACTTTAACTACATTCAGTACACAATCGCTAATGTTGTTCAATCCGTATAGTTTACATTCACATCTATACGACTGAGCCAATGTTGAGTAATATTCCTAATCGTGGGTGAATTAAGCCCATATTTCAGTAAATTTGATGTATTATGTATGGACAATTCGTGCGAAACGTGACTTATTTAACATCATTTACGATTTTCCCAACTGTGAAAAAGTTTTTATTTAGTTTTCAAAGCTTGAGCTTATGTGAAGAGGGAGATCTCCATACACATAAGGTATTAATTAAAATGTACCCCATCTTTATTGCATTCATGCTTTTCCTGTAACGGAGTGTGAACTACCAACCATTCATAACACTCGTTTTGCATCCTTTATAACATTATTTTACATATTTTACAACTCTATAACGTGTTTCATTTCTCTTTTCAGGTAATTATCCCAGTGTAAAGCTCACCATTCAGTGCTGCAAGAACGACTCTCACACCTTAGATATGAACACCTCAATTTCGAGTAAGTCTAAATTAAATTTTAATAAATAGCCAACTTTAATGTTGATAAAACTCGTATTCAATTCAAGGCACATTGCCGGTTGAAAATGGATGTTAGGCCATAACTCTTCGCGGCTCATTAGTTGCGTTCTTTTACCCAACCAACATTTCGATGCAAATGAGTTAGTAGTTAAATCCTCCGAGAGATTCAGTCTCGTTAGAGTAAATTAGATCTGGTAGTAAAATGGTATTTTATTTGTTTTCTTTTATTATAATCCCATTCGGTCGAGGTTGGTCTGATTTTCACCAAAGATTGAGATCCGACCCTAATAAAGTGCGAGCACTGATTTCAATCTCGAAATCAAATTACGTTTTATTTTCCGAAGATAAAAAGGCAGCAACATGATGGTAACAATAAAACGACTCTGCTATGGTCCCACCTATTTACATGTATAGGCCTACTAGGGACACAAGGGCACGTACATGTTTTTTGTTTATTTTTATCGCAACTAAACCAGTTTGGTTATACGCGGTGTCCACACTAACTACGTCTGTGTTCCGGTGATGGATTCTCCCGCTAATATACTAGTTGTCCACTATATCAATGGAAGAAGTGACGTCATCTGTAGGTATCGAGAGTGTAGAAAACATGCCTGCTACTAGTTAGCAGAAATAGTTTTCATGATATGGTTGGTAGTGTGTGATACCATGTTTAATCAAAACTCACCACAACGAAAAAGTACAAATTCTGTGTTAATTTGTTCACGATACTGTAGTTGTTGCTGGTTTAGGCACCAGATATCTGGACTGCATAACAAGGTTCCTTGCTAATTTTCTTCGTAGTTTCTTCCAAAATATATCAATGTATATCTAATACGATAGAGGGTACACCACAGTAAGTTGAGTGCCCCGCATGAAGCATTTGCAATTGTTTTGTGGTGTATGACGCCTATACCGACATAGCGCAGTACGATAGTTACACGACAAACTGGACGATCAAGGGTTCGACGACCACTTCCGATCTTGACTGCATTGTTTCCAACAACCCCTCGGGCCCCTTCCTAACTATCCATGCATAACTACTAACACACCTAGTTAACTTGAAGAGATACACATTGTATAACAACGCAGGCAGGAATAATAACACACCATGGCCCCACACTGGGTCGATGCCTGTTTTTTGCTCAGTCTTTTACCACCAAGACTTGGTCGGCTCTCTTTTCCCATAACGAAACGTTTGAAAACCATGCATCTCATTTGTGAGTTGGTTATTAACCCAGAGATAGCTCGCTCGGCTTTATGCGTCGATCGTCACCCAATCCAATCTGTAGGTGATTGAAGTAATATGCAGCTGCGCCCCAACAAGCCGGTTCTCCCGAGAGCCGTGGGGGGTACCTGAGACTCCTCCCCCCCCCAGTGAGGGGGCCATGTGAGTTGAAGGGAATTAGTTAGGAGAGTTGCTTTTTCTTTGTGGAAAGATTTTTAAGGTTATGCCTCCTTATTCCAACACCTCAAGGCACTTGGTCAGCACCCCCTGGACGGCGCTTAGAAACTATCAACGAGGCTGCGGGCAAGAACGGTACAAGAACAGCGGAGTCGATATACATACACTGGCTCATACTTCATTATTACCGTACAATATTACCCCATCATGCACGAGCTATAAGAGCAATGTTAGTGATGTTAGTTATTACGCTGCTTTACTAAGTAGGACCAAACTTAAAATGTATTATTATTATTATTATATTATTTTTATTATTATTTTATCTTTACTATTTTATGTATGTCACTGTGTGCTATGATCAAGTGGACAGATCAAGGTTGATCACTTTGAATGTTGAATGAATTATGTTGTGACTGGATTCAAGTTCCGAAATCTGGAATTGAGTTTTGTCATAATTCTGATCACACAATAGAACCAATAACGACCCTATATTCAGTAGGATGAATTTGCGAGTTCTGTCCTAATTATGATAAAATAAATTGGATACGTTATTATTTCTCAAGTGTTGGGAATATTAGAACAAAAACACGCTGAAGTGCAATATATCGTCTGCGAGTATATACGAATCCTTCATCGGTAAGATTCAGGTCATAACTTATAAATATGATCACACCACTCTGCGCTTTGCATGGCCACTTGCTCTGAGCCTTAGCGGTCAGTGTAATAAAGTAAGTCTTACTTGTGAGATGAGCCCGTCCAGGATATGAATACGTCCGTCGCTTCGAACACATTTGTCATCAAAGAATCTGGATGGCTGGACGCGCTCGTAAACTTGATCCGGCTTAGATTCAGTCTCGCTGAAGATGCACGGAGCTATCATACCGAAACGTCCGACATTTTCATTACTTTATTCATCTTGCCCAACGAGCCAAGAAGTATATTTTTTGTTGGACTATTTGTTAAATCATTCGTATTATATTTTTTTTGCGACACGTTATTAAATTCTCAATAAAATTCACTTTGACATTATGTACTACTACTACTTCGAGTTATACCTTTATTAATAATACATTTCCAGGTCAGAGACTTGGCTTAATCAATTCTCAATTCTCTGTACGTAATATTCCCTTACATTTCTATAATTGCATTCGACTGTGACTCGCGTAGTAGGTTTTCTTTTTGTATTTACTGGGCAAAGACCAAGTCAATTCACCTGAATACTTCGGTTCGAGTAGCTGTCATTGCCACTGAAGCACTGCCAAGCGTTTCAATCAACCAGGCTGTGCTATAAAAGTGCATTTTTGAAACCCCGCTATTCTGTACATCAAGCGCCGAAATGGAATTGGCTTTCAAATAGCATGATAACGTTATAAGACATGTTTACGTGTCAATATGCTATCGATATGCGCGCTACAACAATACTCCAGAACCAACAATAGAATGGTTACTTGTTTATGTTGTTCACTGTACTATGCAGTAAAATAAACTTAGGTCAAGTCTTGCAATCTCTTAATAAGAAAGTTATTTGTAGCAATTAAGCTATTTGGAGGATTTCAAGGGTTTTGATTGGTGGTTGCCATGGAGACAACATTAACTTCAGGCTTCAGTAATAACTTATAGTTTTGACTGTGTTGAAAGTTAAACAAATCAACTTCCCTCCCTGGAACACAACATGAAATGGTCGTCTCAGGCAGCCACGTGACTTACGCCCTTGTAGCGCGCACCCCCTAATGTAGCTGCCCGGGGGTGGAGGGTGAGAAACCCCAGCAGAGCCCAGCTTAGTTCATTTTTCTTTTACCTTCAAAGGTATTTTGTTAGCTGGATGTCTGTCAGAGCTGTCACTTTTCAAAATGGAGAGGGCGTTGAATCTGCGGTCGGGAACTGGAGTCCTGGAGGTACGACCAAGGAAATGAGGGGGCCTAATAAAGGAAATTTGCTGACAAAAGGAGACTGTTGCGAGATTTTAATAGGCACGTGGTTTTGTCTGAGGTAACATCAATAAGGAAATAAATTTCATAAGTGACGCTTCATTAGCATAGAAACCCGATGTATCGACGCCACCTAGACCTTGCTCAAGGTTTACTGTGTTCTGCGCGCAATGCATCATGGGTGTTGCGCCAAGTGATGTGGCAATACGATAACACGGAGCCATTCAAGCTTCACTAACGCTCGTTATACAAGGTTGAGTGCTGACCGATAGATGTGGCTGAGCGGTGTTCTAAGTTCTAACACGCGAGGATCGTCTTCGGGAGACGCTGGTTCGATGCCGGCCATACGTAAACCTGACTGAAGGGGTGTCTTGCTTGAGGGTTTCCTCAGTCATAAGGTGAATGCTGGGATTGAGTTTTACAGGCAGTCCTCGGACATTCAGTCGTATAGTTAGTTAGTCAACAGGGAACTCGATGTGGAATGTCATGTGTTTTTTTTGTTTTTTCCCCAAAATTAATTATTCCAAGGTATAATAATTTAGACATCATGTGTCCTAACCTTAAAATAATTCACGCAGGAAGTTAGAAACATCTCTTTCAGTTTTTGTCTCAGGAATTCCAGTTTATAAATCTTTCCGTTGCATCAACATTTACCCTTGTACACATTATATGTATGTCAATACAGTTATATTATTGTAAGCGACATGGAGCTCACAGGACTTTTAGCTTAGCGTCCACATTCAATTTGGTAGAATGATGCTGTTGTTTGCACATTCTGGCAAATAATTGGCAAATAAATAATTATAATGTATGGTATGTTCTATTTCTCCTTTTCTGGACACCACTGAAACTGATAAAGGGATGCGGTAACAAATTTAAAACTTAACTAAACTATCTGTAATACGTTGATGCTACAATAGACCCTTCTTTAATGTTAATAGAGTTTCTGACGACCTCTGCAATCCAGATAATCACTCATTCTTTATTCGATGCATTTTTTATGAAGACACAATCGAGTTCTGCCGATCGAGACATAAAATAAATAACGATTTACAATGTGTGTAACGAACAGCGCGGGTATAAGTTAGTCAATGATTAATGACGTCTCAAGCCAGGTGCTTCTAAAGACTTAGCGAGGGCATTATCAGCTTTGGCATCGAAACCTTTTGAATTCAACCCTAAGAAAGTTCAATAAGACTAGGAAAGTCTTTGAGTTTTCAGTTTTATCTTCATTCCCAATCTGTAATTTAATACCAATGATCCGTTGTCATTTTTGAAAATGTAATCTAGATTTTTGTTCATCAGATGGTTTGTTTTGTGCAGTTTTTTCGGTTTTGTTTTTTTACTATTATAATAAAAGTGAGTAAGCGATATGCTAGGGCCTCCAGCTATGGGAGAGGAGTAGAATAATGGGCCACCCTAAGACCAGGGAGGGGACGTTGTATTCAGGATCTCCGTAAAGAAAAAACCAGTAAAGAAAGAGCCAGCTTAACCCCGGAGACCAACCCCCTTTGGCGACATCGAGAAAGGCATACCAACCCCCCACTTCAGAAGGTAGCCCACCATTTATATTCCTTTATGTGCCATTCAAAATGCCATGCAGTTAATAGTATTTACCATTTAATTGTTGCCAGAAAATTCCAAAAATGAAAGTGAAAATAGTATTGATAAATGAAATGCCACAAAGTTTGACAACTTCAACAAACCCTGGCGTAATTGCGACAGAATAAAACATGGGGCTCCAGTGTTATTATGATGTTTTCGCAACCCCTGAATATGGTAGATTATTCCAGGTTGTGGCAACATGAGGAGTGAATCAGCGTATTTGTAATCCTACTTTTTTCTTACAACGCAAGAAAATTATCCACATAGCCCTCCTCTTCCCCCCTAAAATAGTTTGCTTTGCCGTTTCTTTCATTCTTTGCCATTATACTAGCAATACACAAGTTTTGGTTAATTTTCGAAAACAATTAACTGAAAAATCTTCTAGTGGGTCTGTTTTTGGGCGCAAAAATCAAAACTAAATAAAAATATCAACATTTTACTTAGTTGTGACGGCACCAGTATAAAACGAGCAATATTGCAGTCTGAGTGAAAACATATTGTAAAAGGACTGTTATAAAGGCATTGACTTCGATTATGTACAAATGTTTCGAGCTTCGCAAAGTATGAAGAGTACAGAGCATTACCAGAACGATTGCAGAATAGAGAATATAAAAGCTGCCACCATTTGTGTTAAGCTAAAAATGGATAGATCTAATTATTATGTATTGTATAGAAACCTGGAACACTCTCAAGGCATTTCCGCTGGAACTGTATTCAAAATCCGTCAATGGTTTTCAAGACCGCCATACCTTACACTTTGCTTTCATGGGTTTGAGAGGAAATCCTCTCGTTTTCCAAGCAATAGAGCCCTCATTCTTTTTCCTCAGCGCCATTCAAAAGTTCTATTCGAAATTTCTTCAATTCTCTTTTGTCCGTTGCGCAGCCCAGCGCTTCTGTTTACTTATGCTAAGTCTATTGAGCAGGCGGTCGATTTAATATGGGGCTATCCAGCTTAGGCTTAGCTAACAGTGACCAAGAAATATGTGAGGCGGGCAGCTAGCCAGACCGGCTTTGGCCCTATATATACCTCACAGGGAAATGAGAGGGTGGGATTTTTTAAAACACAGCTCGAACGAGAATGTCAAAACAAACCTAGATAGTCTGGTGGAGTTTTATTTTTCACGTTTTGATGTTTTTTCGTAGCGTCGTTGGCAATTACGCCACGTTAAACCGCTACACAAATTGAAATTCGGTGAATCAGGAACAAAAGTTTTATAGGTAACCACCCAACCGTGTTTTCAGCAAACAGTTGCACAAAAAAGTTTATAACTCTCACTTGTACCTCCAAAGACAACAAACAAATACGGCAAAAACAGCGCTAAATGTTTTATGGTAATAAATCCTTTTACCAGGCATTAATTCAAACATTCTTAATAACTATTTAATTCTAGCTTGAATAGTGCGGCCATTAATAACCAGCATAATCATTTCCTCCAAACTATTCGTATACGTTAAGTGATTCAATTTCTTATACTCACCATTACAACGCGGCTCTAAAACATGGATGTAATCCATTCATGTCAAGCAAACCGTAGTAGCTAGGAGAGCTCTCAAATCCAATGTATTTCAGGATCCCCGACCAAAAAACAAAAAACTTATTTTCTGTGCCCCAATAAGCAGCCCCGATTGGCGCCAGTCTGCTGACAGGCTGACCCAGAAGTTTGACACGGATGAAAACAAAGACAACCCCTACGCTCAGATGTGACGTCTGGCGTCAACCCCCCCCCCCCCCCTTCACCCCTTCATAAGCGCAACTGTGCGTGCGCCACTTCACTTCTTCTGTGAACCACTTTATTTTTGTGCCCCGTTTCTTCTGTGAAAGAAAAACAAAATTACATGAGATTTTCTTATTGGTGTAATATAAGTCCGTCCATATTGTTGTTTGTTTCGCGGAACCACGCAAAAACATCTTTTTTGTATAGAATCTTCACCCAGATCTTGTGAGGAAAAGGCAATACCTGCTGGGATTAGATTATTTGGCTTCTATATATTTATCTCTAATACACTCTACGCACCGGCACACGCATAACGGTGAGGTTCACGATATTTATTCATGCATTTCTCTAAATGTATAATATATGTGTGCCCTTCGGACGCATGCATAAATGTACAAAGTTGTTACACATTAATATACATTAGTAGAATATATTTCGTTTTATTTTGTTATTTATAAATAAATAAGGAAACCCTCTTACACACATGAGCAAAGCGACCTCTCGAGTCGAAGGTCCCGGACTACCGCGCGTAGCGCAGTTTCCCCGTCAATCGACGCGCGTGAAAAAACCTCGAGACTTTCTTTGTTAATCGTAAAGTCGCCAAGTTTACCTCAGCTACGGTGGCACCACAGAAAAAAAAATGCCAGCCATCCTATTTCCCCGGCTACATCGGTACAACATGTGCTCAAGTATGAAATGATGCTGCCATAACATGTGTAGGTGTTTATTAAGTCGCCCTGTGTGTGTATCTTTATTGGCCGTAGCGTAGCGTAGCGTAGCGTGGCGCATAGCACAAGGCACGAGGTACAGTTGCCTTCAGATCCCATCACTGCCGCGCCGTAGCGTGGCGTGGCGCATAGCACAAGGCAAGAGGTACAGTTGCCTTCAGATCCCATCACTGCCGCGCCGTGGAAACGCAATTTACATTCTGAACATGTCTCATATGAGAAAGGAACTGAGGCCGTCTTACATCCCCTACAACCAACCAACCAGTCCCAAGGAGAACCAAAGCCTCCATTCTGAAGGAATCACGCTATGCTCAGAAAGAAAACATCAATCTCATAAGATATGTTTCCATGGAAATATATGTATAGGCATATACTCTATTTCAATCCGGGAAATCAGTCAAATCACAAGATGAAAAAAATAAAAAAAATACCGGGCGAAAGGTTTTAGCTGATGTGGCCAACAAATACGAACATGAATCGAAGGCTGTGAATATTTTGTTACATAAAGAGTCCCGAGTATCGAGTTTCGTTTCTTCTTAAATTGTCAAAAGAAAGGAAAAGCAACATTTCAGAGATAAAACGTTTTCTTGAAACAAAACGCTTGAACAGTTTATGAACGCTGTTCTTTTATAGATTTGTACTTCGATTTCTTAGTCTTCCCAATTGTGTCCACATCAACGTGTAGGATTCAACTTATTGTTCACTTTAGGTGGAAACAGAGCTCAGAGATCGAGGTTCTCAATGCACTCATGTGAGATTTTAGAGAACTAATAAATCTATTTCATTTCTCACTTCTAAGATAATAGAAGTAACAAACTAACGATTTTATTCCACAAATTGATAACCTCTTTCTAAGCTTAAGTTGACTAGGCAACAATTACAAATGAATATATTTTGTTAATACATTTGATCATATGAAAACTTCTTTAATAAAATAAGAATACAAATTAATAATATTCTACATTCCTATCAAATAGCCCATGCCAGTCATCGCACGACACTAGTGTAAGTTCATTATCTTACCATGAACTCACTATATGCATAGTTATATGTGCGCGTGAATGAAATTCCCTTACTAGTCAGAATTCGGATTGACTTTTATTGATATAATTAGTCATCCAACATCTTACCTCGATTCTTTATAGCCCTGCTTTGAGGTTTGACCAAGCGAAGAAACCTCCGTAGATACTTTTTGACAGCCGTAGGAAGTTAACTTGACACAGAAATAAAAAGTGACAAAAGCCATTTGAAACAATTTATTCCCCCTCAGTCTGTAACCCCCCCCCCCCCCCCGACAATATCGATCTCTGCTCTTCAACTCCTCCAAGGACACTTCACACTTCACCTCAGACATCGAGCTTGTTAGGCGCGAAGAAACTGAGCGGGAGATCTGTTTGATTCAAATGGAAATTACTCTCGTCAGTTTTTGTGCAGCAGCGACTTGGTCGACTTTATATTCGAAACACGATGAATTTACAGATGATTGGTTTTGGGTGCTATTTTATATATAAACGTCATAAAACGTACGTTTTAAATCATTTGTTATAAATGCCAATCATTTGGATAAAAGTACCACGAAACTACCACAAACAATCCATTAAAGTATTTACAAACCTGTATAATTAATGTGCACGTATTTGTTTAAACACCGTAAACATTGCAATTTTATTCTAATGAAGGGTATTGATACGCACTGCCTTGTTTAATTGATAAATTTTAATGAATTAAATAAACGAATCCCAAAACAAAATGTTATGGCTTACGGTACCTAACAAACAGTTCTACGAACGTGTGTGTGCATATATTTATTTGTTTGTCAAGCCTCATAATTCTTTTATTCTACGCGGAACTAAAACACAAGGTAAACATATCCTCGTAAACTATTAATGGCCATTTATAAATCAAACCCAGAATGCAGAGCTCAGCTTGGTTTTTAGATGGAAGCGTCCGCCGCGCTGCCTTGCGGAGTGGCTGCACACCAAGACGCGGCTGGCTCGCAAGAAAGGTATTAATATTTGAGATTTTTTTCGAACGGCGAAGTTTACCACGGGAAAAATGTTTCGAGAATACAAAACGAAGGAGTTTCATCCCTGAGGACTCCACAATTCTTGGCTATTGCCGTCTCCCACTTTTATCCCACCCCCCACTCCTCTCTCTCTGTCTCTGTCTTATGCCTTCCTTGCTGTTGAAATATATTCGGATAAAAATACAGCCCTCAATAAAGCAAGGCGGTTCAAAGACATTTAGTGTATCTTTATTCTCATTCTTTGTGTTTCATAAAATGTCTTTAAAATAATCGTCCTGGATTTTATAGAACTTAAATGCAATTATGCACACTATTCTCCTTCTTGACTAACTATAGATATATGATGCGATAACAGTTTAAAGAGAATGTAGAGAGGCTTTTTTGTAGGGCATAATCCCACCATTCACCTTTTGAGTAAAGACAATCTCGGCAAACGCCTTCAGTCAGGATTGCCTGTGGCTGATATCGAACCGACGACCTCTGAAACTAGGTTCTCGTGTTACCACTGAGCCACTTCTATATCGCCAGTTGTAATGGATTGTTTTGAAGTCTACCGAGCCACCACTAAGGTTCCGAATAGTTATGAAAACAACTTGTGAAATCATGTATTTTTTCTTATGTATTCTTGATCATCTCATTAACCAAATCCAAACATCAGTGTGTGCTCCGCTGTTCTATAGTTTAAAATGAATTATTTAATTTGACAAACCATGATCGATTTTAGTGAAGTCTAATAGTCAAATAAATAATATCGTCTAAATATGTATTTTACTTTATCAGCACGTCATTATCCTAACATAGTCAATTGATTGGTTACTGATGCGGTGAAAACATCTGCACAGGATAAACAGTTAGCGGGACATTTTATTTCTGGACCTTAATTTTATTCCCCACAATAAAATTCAAAAAGTTTTCACCACAATATAATCTGTATTTCAAACTATAAAACATTATAGAGCATAAATTTGAAACCATATACCGTACAAGTAGATTTATGTGACAGCGTTTTAAAATATATCCCGTGTCAAAAAGTCAAACTGAATGGATCTAACTGAACTGCGAGGCGCGAAGAATTTCATTAAAACATTGTAATCCAATTCAGTTCACAACGAAATGAAATTACACAAATCTAACTACACTACACTGCACTGCCCTGCACTGTATTGCACGCGGTGCAGCAAAGAGTAATGAGTTTTTTTGCCACGCTCGAAAGCGAATGAGTTTTTTCTCAACCTCTTATTCAATTTACATTGAATACAAACTACGCTTTTCTTTACTAGTAGAGGGTATATGAAGATACTTGACGCTGCAGTTTTACGAGCACCGAGCTATTAGTCTGCATTACGCTAGCGTTCCGGTACCGGTTGTACAGTGAGCACACAAAACAATTAAATCCGAGTGAGCTCTTCGTAGAATTGCAGCGAATTGAGAATGAATCTCAAAGCTCTGTCTCTATAGTTCGTCTATATACTCTCGTCACAGATAACAAATTTACTAAGTTGTCTGTGCTCTCGTCTTGTATCACAAGTGTATATACACAAATATAAGGCAGTATACAGTTGAATTCATTTGTTGGACAACAAGAAGGAAACTAAAGAGAATGAGTGAACCATGACCCACATAAGTTCTGGATGGCCAAGGCAATGAAATGTTGTATCGTGATACTCGAAGTTTCACAGTAGTGGAGCTTAGCATATTGATGTATTTACTAGCGGCTGTCTTGCTAATCTGTCTTCAGAGAAAATGTCAGATATCAACGTTCCATTTCATTAATAATTTTGTTAAATAAATATTTGTATTTACATAAATTTAATATTACGATGATTGCTCACAAAATGAAATATGTAATTTTTGGATGGAAGGTTTCATGTGGGCACAGATTAACTAATTGTTTTAGAATAGTGGGTTTGGATGTTTGGAAGAAATAGTCCGTGGCTATTGCCAACATTCACCTGATGACCGATGAAAAGAACGGAAAAGCCTTCAGTCAGTACAAGGGTGGTGAGAATCGAACCCGTAACCTCCCGCTTGAGATGCTCGTGTGTAATAGTCAGCCGGCGTTATCGGTAATAATACCCCAGAGCGTCAGGACTAAAAGCTTTCTAAGTTTTGCATTCTAGAGAGCTCTCCTGATGTTTCAGGTGCATTGCAACGCAACGTTACCCGACATGGAGAGTTCTTCAAGTGAGATTTTATTCAAGTTTACGAGCGTATTGAATCTGTTCCATTTTTGTCATGTTTAAAAACAATTGTAACTCTTTGGTTTTATTTTGGTTTTATCCCTGTTTTCTATAGGAAGGTTCCCGTTATGGACCTAAAATTCATAGAGACCTATGGTTCGTTATATCATGAAAGCAGTTCCCTTGAGTAGAAATTGAACTGAGCTTCATTCGGTATAGTTCTTAAAACTTAGCATAATTGCTAAAATATGGGACGTAGATCCCAAATATTGTGGTACTTTAAAACTTTATATGATACCGCACATATTTTGTGTATAACTTCAAATTTAATTAGTTAAAGAAACAAATCAAAAAAGATCCTACTATGCTAAAATGAGAGCAAAATAACAATGATAAGTATATTATATGTAATCGAAGTTACTAGTTCTACAGATCTTACCACTCCTTCTTTTGTAATCTCCTTATGGAATTTAAAATACCATTCTCTTGTACCGCATATCATTCCGCCACGAAAACTCGTGGCTGTAAAGATAAAAAATTACTTTTCTGAATTATTTTGCATAAACGCTCGCGTTCCTGGTGTTAAAAATAGGGGAGCCTATTCAATTAAAGGGTATTTAGTAATAAAAACAGTCATTATTTTTAAATTACATTTATCTGCGGCCGTGCACACGGGCTGGAGGCGGCACACTGAGGAATGGCGCATACATAAGTGATTAGCAATTCGACACAGAGAAGAAATAAAGTAGTTGCTTACTTTACGGTCTCATTACTCGCCTGAAAGAAAGTGCATAATATTGTACGAATTTAATTAGCCGTACAGCGAGAGTGAAGTCTCCACTGTGTAAACACTGAGGTTGCCTCTGAAACCCTGGTAGTCAAATTTATGGCACTGCCCTTACATTAATTACCTGACATCACAGGGGCAGCCTAAGCATTATTGGATGAAAACCGGAATGGGGTTGCGAGGGCGGGATGGGAGGAGGGGGGTTTAAAACATTAAGTAGGAACTAGATATTCAGGCCGAGTCTTAAGATTAGTGAAAGTGGCTTTCTTATCTGGTATCTTTGTGAATTTATGACCCACCGCAGTAGACTTGGGGGGGGGGGTTGTGGAAGTAACTTTTGTGGTCCTCCCCCGTCGAATGGGGCGGCGTCGAAAACACCCGAGTTTGGCGACATCCCCGCTCCCTGGTGGACAATATTCGAACGAGGAAGTCTCTTCCGATTGTTTTAGAAACATGAGAAATCCATTGTTAGCCAAGTTGTTAGCGGGTGTCGAGACGACGCGAACCCCCCCCCCCCCCCCCCCCCCCCCTCCTGTCCCATGTGGGGGGGGGGGGGGGCGGGGGGGTTGATCATGTTCATGCGGATAGTGGTGACAATCATTTGACTACGACATAAGCGGCCGTGATGCAGTTATTAATTGTTTTGATTGTATTAATGGCAATACCTACTAATAATAATAATAGTGAAATCGCTAATTGTTAATTAATGGTGATGTTTATGGAGACCATCATCTATAACTTCGGTACAATATTCCATGATTGTCCGTTGATGGTATAACCAAATACTTAGGTTTTCAAACATCTGTTATGTGTGATAAAACCAGACTGGCTCATTATTTCAATGCAATAACTGCAATCGCAGCATTCGAAAACCCAATTGCCAGCAGCGGGTATCGAACCCGATTTTGAGCCTCGTGTGCTCCATGTGAGTCTTCTCTATAGGTACATTTAGACAATCTGGTAAAACAAATAACTACTATTTCTTACACTGCTGATTTACTGAGTTGTGTTATAGAACATGTGACAAAAATCCCATTTAACAGACTTTCATTAAAATCTTGCATAATCACTTAGCTTAATGTGTTTACGTTCCCATATTTCCCATGAACTTCACCTAATTTATCAATTATTCCTATCTCTGTTATTGCGTGCGGTTAACACATTAATAAACGTCCGAATTCGCCACTACAAGCGCCACCAGCGCTTCCCTTTATCAGATAATGATGAGCAATTACCTTTAGATACAAATGACTTTGTCGGCTTTTGTGTACAAGAATGGATGATTTAAAGGCAGCGCCTTCTACCTCTGCTTCATTCATTGATTTGAGTCCACTCTAACGTGTTTTAATCATTACTGTAGAACGGAAACTGGAGCGGGTGGTTTGGTTGGGGGGGGGGACATAATTAAATCCAACCTATATACCACGTTTCTCGATGCGAAGGGGGTCCAATTGTTTGGAATTTGAGTATTGGATCGAGTTAGCTTAGCAGGCAACCAAGAAAATTAGAGGCTGTGTGAAATTCGACGCATACAACTACCATGGACAATGTGTAGTCAGGTTGATTCAAAGTTAACACTGATTTTATTTTGGAAACAGGACAAACCTGAGCACGTTGTAAAGACATTGAATAATTCACTACTAGTCACTAATTAAAGGGGAAATCGATATTACTTCAAATGGGAACCGATTTCAACTTATTGTACGAGTTTAGTATCACATAAATGAAAAGCTTAGAGCTGAAGTAGATCCGTTGTCCGATGTATAAAATGAATACAAGATTGAGATACAAACTACGCGAGTGGCCCCAAGACTGACTTTTAATTAATTAAATCTTGTAATTGAATGATTAGAATTTATCGTTTTCCAGGACGGTTTCCTTAAATTCCCCCATGTAATATATTCAAATCTGCTGTCCGTCGGTTATCCCCCCCCCCCCCCTTCTCTTATGGCTACTATTCTACATTCTAAAGGAATTTGCTTTGGCGATAAGAACATAATTTATAGTTTAGGGACTCATTCCTCTTCTCACCTCACATTCAATTTTGTCTCAAGCACCCCCTCATTAAATTAATAAGTTATAGCTCGGCAAACTTAGACTGTTTACAACTAAAATACAGTAAACATTTATGCTTTATAACGGAGTTCAATATTCTCATCCTTTTTATACTACATTTAATGTGTAATTGTATGTAGATAAATAATCAGTAAACATAGTGCTTTTTGTACACAGCTTTAAATTATGTCCACGGAGAACAGTCTAACATTATTTCTTGCCAGTTGTGTGTTTTATTATATCTAAATATTAGACTAGTTTTCGTTGATCACTACTCAGACCATTGATGTGTCCGGGTACGATACAGTGGGATACCTACTTCTCTAGTGGGAACCATATAAACCCGATACCACAGCTTGATGTGTTTACGACCGTGCCTGACAATATATTACATCCACCGTTGATATTTTGCATGAAACAAAATGAATGTCCATTGTTCAATTTTCCCCTTCATCAACAAAAATGTTAGCAAGTAGTAGAAATAAAAAACACAAAACGTAAGCTCATGGCTTGTTCACGCATCCGGCCCAGCTAACAACCGTATTGTCCACAGACGATAAAGTGGTAATAATTTTTCTACGGTTCTGAATCGATTGTCGATTAATCGAAATTGTTGTTTTATGGTCGAGAGCGTCAGCGGTGCAGTCTGTAATCACACAGGTCCTATTGTTTTATGCTACTCAAAGTGGAGGATGGGTCTGAACTTAGCAGTGTGAGCCGTGTTTCGCGCCGCGCTTCTGTTTTGCGCATTGCTAGATTCAGATCGTTACGGCCGCAATCCGAGTCTCCGTGTGTCTGTTTTATATTGTTGGAAGAAGAATGTATTCGAGAACAGATGTTGAACGACGATTATTAATCTAACGTCAATTTCAAGTTAATAAATCAAACAACTCCACTTTATTAATTTCATATAAACCAAATGAAATTCGAATACAAATAAAATAATATATTTTATTTTGTATTCATTTATGGGTTTTATTATTTATGCAATTCTAACACAATCGCAAACTATTTCGGCAATTCATTAGATGAGTAATGACTTGCGTAGTGGTTGGATCAAAAACGGTTTCTTCAAAAATAATGCACTGTGCCATTGCATAATAATTGGTGATAGAACAAAAAGAAAACATAGAGATCAATAAACACAAAATCTAGGCTTCTAATAATTGTGTAAGTAATGCTAGTTTTAAGGCCAATATAGTAAAGATTAGGTTTTAGAAAGTATTTTGGGCTAAGTGATTAAATTGCATGAAAATGCAGACCAAATGGTCAACCATAGTTAGGAATTCAATTGAGCCTGCTCGGCTGTACTATATCTACAACAACAATTACAACGACTCACACATATATTGTTATATGTTAAAATAAAGCCATGTGCTTTGAGTTACCGGTTGTGACCTACGTATATTTGCTCGCCCGGCCGTGGGAGATCTGGGTTCGAGTATTAGAACTCATGGGAGTAAATTCCACTTATTTACAAAACTAGTCCACTCTCCTAGTTACATTTTCTTCCGCTAGGTGGTGTGTGTTCTGGTACTTTGCTCTGTCGAACATGTATCATTGTAAAATAAAAATGAAAATAATGCAAACTCGCAATAGAAAAAACATAAAAACAGGATATGGCTAAAGTCTGGTAATAAATTAGGTAGTCCCCTTATGAAAAATGCATGGTACAATAAAACACTTTTAAAAAACCTGCAGCTTAGTTATCGTATTTACATTTTCAAACACGGAGAATACAACCCCAATAAGTGGCTAAACCCCCAAAGCGCCCGTCATTATAACAATCCAAACAAAAACAGTATTAATACCGACCAAGTATTATCAATCATTCATTCAAATCATTGTTAATCTCCCAGCCTAGAGTGTAAAACCGTATAAATTCAAATGTAGGCATTTTCATCGTCACACCAATATTGGTTTTAGTAATTGGTGGTTGCGGAATGCAGTTTAATATGCGCAAGTATGCAGTGCAACGTTCACTTGGTAGTAGAGTAGATTGCACTCCTGCACACAGCCACTATTTCAACCCCTAAACATGGTTTATTCCTGCGCGGGAAACGCAGAGTAATGGTCCTAATAACAATTCGATTGTAATTACCATTCCCCAAACGAAGATAGCTTACACGGTGACTGACTTTTTAGATTACTCTTCAACAGAATATTCAGAATGCAAATTAAAATACTCGGGAATATTTCCGCTCGACGTTTGTGCAGGAAACAACGGAGGGATTTCTTTGCATTATTTAGAAATGTAAGTCGGAATACAAATTGAGCGCTAGCTATAAAAATACGACCAGATAATTGAGTTCCACATTATTCTGATTGGTTGTTAGTATCGTTTGTGGAGCTCGTAAGTGTGCATTTGATTCTTTCTTCGCTGAGTCAAGTTACTCTGTATTTTACACAGTTCAACATTTGTGTTTGCTCTGTGTCTACAATCTGCACACCTTGCAATTCTATTTCCTTGATAACTTTGAGAGGCAGTTAGATATTTCGTGTTCCACTGCGAATTTGTATCATATAAAACAAGGAAGATGTTCAATCAAAGCTGCCCTAAATCAATTTGATCGAACTACTGTAAACATAATATTTAATTTAACATAAAAATACTGTCAAGACTAAAAGCAATATTGTGTTAAAAAATTGTTGAATACAAAAATTACAAGATGTGCTATTTTACGTAAATGAATGTATGCATATGCATATCTCAGTTATTTGCGCTATCGTCAATTATGGTGATTCAACTGTGAGTTAGCTGAATCAGGTTGCTAAATATTGCTCAGACAAGATTAAGCGATGATAAAATGTAATTTGTTTTAATTCACAACTCGTAAATTTGAAGTTTTGTAGTTAAATTTTAAAATTGCACGTCATCACACCGAAGCTCTTTTTATTATACAAAGTTTGAAGTAAAACAATTAAATCCAGAACATATCTACGGACCGGAGTTTCGAGATTTATTATTTTTAATGAGGATCACAGCTGCTCACTTTAATAACGGTTGGAGGCAGCAAATTTTAATTAAACTCGAACACACATTAGGTATATATAGACTAAATACTGATGTAGTCGCACGTGTTACTTAAGGGCTAGAAGGGGTTTCCAACCCTTCGTTAGGGGTTGGTCTTAATTGTAGTGAGGCCCTAAGCGAACCCTAAAATCTAATACTTCGATACGGGCAAGTGTTGCAATATTCATTTATCTCGTGAATTCAATACGCTTTCCAGTATTCGTTATACCAATAATCTGATTCAATATTATTAATAAAGTTTTATGCTTTGTAATGGAGCTGCGAGTTAGCTTCATTTCTGAATTAATCCCCCGTGAATTCGGAAGTGTTATTTGTTATTGGAAGACCCACGGATTCCAACGCTATTGAATTATATTTGTGTATCCGGATATGTCCATGTTCGACTGCGGTTTCGACCGAGTTTGTGATCGAGACTGATTATGTTACAGATTTATCGTATGTTTGGTCAATTATAAAACGGTGCGTGTGTGTCAAATCATGAAATGCTCGGGGTTCCAATTCTTTTGACACATAACGCGATTACAAAAACTGATTTCATTCATGGATTAAAAGAGGATGACTTGCTAAAAACGCGTTGTATAAATCTCAATAATACGATACAGAAACGAACGTCATTCGGTACAAATGAGTTTTACAGTTGGATATAAATAAGACATGGCGATGATGATGATGAAGCTTACAACGTTACAGCTTTATCAAGATAATGAAAGCTTATCCAAAGAAGATTATAAAAACTTACTATTTCATCAGTCATCGGGAAATGCGTGTATGCAAGCAATCAATAAAGAAAAACATATAGCAACAAATGCTAAAACTAACAGTCACTAGATGTTCAATATGGGTTCTGCAGTTATTAACTTATTATATTATACAAAAGTAGATGAAAGAACATAAATGATACCCTTCAGAGTTTCTATGATAATATCGATGGCAGTTAGCATCATATTATACTACATATACACAGTACACCCGAAACGCAAAAAACGCGGATGGAACTAAAAAACTCTAAATATAAGCAAAACTACATTTTAATTGCCACGATCCTGCGTAGAGATTTCATAAATTCAAAAAACGTAACAACAATAGATATTTGACATCTCTTGTGCAGATACTGAACTTCGTTATCCGTTATTACAACAGAACAGTTTCCTATAATAACAGCCTGACCAAAAACATGAGTCATCACATACTCATCTACTTTTTCAATTCACAACTTTCAGCACTCAAACTAACAAAAACGGTAATAGCTTTGCGGTGAAAATACTTTTCTTAAGTCCACGTACAAATGATGGAATCGTACCTATGTGTTGTGGTGTGGCGAGGAATGTATGTTTCCAACTACCTTGGTTGCCGGCAGGCGGCAGCACTGAACACTGAGTTGCGAACAACTTCTCAACAGTTTGACCGCTGCTAAGTTTGCACGGCCTTTTCTAACCAACAATTTACAAGACACAATTGCAACTTGGAGATTGCTTCTGGTTTTTGCTTCGTGAAGATGTAAATAGTTATACGTAGTTTGACAAGTAAATCTAGACTAGAGCTAGAAAGTTTAGTTGTAACGTAACGTAACTTAATGTAAGATTTATTGTTAATCTTCTATACATAGTTCGACTAAGATCGTTAGGGATGTGGAAGTTATGAAATAACCATAAAGTAAAATATCGAAGTATAGATTGTGTTAGAATTGGAAAATGGATATGAAATGTGCTAAATATTAAACTAGAATGTATACTATTTTTACTAACCTGTATTCATTTCTCTTTTCAGGTAATTACCCCAGTGTAAAGCTCCCCATTCAGTGCTGCAAGAACTGGTCTTACACCTTAGATACGAACACCTCAATTTTGAGTAAGTCTAAATTAAATTTAAAAAATAGCCCACTTTAATATTGGTACTCATTCTTGGTGAATGAGCATATACGTATTATATGTAAAGTAACGTATTGATAGGTGAGATGTACCTGAAACATAGATTAAATCAACAGCTTGCTCTCCAGCACAAATACTGTTTCCATCAGGCACTTTAATATATAAAGACTGTTCTCAACAGTCGACACGTTTTACCAGAGATTTTTTCACAACCTTCAGTATTATATTGCCTACATCCCGGCCTGTTGAAAGTTTTCGAAAATTTCTCTTGTGTTTTGAATAATTTGCCAAAGCTGCAACTGCCTTTGCGAGCACCGCGTCATCAAGCTTCACTGCTTATGCGCGCACGATGCATTTCCCTCCCTGGCTGGATGGCTGGATGGCTTGCGGTTTATTTATAACTTCGTCAACAAGTTGTTGGTTAAAACTTAAAAGAAACCCCGGCTGCCATGACGCACTCAAAGTAACCACTCATCAAGGTAGGATGTACTCGGTGTGGTTCAGGTACCATGGCTGACTTTCAGGTCAACGTGGAGGAGCGGAAAATGCTCATTAAAACGTAACACGCAATTATTACATATTTTCCATCAAATAGATTCCTAAAATAATTTCCTAGGGATGATATTCAGGGCTAGTTAAACCGGATACCTGGAAACCCTGATTGGGGATGTTTTGTAAAACAAATGCTCTATAGTTTTCAGGGTAAACATGGAACGAAACGAACGAAACACTTATAAATTGGTCTTGCACACACAAAACTATCAGAAGTGGGATTTTTACATCGTTCACAAATGTCCGTGCACTTTTGTGACATCCTAAAACTTACTGGGTATAAAATAAGTTAACATTAAACAGTAAAAATGTTTTCTTGCACTTGTTGGACATACAAAACATCCAGAATTCAGAATATAAATCAAATCCTGCAACAAGCTTACATTTTTGTAATCAGAACAATCAGAATTAAACGGAAGGAACTACCAAGAAGTGGGTTTAAAACCCAACGGAAAGTAAACATTTCATTATATTTACTCGTAACGATTCATGTTGTTTAATAACAAGCAATATGAAATTATCGTTTTGATGATAAAATTTGCAAGGACGTAAAAATAATTCAACTACGGCCAACGGAACCGCATATGCGATACTTCATCGTATAACGAATCCACTTTTGTAACAATATTTCTAGTACTTGTTTCTCCACATTATTACACCATTTTGTCATGGAGCTGTTTTGTGTGCGATTTTTTGTTTTTCTCGTTGGTTTGTTTGTTTGTTTGTTTGTGAGTTGGCATTACGCCAGCGCAACATGGATACATTGTTGATGAGAGACAGTTTCAACTTTGCCTCGCGCGCATCCAACGAAGCGAGTATTAAATTCGATTGATTTCGATAGGGAATACTGTTCGAAAAAGTTGAATATTTCAAATGGTAAATCACACATTTCTAAATCATGTATTATCAGTATCAGCATAAGGTGGACATCCAATTGCGCACCGCATGTAAAATAACAATGGCCTCGAACTTTATTAGTTTTTGGTTGGCAGCGAACGAGGGTATTCAAAATGGTTTCGAACAGATTTGAATGGATATTACTAGAACTATTCGTTAGTAGGATTATGAATAACTCACTCTCTGAATTTCATTGTGTATTTAAATTCAGTATTTGAATAGTTTGATCTTAAGTTTCTTGTACTCCCGATGCATTGAATAGAATCTCGCTTAGTATTTTACAAAACGACGACTTAAACAACTGTTTCGAGCTTTTTATGTAGGAGCAGAACTATTGTGTGGTAGAGACAAGACTTGTCACAGAGTTGCGAAGGATAATGGCAACACTGTATGAGATTACTGGGCCATCGGCAAGAAAATAGTGAGCATTTTATTTGCAAAACGTTTCAAACGGATGATGCACAGTTTACTTGTACTAATAAAACAATTATTGTAGGAATTGAAGTGCAAGTGAACTTAAATTATGTGTTTAACGTTACTAATAAGAATGTCTAAATAAACGAAATCTAAAGTGGAATTTTAATATACATGGCTGAAGTTTTAATAATTAATATTTTTACAATTATGGTGGAAATAAGAGAAAAATGTATGATATTTTGCACCATTCAAATAAAATGCTACAATTATTATGGTAATGCAATTGAGTAAAATGACAAAAACCAATGGGGAATTTACAAAAACTGATCCTAGATTTGTGTAAATAATCTATCAAAGCAACAAGTGTTATAAATAATACAAATTTTTTTATTGAAGTGCCAACATAAAAGAAAATTGTAGTACGGTCATGTACAACAGTTTCTCAGAGCTTGAAAGGTCGAAGCACTGTTGTAGCTGCAGATTGTTGTTGTATTTCTAGTTGTAAAACGAGCCTTAAAGCTGTTACCACACCCTGGAGCCCATTGCTAAATATTAAACACACAATTAAAGCGATGTGAAATTACAAAATAACACCGAAATAACACTTTGTGTTTAGTGGTGATATAAAATATTCCGCTCTATGAGGGTTGAAGGGGAAATGAGTAATGAAATATTTACTACCTGCAAATAAACCCCTGTACTGACCCTTGGCTTTATGACTGGTTGATGTGACCTCCTCGCATGTATTACTCCTTAATGCAGTCTGGACAGGGGGGGGGGGGGGGATTACGTTTCAAAGCCAAGAGTTGACGTTCTGACGTCACAATGTACTCCTTGCAGCTGCTTCTTTCAAGTATTGTAGACGTGCCTTAATATCGCTTTACATTATTTCAAATTGCTATAGTTTGCATGTTGGACAGCGTATTCGCCATCAACTTCATATTTGTTTCGGTTACTGCTATATTGAAGGAGATTGTAAGCATGAACCCTTAATATTAAATTACTTAGGTGTTTACTGAGCGTATATACGTAACATACTAGACGCGCGTGGTCGGGTATGGTTTTACCTATACCAGTAATGTTAGCGATACAGTTTGCCCTGTGTTTCAATATTAAATTATCTCATTTAGTTATCTTAGAATTTACGTGTTTAAAGTATCCATGAAGCATA
This sequence comes from Isoperla grammatica, assembly GCA_945910005.1. Classification (NCBI taxonomy): domain Eukaryota; kingdom Metazoa; phylum Arthropoda; class Insecta; order Plecoptera; family Perlodidae; genus Isoperla; species Isoperla grammatica. The sequence continues at coordinate 2,793,121 of OX246741.1, read as the reverse complement.
TTATCTGTTTTATGTTAATGGAAATTTAATATCTATTTGAAATTCCCTCAAGCAAAGCAGTAGTGGTAACTAGAACATTATCGGTATAGGTAACTTGATCACGGTTAATTAGGCCGTTTATATGAGGATAAAAGCAACGTTGCATCTTTACTCTGAATAGAGTTGCTCGGTGTTGTACTTGCTTGTATTCTAGTCCCACGTAGAAACAGGAGACATAATAAAACACTTTTAATACCAACGTTTCACTGTGGATATGAAACCAGCTTAGTGGAAATTCATTTTAACATCTTCATAAAGATTCAACGTGAAACTCTCGGCTGAAATACAATTAGAAACGAATACACAGCAATTCTGTGCTACTAAATTATGTCGTACCAGACGAGAACTTTAGAATAATTTTCGCATAAGTTGGACAATATTTTTGACATTGTATTTTGTATATAATTGATTTCATGTTTAGCTTCAAATTTAATTATAAAGACACGTAATAAAAACAAAACTTTAATTAAATAGAGCCTACTCCAACCGTACTCCGTGGTCTCAGAAAATTGAAACGTTACCTCTGTATGAACGGCGTGGGAAATACAAAATGAAGACGCTTCCACAACGTCTGAAGACATCTCTTAATCCCCCTACTTTAAATTCGAATAAACATGCTCTATTTGACAAAGTTTCACTAAGACGAAGCCTAATTGGCTTTCAAATGCGTTCTTGTATACTCGAGCTCGGCAAATGCGCGGAAATGACGTCATTCGAAGTGTCTGAATCCAGAGTTTACGAGCGTAAGTTGGCGAGCCTGTGCGCTCACGTCGCATACTCAACTATTTAGCTCTTACCAGGGATGCAAACTTGCACACACGAAATAAAGTGTGAAATGAAGGAAGAAACACACCATATGGGGTGGTTTTGTTTATTGTTAGCACAGTTTAGAGTTGAACACCACCACCTAAAGTTAAAAAGTGTTTAAAAAGCATAGGGTTTCAATGCTTATATCTAAAATAAGTCCCATTACTTTTCAATACCCTACTCCGGCCCCAGAAAAAACTTCAAAAAGTAGTGCTAAAGGTTATATTGTTTGTTATGCCTCTTGATACTTAGTGGTACTTGAAACTTAGTATTTGGTTTCATTGTATTCTTGCTTCCACTAATTAACATCCAAGGTAGGATTACTTGGGCTCTTTTTCATTAATTTCTATAATTGACTATTAAAAAAATAAATGTAAATTGTGATAGTAATACAATTAATATAAATTGAAATGACTACAAATCATGGGATACTTATTTACAATATTATATAATACAATATTTGTATTTGTATCGTCTTGGATAATAGACAAAACATACGCCTGTATTGATCGAGAAGTAAGTAATATAGAGTGAAACGCACTTATGCATTTCCTGTCCTCCTCATGCAGTGGAACGAGGGACACTCGTAATGCATTCGCTAATATGAGTACATTGAATAGTCTGCGAACTATTGCATGTTGCAATGGCAGCAAACATGGTAAACATATCGCATGAGCAGTCACTTGGCGTTTGAAACTTTTCTCAACTTTTCTTCTCGATAAAATGCATTTCCTTCGCTTTCAACATTACAGACTAAGTAGTAAGTATACGTATACTACACTTTCCTTTTTGCGTAAGTCAATGTTTTCTGTTATGAATCATACATAATTCTGTATAAATATTAAAATACTCACTTGGATACTGACAGAACGCAAAAGGGATTTTTAAATATTCCGAGAAATATTTCAGTTGACATTTTTTTTGACATTAGAGAGACTTTTAGAAGCTTTCGACTCTTTTACTCTTGAAGGGTTCGACTAGAGGAAAGCCTTGGGAATGTCAAGCTAAAACGCATTAGCGTGAAATATCCTTATGCTGTAAGAGAAATGCTTCGCATGTAGATTCGTGGGTCTATAGAACGAGTCATGGGAAAAGTCGCTCAACGAGGAAGAAATACAACGTTTAGCTTCATGGCAGTTACAGTAACACCAAAATAGCAGTTTTCTGTAACACCAATGGTAGCAGTTACAGTTACACCAATGGCAGTTTACAGTAACACCACGTAACACCAATGGTAGGACTAGGAGTTTACTTAACACCACTGGCATGCAACTGAAGTTAAGATAACGTGTTTAAGCATGTATATGTTTTCGAAGTTTACCTTACACGTTTTTAGAACGTTACTATTTCCAGTACGGATGTTCAATTGCTTGTTAAAGCAATTAAAAAGTTATTGTTAATTTGGTTAAATTTTAATTCTAAAAAAAACTATAATTTTAGCCATATAGGCCTACTCTGTTTGTAGCTGAACTATTTTAAAACTTTTATTATCGCCAAGACAATGAATTTGAATTTAAATATTATTATTAATAGGAAACAAACAACAGACAACAGACATTGATTTGTCAGTGCAGATCTACTAACGTTGTTTATCCATTATTTACAACTTAGAGATGTACCACACATAAACCCCGTGATGGATATCACAAAACACGGTTCTGTCAATGCCATGATGTCCCGAGAGGAGCGCGGCCGCACATCACAGACCTGTGACAGAGGTAAAGCAACGAGTAAAAAGCATTGCTTGCAATAAGAGTATGTGCTCACTGCATACAGCATATGCACCGGAGTATTCGTGTAGCTGGTCGTGGGCGGGTAGAGCTATGCGAGCACATGAAAGGAGCGGGAATTGAATTGTGTTAGGTGTTCTGGGTGGCGGTGGAGGGAGGTGGAGGGAGGTGGAGGGAGGTGGTTCTGCCACCGACAAGCATACAACGCTTCTAAAAGGGAAATATGAGACGCCGGTTTTCCCGAGGAAAATGTTCGTTGAAGGAAAAACATCTATAGGGGTGAACAAATAAAGTTATTGCGAGGGAAGCTGGATGCATTTTGAGTGGATATAGAAATGTGATTTTATTGTATACGGTTGAGAGTGTGTGAAGATAAACTGAAATCGTTTTGAAATGAATAAGCGTTTTTCCAGTTCGGGAATTGGGGGAAAATTCATGCGAGGACGGGAGTTTTAGTATAGGGATGGGGGTCACGGGGGAAGGTTTACCTCAATTGTGATACAAGGATTTGATAACGAAGTTATACATCTGAAGACAATATTGTGAGTGAAAAAAAGATAAAATTGAAATAAATCTTTAGAAAAAAACTAAAAATTGTGTGAGCGTTTTGCAGTTCATCGAGTTTTACCATTTCGGCAGTTGAAACACATTATTCACGAATAGTCTCCCAGAGTCGTGTTGAATCATTGCTGATAAAATCTGCGATACAACTAAAAACATGTAACTGCGATGACTAAACGTACTTTTCCAAGATACTCGGCTTCCTTGTGTAGATAGTGCTTCCCTACGTCAGTGTTTCCCTGTCTATTTAAAGCCACAATATCTATGTAAGATAATAGCTAACTATACACGTTGAGCTCCACATTTTGATCTCCGTTCTATGTCCTTTATTTTGACTCGTACACGGTTGCCACATCTACAAGTAAACACATTTCATACACCACAAGAATTATTCTCGTACGTATATCAAATGGTTTTGAGGTTAAGACTTTCCACGTGGAATAGAATTAATGATGGATTGTTCTATATGGTACCATTAACACTGATAAATTACTCAGAAAATACCCGGACGGTCCGGGTATTTTCTGAGTTTCACGGGGCGAATCTGTGCACAAGGGATGCTGCAGAGAGAAGGCCGGGGAACGAGTGAGGGTTGAGCAGGTATTTAGGGGAATCAAATTTAAAACCTCTTCCAAAACAAAAGGGCGAGAAAATTGAAAAGCTTTATAAAAGAACATATGGAAATAATATGTTGAAAGAAATGGATTTTGGTAAATGGATTTCGGTGCAAAATAGTGGTTTATTATTGGTTCACAACACCATTGAAAGAAGATGGTAGTGATGTTTTATAAAAATTGAACATCAAAGGAAAGGTCAGTTAGGTTTGTCGAGGTAGGTATTACCTTAATAGGTATACTGTGACATGTTAATAACGCTCGTTTGTTTATATAATTTTTCTTTCTACACGCATAATAATAAATAAATATTCACTCAATTCAAAGCATTTTTCTACGTGTACTATAATTTTAACAATTGACTCAACACAATCTTGGCCGAATATTTGGTTTTTGGATGACATCGTCAGCAAGTGAGTTGCTGCATTATTTTAGTTTCAGTTTCTCATACTTATAAACAGAAATTTTTATATCTGTATGATCGATGCAAGAAGTTTCTAATTTCTGTAGGTTTTTTTGTACTCTAAAGAGGTTTTTGAGAAGTTGTTTTAGCCTCGTGTCATACAAATGGAGTCTATATTAGTGTCCATTAGTGTCCCGAGCGTGACAGGTACCCGTGTCGTGCGCTAACCGTGGGTGCGGTGAGGAAGGGGCGCCGGGAGTCGAACGCGGACCGCTGCGGTCTAGCACGATGCAGTTAATCGTCCAGGCCACGTTACGCTCCACGAAGTCCGCCCGCATTGCAGGAACAAACCGGACCGAAATATGGAGCCGTTATAATTTGATATATTCGTTTTATGTTATGTGGTTTATATAATTGTCTTGTTTTCGTGAACAAAAGATAAAATTACTTCTAACTAAAATTAAAACTTTAAAAACAATAATAAATGAATATTCTATATTACATTCGTGTACAAGAGTATTGTAAATTAATTAATATAATCTACATGTTGATTAGATCAAATCGTTATAAATAATAAAAAATATGATATCGTTTTAATATTTTTGTCTTATTTAATACATACTTCGTGTGTGTCTACCACGTTACTCAAACTATGAATGCAAGTCCGGTAGCAAAGACTCTCTTTGCCCACGTGATTCTACTACACTTTCACAACTCATCATAACGAACCCTGTTTCACAAACCCCATTGCTACCGCATTCAATTTACTTTCATGAAACTACGCCAAAATGCATTTTCCTTACAATGTGATTCAATAAGCGTACGGGATATCCTCGTTACGATATTTTCATCGCAATTGTATGATCAAAGAAATATGTCTGCCTTTCCTTGCGATCAGACAGATGTCTTCTGCTTCTCTCAAGCGCAATGTTGGCATAGAACGACTATGAGAGTCCTGCAGATCACATTGCACTGTTTGTTGAACCATTCAGACACGAGTGCGTATATATATATATAGGCTCCCAGTTCTTGGCAAGAATTGTTCGATACCGCTGATATCGGCCTCGCATTGAAAGCAATTCCGGGGCAGCGACAGACAACTCTAGGTTAGCTCCGGGCGCCGCACCAACCGGAGCCGGCCCGGAAACTCTCTTTATTTCTTCTTCTTCTTCTTCTTCTTCGTTATAACCGAGGCAGTGGGTACGTTCGTTCACGAGGAAAGTCTAAAACTCGAACCCTCGAGCCAAACGATTTAAGTAATTCGCGAGAGGCCTCGAAGAACAAGATATAGTTCGACCAACGGAAAAGAGACACCCCAAATAACTGGGAACTTCAAGAGTTTAGCTCCAAATACATCTAAACATCCATGACGTGTGTGTGTATAGTCCAAATCAAAAGAGTTTGTGCCTCTGTGACAACGATAGTTCAGAAATATTATCATCACAGCAATCAATGATGATGTCTCTAAAAATAGTAATAACAGGAATCATTTTACATCTTGTTCGTCTATTATGCTTGAAACATAACAAACTGATGTCCGATGATGTATGAACACGTGTGTGTGAAATGTGTCAATTGTTGCTATGACGGGCCGAAGTAATACGTCAATCTTATCACTATCGATTGATTCAAATCAATTCTGGTGGGTAAAACTCCACCCCTATGTCAATATTACATTTTTCGTGAGTATTTCTTTTACTGAATTTTATTTCAGCTTTGCATCGTGTAGAGAAATTGCTTCAGCCAGATGAATTGTATGTTTAGTGTATACCATCATAAATGATTGATAAATATATATCTCCCACTTCTATGATCGGGCTTTATCTATGAACGCTTTTGTTGATTCTACTGTTATGACTTATGTTGATTCTACTCCCTGTTGTGCTGTGCTATAATAAGTTATTTTTATTTGAGCGCCTGAATACAGATCAAAATATGAATACATGCATATGAACGAATGTAGATGTGCAAGCTGTGTACTGTGTACACCATGTGCAAGCTGTATACTGTGTACACCATGTGCAAGCTGTGTACTGTGTACACCATGTGGAATAATAGTAAATGTAATAACAATTTACCCAGACCGGAGATCGAACGCGGTACTTTCATCTCTTGTTACACCATACATAACGTTACTGTACAAACTACATATTCATCGACTTCCTATTATTGGTAACATAAAACAATCTCATTGGCATTCGCTTTATAATATATTATCTTGAAACATGTAGGCCTAGTTATTCCCCTTATTTATACACACATGTTTTGTATGTGGTTATCCATATGGATCCATATGGGCATACGCCTTAAAGGAACGCTGCCGTATATAGGCTTGCAATTTCCTCGTAGGGCAGTATACAACGTTTTTATTGAAAACTATGCGGTTCATAGAAGCAAAAAGGTTCAGTTATCGTTAACAATGTACCAAAGTACTATATTTTCATCTTTAGGCACCATTTGTATTATTAATTTTGTTTTTGTTTAGTTTATATATTGATTGTATTAACTTTAATTTGCTTCTATTTTCGTGTTGATATAAATTGTTTGTTATTCTGTGTCTTACGGCAACAGCTATGGCTGCAGAGACCAGTAAAGGTTGTTATTATTAGTAACATTATTCTATTGCCAGTGTTAAAAAAATTATAATAATGAGTACACAGTACAATGTTTTTGTTTCTACGATTTATATAGGCGTTACATTACATCCCACCTTTAATGCATGGACCGTTTACAATCCGCATGTTTTCATTTAATTCATTCGTTTTCCTTTTAGCTACTCTAACTGCCACTCTTAGCTTTTGTTGCGATTCAATAAAACAGTAACCTACATTTCTACTACAAAGAGATACTTCAAGAAATTTTTTGTCAGTACTTTTTTTAATCCAGTAGAATTGGTACAAATACTTATTATGTGCTTTAAATTGAACGCTCTAATTAAATTGAAATCAAGATGATTGAATTTACTCATCTGAATAATTACTATCATGTATTTATTGTGTGACGGTTCAACAGTAATGAAATTAATTTCCTCGTCAAAGGACTAAGTAAATAAACCGTTAATAGCTTGAATGCCATCAGCTCTTGTTAAGTTTGTTTAATTTTCATTGTATGAATTAAAATCGATACTTCCGACCCCAGAGTTAACAACCTAAGTGTATCCAAACTGACGTTCATAAGCTGTCATGGACGTTTGACGGACAGTAGCGCTAATTTAACTACACTGTCTGTATAAATACTTGGGGAGATCAATACTCCATGGAAACAATTTCCCAGCTCAATTGAGTATTGTTTGACATACAATTACCAGTGTGATGTTTTAATACCCGCACTGATCGATAGTTTTACTGCAGCAGGAAGGGAGATTGAGGGGGGGGGGGGGGTAGATTGGATTGAAATCGACCACTTGTGGCGTCCAACAGTGTATACATATTTTAAAAGAATCTGATAAAATGTGACACGTGGAATAATGTTTACCAGTGGGAAGGGTCTCTATTAGAAAAGCCTCGTTCAGCATAAATGGGGGGAGAATAAATAATTAATTGTCAATTCCTGTAATAACCAGATCGTTTTTGTGGCCGGTCCAAAATCAAAGGTGTTAAAGTAATCATAACAGCCAATTAGAATGTTATAAGAAGACACAATACGATATGCTTAAACATAATTCCAATAATATGATACGGTAATTTAACAGTCAAAATAAATATTTTCTTGAAATATTTCCTTTCCAATTACCGTATTGTGTATCCGAAACAATGATTTGCGATAACTTGTAACGATTATAACACAATGCCAGCAGTACGCTATAGTTAGGTGACCTGGAGGTGATGCGAAATTCATGCAGGTAAACACATTACCATAATATTTTACTTATTTTATTTCCCTTTTCAGTAACTTGGACAAAAGTTTACGGTTTATTTTTCTATGATTTAAAACCATCGAAGATCCAGATCAAAGAGAAGCTCGGCCAGAGATTTTTTGCAGTTCAACAAGATTGTTCGTTTACCAATGTTGTAACTGTTCGATTTTTCCTTGAAACTGTTATTTGTTAGTTTTATCGCTGACGATGTTCGGTTCTAACAGTGAGTTATGCGAGTCTCTGCTGAAAAATGCAAACAAGAAGAAGAAGTATGTCATTCAAGAAAAACTTCGTTCACTTAGCTCGCGCTTAATTATTGGCTCATCCAATCTATGATGCAAACACGGACTAGTTTTAACCCGCTGAGCAACTCTTCGGAAATAAGCAAAAACTGCCGACACATTTTTATACAAAAGGATATTTTGATAATGACAAAAAATTCGATCAACTTGAAGTAAGTTAGCTTTTGAAGCGGCTCGGATACCCAATCCCTAAACCTATTGTTGAGCGCTTTTGTGTATTATTACTTAACAACGGATTTATAGATGTTCACTCTTTGATGGATTTTCTTCTCTCGAGAGCGTTTCACCCTTCCGCCATCGAATAAAAGCCAAAAGAAGAAAACACCAAAGAAAATATTATTTGTTGTTGAGTCAAACTCAAAGGCTTTAAAACATTGAATGAATGTGTATTTGCAGGGGCGAGCTGATAGCATTTAAGTGGTGAAATAAAGGCAACAGTGCGAGAAGGTTACCAGACGATAAACCAAAAAAACAGAGGGTTAAAAACACAAGCGGCCATTTCTACTGTGGCAATAAAGTAGGAAAGAACAATGGCGACCTCGTAGTTTATTGGACAACATAGTACAGAAAACATTCCAACAAAAACAACTGAAAATACAAGGATTATTAACTTGATATTAATGCTTTGATTTTTATAGCCAACAAAAATATTTATTAGTACCACTCTCATCGTGATTTGTATTTGCACAACTGGTGCATTACGTCTTTATAGCATTTAAGAGCTGGTCGGAGTCCACATGATTGGCTGCACAACTTTTATAGGCACTTCTGTAAAATAAGACCTGTGACGTTTGATTTTGTAAACCGACGTATCCGTGTCCTTAACGACTCGTCATGAGACTTATTGACAACACGGATGGTCTCATGTGCTCAGATGAGTGAAGCTTATCAGCGCCAGCTCTCATGAAGAAACAAACACAACGAAACTATAATGAACAATTTCTATATCGAACGCTCAAAGTTTAGTTTCTAAAACTGAATGCTGTATTTACCACAAACCATAATGGTAACATGTTCAAGTGAAGGTTCAAGCGGTTCAAGTGAAAGGTTCAAGTGAATTTCACTTGATTTATTTCTGTGTTTTGTTTGCGCTGTCGAAACACATTAACGGCAATCAGTGAGTGTTGGATTTGGGATAAGACTTTATTTTTATGCTCGCAATAACACGCGCAAAGAACGCGATCAAAGCAAATGTTGGAAAGAACAATACAAACGGTGTATCTCCCTCCCCATCCCTACTATCCCCCACCCTCCCCCTCCACCCCCAAAGCGATGTTTGTTTTCTAAACCACTAATTCGTTTCCTCGGGTTTACTTGCTGTAATTTGTGTAGTAAAAATGTAAACCTGTACCTTAACTCACCCTTGGTCAAAAAACCTTAATAGACGCATTCTCATCACATAAAGAAATATGTTTGTAAATGTTTTAAAAGGCTGTGAAATGTTTACTGAATATCTGCATAGATATATAGATATATCTTAATGATCCCTCTATACGCAAGCGAAACCAGTCACATTATTCTGTCAAAGCAATCCAAACCGTGCGTGCGTGCGTTTAATTTGCATGTATCACATTGCGTGTCACAGTCGAGTACATATTTACATTTACACATACTCGGGTCGCCGGTATCTATTTAAAAATTAAACCCTTATAAGTAACGGACATGGGCCACGAGATCCACTACACAAGCGGCCAGTATCGAAGCTCGATGCGCCTCACTGCGATAAAAATAAGTACTTGCTTCGCGTCTAGAGTGTTCATGATACAGACTATGTGTTACGGTTTAAGAGGAAGGGTCTAAACCCATGGGCTATCGCTGCTATAAATTTCATCCGGCCCAGACTTGATCGGTTGATAATTTACAATATATTCTTCGTTCACTGTAGCGTTCTAACGTAGCTGGTTTTCACCGTATCTGCTATACAGCGAATAAGGTGCAATAACTCATATGTGGGCACACTTTCTTATATTAATACTGAGAACCAGGTTTCTCTGTAAAAAAGGCAATATAAGTATCACTATGCTTTAGAAAATGGATGCATGCATACATATAGTAGACGTTCTTTTCAGAACACCTTCAAAGCAAGTGTCTAAAATTAAAACGCACAATCCATTAAATCCACAATCCATGTCAAATATGAATCAAAATATGCGCCATGCATTTCTCTAACTGCAGTTTGGGACTTGTTTTATTATAGTTACTAATGCAGAATACCCTATACATAACTATAGTAACTTGCAATGACATAATAATAGGACCTTCAATTATTCAAACTTCAACATATCTTAAATATTAAGGTACGGTAGGATAAACAAAATTGTAAAATGCAAATATTTTGTTTCTCTCTTTTAAAAATGTGTTTCATGGAATCAAATAATGTGGACTGTAAAATGCTAACTTTGTCTTTTGCTATTAGCTGTTTCGTATGTTTATACTTAGCATAAAAGTATAGCAAACATCGCCTCCTGGTAGTCCACAAAGATGGACTCCATTCTAACGTCTACGTTTATGCACGTTTAAGTACATTTGCTTCCAAATTGAAAAGCAACTGGGTTTCCGTCTTCAAAGCTATGTTAGTGCTCAAAGTACGACTGCAGTGCAGCCACCACTACGGAAACACTGTAAATGTAAACTCATGTACCCGTATGTTATGTATGCGACACGTGGACGGGTAACAAGAACACACAGAAAAACTCAGCTGTAATGCTTCAGCTTGTTGGAAACACAGGTTTTAGTGTTATTAATAAAGTTTGGTGACATTTGTGTGGTTAGGGTCACACAGATGTGACTGTTGCTGCCATGAGAGAGAAAGAGAGAGCTTTGAGAAACTTTTGGAGACAGACGAGGAGATAGAACATTAATTTTGTTGAAGACAGGAAATTTAAAAAATCTTTGCCTTTGTAATTAATTATTAAATACATAAATAATAGAATAGATAGTTGCAGCGCAAAAGGGACTTTTTAGCAGCTTTGGTATCAATAGTTTATTCTCCACGCCCACCAATATGATTTTGATTTAATCAAACTTGACGAAAAAGTGAAATCCTTCCTGAAGGACTTCAGCAGAACTGAAAGTAGAGCTAAGGCTATTCGCTTGGTGTGTGGCTATCGTGATATTACATTACTGGTTTAACCCTATCTCAAGAATGCTATTCGTTCGTTTCCGTGTCCGGAACACCGTTCTAGACAACTAATTTCCAAAAATCCGCCACTTTTATGGCTTTGTCATTTGCTAAAATTAGATCCTCTATTGTACAAGTCTGCTCTAGATTTGGGCAGACTAGCAGGTGCTGGGGATCCTGAATCTGTCCGCATTCACATGGTTCGTGATCCTCCAGAAATCCCCATTTCCTCATGTTTTCTTTGCATCTCGACACTCCTGTCCGCAATCTGTTGAGTGATTTCCAGGTGATGTATGGGAGTTTAAAACCAGCAGCGGGCTCCTCCGTCAACGCCATTATTGGACTTGGTATTCGGTTGCTCCAGATCTCAACTCTACGGTTCCCCGGGCTTGTTTTTAAAGGTTCAGTTGTCTTCAGGAAACTCTTCCTGGATTTGAGTCTGGTGCGCTGCACCTCATGTCCAGACATAGGATGACGTATGTCCGTCAGCTGTTTCTTCCTCTCCAACTCTGCTGCTACCTCTCTTCTTACCGCAGGTGGTGCAATGCCAAGCAATGTGTATATCTTGTCTTGTATTGAACTTACAAGATGTGAGAATTTACACAGTACCCAGTTGTTAATGCTCTAAAGAGGGTTTAATGCTTCGAGAATTTGTGGCATAATTGTTATTTTGTATATTAATACTATAATAGTAATCGAAGTAACAATTCTGCTGATTATTCTATAAGACATATTTATCGTAATTCGTACTGTCTATAATACTCATACAATTACTGTGTTTTCACTTTTCCGACGTGTGTGAAACATTCTAGAAAGATGAGGAAAGTATCGGTTTAAGAGCAGAATCATTGAAAACAGTCACGCTGTATATCCGAGTGAAATGTATGACGTTATGAGTGCATGCGAGGTCGGGCCCGGCCGTGACTGGAGAAGTTTATAAGTTGGCTTGAAAACGGAAACGACTCATGCAGATATTACGGTATGTATAACGTATGCATGGGTTTGTGTGAGGTCGACTGAGGACGGCTCATCACGCGGCCATGAAAGCACAAGTTGTAAACTTATGGGTCGCCAACAGGCGGTGTGGATGACGCCAGACGGAGACAAACTTTCGAGGTATATAATCGCCACGACAGGGTGCGCAGTTTAGCGGCGGTTGTTGGAACCAGATGACAGTTGCGGTATATTACGGGTGTTGTTTCTGTCTTTTGAATTTTTCGTATGAAACCTGCCCAGGGACCAGTCATGGGGGGGGGGGGGGGGGGGCATTCATATATGACGCCAGCATCCACAAAGTTACTGTGGAACAGTTATATGGAGGAAATTACATTATCTCAGTGTTTTGCTCTCCAGTTTGAATGTGTTTTCAAAGTATTTCAGAAATGAAGCTCAAGATTTTGTCTGTGTCTCTTCTGTTATCACAAACACCGACCCCCAACACTAAACTTCATACACACATTTTAATTTCCACAACATTGAATTCTAATGCAACAGTCTCGAGTATTCGTGCGGATTTCTATAGTTAATTACGTCACGGTGGTTAAACCCAATGAGATCAAATCCCTTGTCTAGCTGCAGCAGAAGGATTGTTTGCAATAACATTTCTCTAGTGGTAAAGGGGAACAGGTGCAGGTATTGTGCGCTTTGTTAAAGTTAAACACTATTATTATCCACTTGATTCTCTTTATGGAATACTTAAAGGAGAGATCTTTGCTAAAAATAAAAACAAAATACAACCCCAAGTGCTCTGAAAATGAATTGGATATTGTTTTGTTTCTCGTATGGAGAACATGAAACGTAATACGTATACAGATTCCCTCGGAAAATGCATCCATATTTCTCCAATGTGTATGGTTGGTTTACAAAGCTAATGTGATGTGGGTTTCTGTTCTTGTTTTGCTATATTTATATATATATATAGATCTCTAAATAGTCCTTAATCCTGTGTGTATGATATATATAGATCTCTAGAGTCCTTAATCCATGTGTGTATCTGGCAATGTGAGTAAAACCGCGCAAAATCAAAGGTTTTTAGTAATATCTCAAAACGCTACATAATATTAAAAAAGGGGGTGTTTTCATAAAAATAAAACACTAGGGGCCGGTATTTCAATGTCTAGTTAAAATCTACTTCTCAGTTAAATTGTTTTCACCATGACAACGGCCAATAGAAATACACCAAACTTGGCTTACCTGACAGTTAAATTTACTTGACACTTTAACTGGACATTGAAATACCGGCCCTAGAACAACCAAATCTGCAACTTAGCAAGCATTAAATGGTTGTTAATTTGGAAATCAATTTATTATTAATTCATTTTTTTGGTACACAACTAACAGCAATATAGACTTAAATATTTGGAATTTTCTAAAGTCAGGTTTTAATTCTTATGAAACTAAATGTTCGTCAGGATACAACTTTTTGAATATGGTGTAGCATTAAAGATATTATTAAATGCGTTCATTTTACTCAATTTGTATAGGGAGACTATACTAATTCCCGTAAACGAGTACTGCTTCCCATTCCACATTTGTGGCCCACTATCAATATATATATAATCATTACAATAATCATTTGTTGTAGTGTCCATTTCACTGTCAACATTCAATTAAATTAAATAATGGAAATACAGACCTTTTCACACAGTCGCGCTAACCAAGGCTACATTACACATTCGTTTAGCCAGACTATGCGTACGGAAATAAGATCTTATTGTAAATCGAATGTGTCTTTTTAAATCCTTTTACTGATGTTGTGTAGAGCTTGCTACACTTTACGCCTTACACCTTACGCATTAAGCATTACGCCTTACGCATTACGCAACAGACTTTAAGAATAGCTCAAATCGATAGTGCGCTGTCTACAACATGGCAGATCACTTCGCTACTCTATAATTTATTCCTGCCTTGAAGTGTTTTCATCCACCAATGCTGCAACACAATAGAGTCGTACTTGTATCACTAAGCCGTGTGTGATTCTTCGGGCGTACTTAACATGGTCTGCGGGCTTACATAACTGACCTAGCCCCTTCATCCACTCTCATCCACGCTTTGTTATGGAAATGACAAGTGCGGTAGATCGAGGGATCTTCAGACTTAAAGAACCCACCCTTTAATGCAAATAAGAGAGCTACAAACATGTCTACGTGTCCAAGCCTTAATATTAGACAGTTGTGAACATTCTAATCTTTATTCACGCGGAAATGTACTAATTTAATATTACAATATCGCCAACGGCGCAGGAAATACTAAATGAGAGGGTGCATTACTTTCCACTGAACTTATTTCTACAATCTTATAACCTTATATTTTAATTCAAGTAATTTATGCTAGTTTAACTGCTAGAACTATGATTTTTAATACTTTGCTAAGCATATTTGTGTCGTTTTGTAGAATAACTCAGTTACACGAATACAGTCGAAAAGGGTATTACAGAAGTGTGTTTCTCTGTCATTCCAACTAAAAAGTCACCCATAACGCAGATGTTACATGACAATCTTGAATAAAGTCATAACTACAAGATAAAACCACTAACTAGAACATACTAATCATTGAGACCTATCGCAGTGTCCCCTAGAATGAAGGTTATTGTTTATAATTATATGACAATTGTGAATTACTTTTTAAAAACCTTTTCACCTAATGTAAGATTTCCATTTATTACAAAATATCTTCAACTGATGTACACGAGACTTAGGATTGACTGGTTTAGCAGCTTATCTGTGAAGCATGTTAAACTAAGAAGCAACCGTGATACCCAAGAACTTCGCTTCGATTAGCGTATACTCGTTTGCTTGAAACAATTTAGAAGTTCGACCCGACCGAGGCGGCATTCAGTCCAAATCATTTCCGTCAAGCATCCTGGTTTCCATTTATCGACTGAAACAAGTTTCCTCTCTACATAAGCCAAGCTGCACATCTCAAAACGTGTGAATTTGTAATTCCCAGTTTCTGTCGGATGTGATTTGCTTCTACATCAGCCGAGGCATTATTTCGGCAATACTGTACCTTCCTGCCTTCCTTCCTCTCTCCCAAATGATCCTCATCCTGTCTTCATCGCTCCCCTCCCCCCCCCCCTTCTCCCCCCCCCCCCCTCCCATCACGGTGTCAAGTAATCAACTCGGCGCCCCATTTAGAACCGACTTTCAAAAGTAACGAACTCGCATTTATCATTATTAATAGTTTTGGACTTGTAGCCCGGGTCGATTCATTATTCTCACTCTCATAAGTTTGGTCGGTATAATTGTTTCCTGCTGTCCACCCAGCTTGCATGATAACCGGGCAGTGTGTACAACCACTCGGCGCCACTCACCGCAGTTGCGAGGACCAACGGGCGAGTAAATTAATCGAGCAGAGTGTTTTGACCAAAGCGTTTACAAGAACCGTAAGTGAAGACGTACGTATTGAATGTATTCAATTGTAAAACACGTGAGCCTCCATATGGCAGATAAGCTTCCACCCTCAACAGCTGCTGCTCGCTTCATGTTGATTTATTCAAAGTATAAATGTTTTTGTTCTGCAAATCTATCAACACATTATTACATAAACAAAGCGGGTCTTAGTCATATTTTTTCATTAATAATGTTCTACGCAAATTGAGTATGTCTAAGATACGATTTAGAAGTGTAGCATTGAAGAAAATCCACACTTTTATTATGTTTGTTGGTATCGTTAATTGTGGGGGGGGGGGGGGGGGTGAATACTCACATAGCTTGACCAAGCGGTCAAGCTATACCCACTTCTCCCTCCCCTTCGCCTTCTTTGACGTAAGTCTAGATCACATTTTAGTTCTAACCTCGGAAGCAGTTCTCATTTCACTTTCCAATAGTTATTTTTTCCCCTTACTCTTTCGATTCAGACCATTCAATCATTGTCTCGATTAGCCTCGTTGCAAAAATATGAGACGTTAAGCCCAAATAATCAATCAATCGACCATTCAATGCAAATTGTATGTCGATAACAATATTCACGCAAATTTTCTTAAAGCTGCATACTTGTTAAATGCATAGGGCTCCCACATATGTACTTGTTTGAAGCTAGTTCATACCATTATGGTGTCCAAGTGATTTACAACAACACACTGGTGCTTGTGTAATGCAGGTTTTCTCTTTTATAAGAACCGTTACTGTCGTGATGATTTGTTACCAGATTTTAGTTGGTGAACGTGTACAGTATAGTGTAAATAGTTTTATTTTCAAATGTGCACTAGAATTCCGCGATAACATAATATTATAGAGTCAGGTATAGCCTTTCATGTCCACTGCATTTGCATTTAACATTGCATCCACTAAATCATCATATCCATTTACCCCCTTGAATGCTGCGTTTAATATGTAAATACATTGCACAACATGTAGAACTTTCAATGAAATTTTCATGAAACAAATAACAATATTTTACTGCAATGCGGACAAGTGCATTATGCAACGTAGCCATTCATTTTCGCTGAATTGTGTGCTGTTCTGTGTAATATTATCACCAACTAAACCAATTTAAATATTTCTCAATGAGGAAATTCTTGCGTCGGTTTATTTCCAAACTAGGGCAGAGAATTCAGAGCCACAGTCAGTCAAGTTGTGTTACAATGGGCTCTAGGCCAACTTACTCAGCCAAACTCGATGTCTCAAATGAAGTTCCCTCCAAATTACGTTAATTAGCCACAGCCTTACAAGACAAAAACAACCCCTCAACTGGGGTGAAAACTTTCCCGGGCAGTTCTTTTTGGCTTTAAAGGGGTTGAAGTCAATATCTCTTTCTTGAGCCCTTTTATCAATGACAGCTGGCGCGGCTGTCTTGGCATCAGTTATAAGGCAGGTCTCATACAAATTAATAAAAACGACTTTTTCATTGTAACTTCTCCTCAAGGGACCAGTTTATAAAAGTTAAATGAATAGAAAAGGTTCACTACTTCCTTCATAATAAACTAAAAATAAAATTTAAAGATAATTTATTTATATTTAAATGAAAGATTTAAAGTGAAATTTCTGTTTGATTGCACAAGGTTTATTACCCCCTGAACGTTCTCTCGTAAGGTTAGGATTTCTGTGTGTGCACCGTGATATATAGCTCACTTCTACACAGTCAGGTCTATGACACATCCATCCATAAAAACAAACATAATAACATCAGTTTTCATGGCAAACGTTAGATGTGTAAGCTTGTTGCCCGATTATGTCCATGGTTATATCCACTTGCAGTACGGAGTACTTTATCAATTGCAGCAGTTAGTCGGTACTTCATCAGAAAATTTGGGAGTATTTTCCGACAAACCTTGCGATTGGAAATGTGATCGGCATTGCAATTTCTTCATTCGAAGTAACCTCATTCAAATGAACATTGTGTGGGTTGTTGTTTTCCGACTAAGCCAAGTCTGTCCAAATATATGGTTGTCACATTGGATCCTCAAGAAATATATGTGTTCCGTAAACGAAAAGTGTGATGTACTTTAGAATTCCCTGAAATGTAATCGTAAAAGTTTTTTGGTGACGACTGTATCAAATAACACACTTTTATCTATGATACGAAGCGAACGAATCCCATTGGTCGTTATTTACGGACTAACGACCGACGATCGCAGACATCGACACAATTTCATTTGACGCAAACCTCGCAGCGTCTTCTTCTTCTTCTTCTTCTTCTTCCTTTCCTTCTCCTCTAATATGAGCGTCGCGACGCAGATAAAAACACTCACGCGCCCGCTGCGGAGGGACGCCTAACTAACTAGACCTAACGGGGGAACGTGCCTGGCTTAACGACAATGGAAAATGCACAAGAAACACATAACCCAGTGGTGACCAAAGAAGGAAGAGATGGAATCCCGATAAAAACGCAGACCCACGCACAAACACACATGGTATAAAATGGATATTTTATTGAATGAACACACCTAGGCTAGGACACAGGATCGTTATCTTCCAGTAAAATATTGAGAAGGAAAATAGGTTTCGTTTTACACTTGAAATGAATTGCTGTGGCACCAGAAAGGTGATTGGAGCAGGTTTTGTCGCAATCATCGTAAGATATACACCAACCACTACAACTGCCAACCATATACGCTCGTTATGTCTCCAGTTTGGTTTTATTCGTCTCTACTTCTCGGAAGAAGAAATCTGGGCAAAAGGAAACCATATATATATAACCAATGTACCGGAAAGTATACCTTTATAAGTTTGTACAATCGGATTCAAAATCATATAAACAATTTGTTAACTAAATAATTATTCAATTAAAGACAAAAATGTAAAACATCTTAAACAGTTCTCCTGAACCCGCCGACAAAACAAAAGCCCGACATATGGGCTTCTAAATATAACTCAGTTTTAAACAAAAGTAAACATAATTTATGTTCATCTTTAATAGAAAACGCGTCTCTTGAAATGAGAAGTCCGGAAGATATTCTTCTGTGCTCGTAAAAAGAACGAATCCCTGTTACGAAAATGTAAAATTGAGATGAGAAGAAGAAATAATAATACTCTTGCTCTGGGATGTTGTATTTATTACGTTTTCACTATTTCATAACAAAATGATTCATAGCAATGATATTAAAATGAATTGCTTTACGTAACAGAATAATATTAGATTGATATCTCTAGAAAGAACTATCTCAACAGTGTGGTTGTATTAACCATCTGCTTTGGTACAAGAACGAAGTGATCTTTACATCGTTTGGCCACCCCTAGACACAAAGGCGCCTTAATGAAACTGGGCTACACATTGCATATGCAGGTCACATCCCTACCTACTTTACACTCTACACTAAAAATACGACTTTAATTTCCCCGCACACCCATGTTAACTATACTTTCAAACGCCTTTAGTTCCAAATCCGTTTAACTGCTGATCTATTCTTCATCTCATTACTCAAGATACTTTCTGTCTTGTACCAAATTGAGATTGATAAATTACAGCGCCGTCTCATCTCATTTATTAGCTCGGTATGCAACTGAGTCGACAATAGCTGCAAACAAACATCTAATAACACAGAACGAAGAAAAATGACTTCGCTCCAGTTAGCTGTACAACAAATGAATTTCAAATCGCGATCAGAGATTCCGCGCGAAGACCGCCGTGTAATTTCAGAGTTCTTTAACATGGTTACGATAACACTTGGGACTTCCCACTTCCACATGGGCAAACACAAGGAGGAATCGTTTAACAGGGAAACCTGGATGCAGAAGCTTCTTCTCAGCTCGAGAGTTCAGAGTTGCCAATTACCTCGAAGCAGAACGTATCAAACACGCTTAAAACTGCGGAAAAAGCCATCTTGAAACGTCGAGTTTGGAAAAAAGAACAGCAGTTAGTACAGCAAAGAAACGCTGGGTGTAGGTATAGAAACTTTAGTGTTTACCTCACCATAAAAACTAATAAAAAACGAGTAATGGAAAAGAGACTCTAACCAGTGTGTATAAACAGCTGTGGAAACATTACCTTTATACGCTACATAAACGCGTTATTGAATTGTCATCGGGGACTATAAATAAAACGAGCACTATCAATAAAAAGTGAGTGACCTCGTCGAAGTTTAGTTGTATTGTTTATTATTAGGGGTATTTTTGTGATTTTAAGTCACAGTTTGACTGATTAACCGAATGCAATGATGGGGTACCGAAGACCCCAGGTGGTATAGTCCTATTGTTAGCGCAGCTGGACTCTATATAGATCCCATAGATAGAGTATAGATAAAGCAGAGCACGAACAAACAATGGTTTTTATGATAGCAGTTTAATGGGCATGTGTAATTCTAGCATATTTAGTATAGCTTAGCCATTTTCGTTGCGCGAGTAAATATTATCAGACCATTTTTTGATTGAGTAGCCTATAGGCCTATAAATCTTACTGTAATGTTTGTTTTTCCTTTTTGCTTTACTTATGCCTCTAACGTCGATGTCCAGTTAAAATGTCAAGTAAATTTAACTGTCAGGTAAGCTAAGTTTGGTGTATTTCTATTGGCCGTTGTCATGGTGAAAACAATCTAACTGAAAAGTAGATTTTAACTGGACATTGAAATACCGGCCCTTAATAATTTAATCTCCCATCGTCGTCGCACTAGCTCTCCTTGCCAACAGAATCCTCCAAGCGTACAGAAGGCAGAAATCCCTCATTTCTCCTGACCGTCCTCCAAACCTCACCGCAAATATCGACCATCCATTAAATCCCCCTCCCCGCTTTATTTGTTGTCTCTTTCTTCTGACTTCTTTGACCTTCCATTTGGTGGCCCCGTCCTTATCATTGACGGTTTCTTCACTTCTGTCTGCCAAATAAAAAAGAGCAGTGATTGGTTCATAGCAAGTCTCGTGGGGTAGCGGCTTGGTCGTTCGCTCTCGTCATCCCTCTTCTGATTTCCGGGATACGCGCGAAGCCTCTATTCAAAAACATGCGCCCCTTGAGCCCATCACCGCCCTCAACAACCAGTGTTGAGCGTGACATGTTTTTGGAGTGGACTGTAGCGACCCCTATGGATTCACGAAAGATGGCTTCGAAATGGCATCATTAGGAATGGTTTCTCAATCAGGTCTCCCTTGTCATGGACGATCAAGATGGTAACGGACAGTACACTAGAACTGAACTGGTCGAAAATATTTCTCTATTTGAACTGGAAAACATATTGTGTCAGTAGAAACAAAACTAACAAACTGAAATAACATTAGCCTAGTTTACATGGGGGGTTGAGTACGTTCTTCGTACTCAGTATCAATGTAAACACCTAGAAAACAGCCCTTTGACCACCAGGATTGGCAATAAAGTATCTGAATATATTATGCTTTATAACATCTATATGGCAGTGAACGATACACTGCAACTAATCAGTTACCTTTGAGTTGACCAGCCACACATATACATGCAAATATTGTAACTTCATACGCAGGTCTAGGAGTCAAGGCGCCCACCCGGCAAGTGGGAGACCTGAGTTCAATTTCCAGTTTATTTTTTTATTTCTGGATTTCACAACAAATCCACCCCCGAGAGGGTTCTCCAATAAATATCCTTTTGAATTGTTATTGATTTTTGTTGTATTTTAGGACCACATTTTTCCCGCGCTGCACTGAAGCACTAAAACCCTCAGTTCATAATTCATGTATTCAATGCAGTTGTGTTTCTAACTAAGCTTATCGCTAGCGTTAAATAATTTGAGAAGATTAATTGGAGGATTAAAATAAGTCTAGCTCGAATGGTTCTATTGTTTCCATGGGCTGACTGCGATCACTATACCCACATCCGTGCACTGTTGTCACGGAAGTGCAACAAGGTTAAACAATGATCGGTGGTAGAAAACATCAACATTTTTTATATTTTTTTTTTTTTTTGATAATGGGACAGAGTAGAATCTCGTTCAAAATCGCTCCAAAGTTTAATTTTTTAATTATATTTCACGAATGCACCTCGGAATCAAAAATCTGAGTCAACAGCGAACTGTGGTTTGGTAATCCCTACAAACTGAATGCTAAAAGTATCTAACATTATAACCAATATGGTAGTCATTTGCATTTAATCTTCACTACTAATTAAATAACTACCCTGCTGACAATAATATTGTTTATATTTATCATTCAGTATGTAGGCTTACCACACCACAGTTCGCTCTTAACTAAGATTTTCAGTTTCGAGTAGCATTCTTGAGATATAATTTTAAAAATGAAAATTTGTGTGGTTTTTAACGTGAAGCTACTTTGCATTCACGACTTTACGTTTGCCAGCATTATTCTTATGAGTCAGGAAAACCTCGGAAAAACCTCCAATCAACCTCCAACCCGCGACCTACCAAAAGATTCTCGTGTGTTACTTCTGAGTCACCTCTATTCGTATTTCACTAAACTTGGCCGCCCCCCGATCGGAGCCCATATAAAGGCAAACCGATTTAATCCATGGTTTGAACGCTTTGGTCTGTGTATCGGCCAACAGCGTATTCGATGAAACGTAAAGTGAATGAAACAAGCTTTGGCTGAGCTTGATACCTGTATATGAATGCTTTACGCGGGGCTTTTACACTCACATCCATCCCGCGGGTAAACCTGCCTCTATCGAAACGGAGAGATGAATCCATATTAACGTTTTCGATTTAACGTTACTAGTCATTAATTGGGGATTAAAGGATATTGTACACACTAAAGTTAGTTATACTTTAGGAATTTATTCAAGTAGATTACGTTGGTTTAGTTCTTTGTTGAGTTTGATGGGATTTGGATTGATTCTGGTTTAATGCGGTTATCAAATTTCACTATTCGGCAATGAATATAAATCGGTTTATCATATTCATAATTCAATACACATAATATGCCCGCTCAGTGCGTTTATCGTGAAGCTATTATTTCTAAAAAAAAGTTTAATTATATTTTCCTTTTCTCTCATGTCTTCATTTATTCATCAAATATTATCTTTAAAATGTTATTTCCATTTTGTATACCTGAAATACTAGGAACGTCGAAGGATGATATTTTTTAATTTTCTTTGTAGAGCTTTTGAATGGACATATAGGGAGGTTTGTTTTGGCGACAAAAGTTGTCCACGGACATACAATGTTTGTTATTACAACTTCAAAGTATGTAAATAAATTATGTGTACATGTAAATACTTGTAGATCGTGTACGTCGCCTGTAACACAAGTGATTATTTTATGGATCAGACTACATTTGAAAACAATAACATTATAAACGCGAACAACTCAGGTTTCTAAATTTCAAAATATACATATATTTATTTGAGTATAAACCTACCTATCCTCTATGTTAATAAACATTACACTGAACCACATTCTCAATTTCAATTCGTTTTGTTATTAAAAAATTGAATTTCAAAACTTCCGCTTAAAACGAACTACACGCCCTGTGCAATGAACCGTTAATAAACCCACATGTTCATATTTCCACGAGACATTATATGAATGCATTTTATCATAATGTTATCTACACAGTGTTCTTATCTATGCGTGTTTTGATTGGATCGTGGTTCTATCAACGCATGTGTGACCGTGTCATTGTGTCACTGCTCACCCCGCTTAAATTATACACAGCAAAACTTCGAACTATTGTATTAATACAACATGACACTGAATTATTGTTTACTTTTTTATGCATATTTCCGATATCTGATAAAAACCTAAATATTTCAACAAAAAAACACAAAATCGACGCAATTTCTAGTTTACCGTGTATTTCCAGTTAGCGAGAAAACCCCCAAAATGTATGCAAATTGCTAGAGCTTTCAGAACATTATCTCCGACATGTGTTGCTAAACACACGATCTGCGTCAATATTTAGTTGGCTCCATCAGCCATTTCGGTTTAGTTTAGCGACATCGTCAACCAAGTCTGTCAGCGTGTGACGCTCCAGCCAGGAAATCACAGCTTGCTGACGAGTTATCTTATATCCCATACGATACATCTAATAATTTATTCCAAAACCTCATTACCGTAGCAAATTCCCACGCCGCCAATAAGTTATTTGTGCTCAGACAGGGACCACGATGAATGAATGATACATCGCCTGCATTGCGCTGAAAAAATTATAGTTTTTTTTGTTTTGTAATTTCTCGGCGAAGTTTTATACATTTTTAATTAATTTATACTGTCGTTGTGGTTATTGGTCGTAACATCACGATAGTAAAGTTGACAGTCCGGTGTCTGGCTTGTCTAAATGTGGACACCGAAGAGATCTGATCAAAACATGCGGGAAAACTTCAATTAACGTACTCGGGTTAAAATTTGTTTTTTGAAGCGTGGATCGATAGTAAATCTAACTACCTTTACTAATTGGCCGTCGCATGATGAAGATAACGTGGATGAATACTGAATAGAAAGGCAAAATATGAATACGTACTTGAACGAGCAAATAAGAAAATAAAATTCTAAAAAAGTGTATTGAAAAGAAGGGTTGGCTGGAAATATTTTGAGGGGTGACGGATCACAAAAGGAAGTTAGTTGTTGAGGGGAAAGTGGACGGGATCCAGATTGGGGCACATACAACAGATACCCACAGTACGGACTGACCTGTACCGGCTACCGCTACGGAAAAGTGGAAATACCGACGGAAATATTGAAGAAGTATCTCTTACGAACCAATCCAGGGATGAGTTTAGCTAAAGTTCTATGTAATTCTGGTTGTACAAAACGAGCTATCTCCTTCAAACGAGGTATATTTCGCATTCGTATAGACTAGAGAGACAAGACACGGAGAATTGCCTTCCTTCCTGTACGAGTGTCGCACCTGCCCACCTACATGTATGCCCATGTTACTTACGCCCGTTCACTTGAGCGAAACTCTGAAGAATGTGTTCAGGCTTCATTGTATCATCATCATCATCATCATCATCATGTTAGTATCTAACATGGAACAACCATAACCTAGTTACATAATGACCAATATTGTAATATTGTATCATCAACCTCATCCACCTCCATTTCATGAATTCAGCACAAACATTCTCTTACACATATACGATACACGAATGCCCGAGAACCGCGTTACCAACTTACCAATACGTGATATTCTAAGCGTTGTTTCTTTCAATCGTATTAGTGTCCCGTACAAATTGAGGTATTTCCATGGCTTGGAATTGCGAGCGTTTGAAATGCACTTCAGCTAGTAAATAAACCACGCGGAAAATGATTGATATGGAAATGATTACTTTTATGTGTGGAATATGAAGTGTCGGATTGAAGCTGAATGAACGTCATAAAAATATCCAATCATTTTGTGGATTTTATTAGCTTCTCTCATTTTTCATGAGTTGTTATATTTAAACTGGGAGTGTTTGCATTCGTATTCTGTTTAGCATTCAATGGCGCTTGGATTTTGAATTGAATTGTCATTTATTTTCAGTAATACGAATTCTTTATTGTAGGAACACAGGTATTCGGGTACATTTTTTGTGTAAACAAATTCATAAGCTACATATCCTTTACTTTATTCGAAAACTTAAAAATGTAATATAATGATTTGTGTAATGATGAATAACCTATAACTAACAAGTGAGAGAACATTTTATTTAAACACACTGTTATTGGGGGGGCAATGAAAGTTGTCATTTTCCAGTAACGCATATCTGGTGAAATCATGAAAGAGTAGATAGAACATCCATGGCCAAGCCAGAATTAGAACTTGTAACCCAGAAATCATGGTTTACAAGACCAACGCCTAATCAACCTCTTCTACACAGTCGTTTGGTCACACTCTCTCCCCCCCCCCCCCCCCCCCCGCCCCCCCCTCGTCGGGAGTAGACTGGGCGTCGGGGGTGGGAGCGTTTAGTGGTAAGATGAAAATAAATACGTTAAAATACGGCCCAGAAACGCAAGTATTTTACTTCAATGAAATGAATGTAAATTAAATATTATATAAACTCATTTTTAAGCATCTAGTATGAACTTTAATCGATTCTCAATGATATAAAGATCTAACCTAAGCGGCAACCACAATATGAACCCAAACGTCTTTTAATGAAGGCCGATAAAGTAATATGAATTATCCCATCTGATGTAGAAACCTCATATCAAATATAATTTCTCCAACATCAAACACGGTTCGCTCTTAATCGTCAACTACTTCACCCACCACAAAGCAGCACGCTACAAATTTGAAACACGGGCTGCCTGTTGAACCTAAATTGCGTTTCACTTACAATTATTGTTTATCCGTTGCGATGTGAGGCCGTAACGAGGCACTTGGCAGTCAGACCCAGCGAGCGCGGTGGGAACCCTTCAATTACTGACGGGCCACAGACGAACTACGAGCAAAAAGAGCCGGGCTTAATAAGGTGATAATCATTTGAGCGACCTACAGCCTGTTGGAACTAAGATATTGTTGTCTGGTGTATGCTATGTCATACCGTGTTATATCAACTGTGACATACACTACCTGTACGCATTGCTAAAAGAAATATAAATCAAATATGAAGTCAATAAAATTGTGTCTTAGTACCGATTTATATATTAAAAAAAAACGATTTATGAAAAGCAATTTGTGTGTAACAGAACACATAATGAGTATAACATGACAAACTTAAAATACAACGAAGAAAATACTTGTATAGTGTATCATGCCTTGATGTAAAGAAGTGCAAACACACTATATCATTATAGTCTCCAATTCTCAACCACAAACGTGTTGTGATTGTAGAAATTGGTTCAATTTTAAACTAGTCAGTACGTTTTCATTGACTGATTAGACTTGAACTTATCAATATACAATGATGATTGTTTTGTCAATATTAAGTGTTTGATGGGAGTTTTTGTATTTTTGGAAAATGAAGACCTTAATAAATCTATTCCAATGCATGAATCCATGTCAACGTGAACGATGTCATTGTGTTCTACCACATTGAGTTGTCCCGTACATTGTGTTTAGGGCTACGTCTTGATGTCAACAGGTCAAACAGTCTAGTAACACGTTCCTCTGTTGTTTTGTTACAGTCGTAAGCTGTGGTCACGTGACGTGGAATGGCCATTGGGCAGAGGCTTCCAGTACCATGTCATTACTGGGCGCCAAGTCTGGGCTAGCGAGATGCGAGACCTGGGCGAGGAGTCGGCTTGAACGTCCAGCTGACCGTTTAGCGCGGGGTCGTCGTTCGTCATCGGTCATCTTCGGGTTCCCTCGGGACGTCGTCGATCATCATCGGACGTCGTCGTTCGTCATCGGTCATCATCGGGTTCCGTCGGGACGTCGTCGGTCGTCTTCGGATGACTTATGGTTCCGACGAGACGTCGTCGTTCGTCGTCGGTCATCATCGGGTTCCACCGAAGGTTACATCGGTCATCATCGGAAGTCTCGCTCGATTGGCGGAGGTGCAAGTTTCCCAACTGAAGTTTCCGCTGGTCATCGTCGACTCTCGTCAAGTTTCGGTTACTAACACCTTAATTAACTTTATGAATCGTTGACTCATCGACGAGTTGCCCCGACTGAAGTACAACAACCGACTGCCCGCGGCTAAACGAACATCTTCAAGACACTCCCGTGTCTGGTATCACTCCACACATATTGGCCTATTCCACTCGCCCGGTTGGACTTTTATCGGAGGTACTTTCGCACTCTCACAATGTCCATCGTTTTGGCGTCCTGGTATTTAGAAAAATGCAATTCAAAAGTACTTATGAGAAATAGATATTGTTTGTGAGTGATAAAATGCATCTTGAAAAGCTAAAAATACCTTTTATACAGCTGCATATTTTCAAGATACGCTACATAAAATAAAAAAACAGACTTTCTAAATTATACCCCCATTTTCCCGTTTTGAAAGTAGTAAAAACCGAGGAAGTGGTATAAATGCAGAGTTGAAGTGTGCACTGTGGCTGAGGGTGAGGGTAATTCATTTGATGAGATGATTATAGAGTGTTCTCTATCGTCAATGTGGCGTTACCGCTGAAGTGGCCAAGAAAGGTGACTGCCGAGTACAAAGGATGGGTCAAAACGATCGAAACAGCTGACAAAACGTTTTTTTATCTTTGTCTGTAGAAGTTTTTAACGAGGCGAGATAGAATATTAAGCCGAGCCCTCAGGCAAGTCAGACAATTTGTCAGAGAGATTCAAGTGAGCATTACCTTACAGACATGGGCTATTATTCTTTGTTTTCGTGGATGACCGCTCAAGCAATGATGCCTCTACAAAAAGACAACGAATTCTGCAAAACATGATTATTAAAAACTTGAATTTCATTCGGCATGTGCAGCTAACATGAAAACACTGGTTGTGAAAAGAATCTGCACAATTCCTTGGCGAAATATTTTTCATAGCATTCCTTGAGAACGAGACGCTCAAAGTGAACGAAGTATGCAAGCTGAGTTTAGAAATTTGTGTTGGATTGTGAGACATTTATTCCATGCCGATCTAACTTGAAAGACAGTCAAACATTCCTTGTTATCAACAAAAACCTGTGGTTGCCGGAATCGGCGTCACTTTTTATCATTTGTCACGTTCATGTTCCACGATTTGAAAATAAAAAAATTGCACGTGCATAAAAAGCAGTGCATGTTCCTGGGATAACCGTCACAGCAACGCCATGCAATGTTTTTCTATGCTGGCAGTCACTATTCCCCAAACCATCTTCTTTATTGCGACATTATCTTTGAGTACTATTGTTAAGAAAACCACAACTGACAATGCTTTTTGAGAGACACGTTCATCTTGTGAATTATGGGAATGGGACTTCACATTAAATGTTGAAGTACCCAAGATGTCTTTGCTGAGCAACATAATTTTATTGTAAAAGCCAAAGACTTGCAAGTGTTATGAGTCAAAAGTAACACAGATAAAATAAAATAACCCACATTATTTTCCTAGCATTGTCTCTGTGTCTTCGTTTTGAATGTCGGCCAAGCCAAGTAACTCTTACGTCATCAATGCCTGGCTACATTAGTCCATGTAAAGTCTGTGAGGTGTTTTAATGTGACTAGACTGTTTAATGTACATATATGTAACTGTGCCACGTATCACAGGGGTTTATTTTATGGATGAAAAGAAGACAAATATATAATAGAGTATCCAAGAAAATGACGTATAAAATATGATTGCAAACTATTTGCTGAAAACTGTGATGAGGAAATTGTGCATAATCTGTGAAGTGCATAAACGAAAATATGAGCTTATTATGATTATTATTCTTCTTGTAACTTTCAATGGTTCCAACGTCTTAACTTGCAGAGTGCTATACTACTTGTTAATAATGTTAACTGTTAACACATTCCATCCCCTTCCATTCTTATATGTTGATTTCGCATGGAAGATAACCATCTAAATAATTCGTGAATCACTCACATTCGCGCCCACCCTATAATTATCAATGATAATGTCTGTACGAGAGCTTCTATAATGCATAGCAGTGTATTTTATCATCCTCCATTTCATGTTGGTTAACTATGTCATTCATTCCCACAGTGTACATAAATTAGTTGAACTTGACTGTATTTAAATAAATTATTGATGCCATTCCTACACAATGTAAAAATTAAAACTAACAGTTTCTACATTCAAAGTTTTTACATATCAAAATCATTGTCATAATAACTATGCAAAACAGATTCTATTCCATGTGAACTTTATCCTACGAAACATCATAAACAATGAATCGATTGTACAGTGAAATAATTGGTTGTCTTATAGTTGTATATTGAACACTTTATCCACCCTAAGAAACTAGTCACTATTATAATTATTAATATAATATAACTACTGAGTGTGGCTTTACGTACGTCACGGATATTAATAAAATCATGTTGTACTATAATGTTCAGATGTAAAATAAATTTATAGTTATTTCTTCTCCAGAAAAACTGTTGTGTTGACCATCCCTACATATTACATCTCCCTTTCTCCACAGAATCTGCTACAGTGTTACTTCTTAGGCCTAATTATGGCAAACAACTAAGGAATTGACCAAGGATAGAACTAAAACAATGTATTGTAGATTTGTATGTATCACTTGAAAGAATATTTTGAGAATTGAATTGCCAACAAAACCTCTGTTTAAAGAAACTTAATTTTGACTAAACAAACAAATCATTTAGTTGAATTGAAAAGAAAATAAGTAAATGGATGTCGTTTTTTGGTGGAAGATTTTCCTGCGGGAAAACAAGTAACTCTGAAATCAAATTGAACTTTCCAAAAAGTTAGCGACATTTTGAAATGTACGGTTCATATTTTGGCATTTATGCTTTATAGTGGAAACAATGAGTGGTTGTTGTGTTTACATAAAGAATGTATGTATCACTTGAAAGAATATTTTGTGAATTAAATTGCCAACAAAACCTCTGTTTAAAGAAAAATAATTTTGACTAAACAAACAAATCATTTAGTTGAATTGAAAAGAAAATAAGTAAATGGATGCCGTTTTTTGGTGGAAGATTTTCCTGCGGGAAAACAAGTAACTCTGAAATCAAATTGAACTTTCCAAAAAGTTAGCGACATTTTGAAATGTACGGTTCATATTTTGGCATTTATGCTTTATAGTGGAAACAATGAGTGGTTGTTGTGTTTACATAAAGAAACTTCACATGACATCTAGCCCTAGAACCATAGACCATGGTCTACCAGACCAAGGATCGACCACGGCTGCTACGCTGTATTAATAACCCGATCAGGTACAGTGCGCTTGTGCATGGCACACTTCATAGACCAGTCATAGACCAGTCACAGACCAGTCTTAGATCAGTTATAGACCAGGCATAGACCAGGCATAGACCAGTCACAGACCAGTGCTTCTCAAACTATTGAACACAATGCACAGCAATGATACAAGTCAAATCTCGTTGGAATTCCGTAGTTACACTGAAGTATTCTGGCAAAATTTACAACCGTAGTAGACGTAACATCAATAAAAATTCCCCAGTCCTAGTAAAATACTATATAGTAGTCAGATAGGGTTAAAGATCAATTAACTGTCGTAATATATTTAATTAACGGGGGTTAGTTAATTGTAACGCAAACCCTGTCGAACCGACCGCTGAAGTGTAGCAATATAATAACCTAGGCATATTTACCCACGTCAGCCTCCGAGTGACACCAGGGGAGGTGGGACTTGATGAGAACGAGAAGGGAAGGAAGGGGACAATAGATTAACCCTGGTTTAATCCACCTGCTCACAGCTGTTGTAGTTGTTATCAAAGTCTGTTGATATCATAATGTTTTACATCACGAGGACATCATTATCATCATCATATCAAATACAATGTGTTTTGTGGATGTGGGAGATTTGCCACGATGCATTTGGTTGTTCGTATAACAGATTGCAACCTGGTTTGGTTGCCAGGGTGGCCAGAAGCAATCTCGAGTGATTGGGATCAGGTTTGCGTCAACACCCTAAGCAGTATCACTAATCGGATCTATATTTACTGTGTAACATTTAAATTAACAATCCAGAATACTTTTTTCAATTTATTTCCTCACTGTACACATGTCTGTTTTATCCAATATCCTATAACTACATATTATGTTTTGTATTATTTCGTTTCTTAAAATGTTAAAGAGTCAACAACGCAAGTAATTTTTTATTGTTGATGATTTAAATACATTTTTCCCGTCAAAAAAAAGTTGAATGTAATAAATATTTTGAAAATTAGGATCATGGGCACGTTTATCGATCGCTTGGATTGGCAATCAACAGGATACGTTAGAATATTATAATGGTGTTGATGGGAAAGATAAAAAGTGGGCTGAGCAAGTGGACGACTTCCAAATATTTTAAGTGGCCATAAACATCGTAGCCAGATATTCAATATCGTGAAATCTCATAAACATACAGTAGTAGTAGTGGGTCCTGGAGGTGGGTTAAATAGTTTAGTTGTGACGTCATCGGTACCACTGTTGCCACCTGAAGAAACCCAGTGTTGTGAGGCGGCAACACTGTATGAGAGCTGGCTCAGCCATAAACAACTTCCATACGTTTTCGAGTATCGCATATATTTGTATCTAAGAATAAAGCAGGCGACTTTATTAATTTAAAGAAAATAAAATATCATTAAATTAATGTATTCACAATGTAATATAATATGTACTTCCACCCGTTCAAAACCAATCAAGTGAAAATGGAACGCTAATAAAACCCAATTATAAGTAGGATAGAACTGATAGTTTGACATATTTTAAGCGGTCATAATACTTTCGTTCTACATGTCCTTACCAAAATATGGCAATCGACTTGTCTGAAGATAAAAATGCGTTTACCACAGTCGGCTTTTATACTATACGCAGTGTTTCAACACGAATGTACATATTTGTTTAAGCTTTAATATTTGTAATTAACTTGTTACTTTTTTCTTTTTGAACACAATTTGGTATGAATAAAACGATAAAGTGTGTGTACACTACCATGAGTTACTTTCTACTGTGTTCCTGCTTTAATAAAAAGGAATTAAATACAATTTTGAATTAGACTCACCCTCAACATTTCTTGTGGAACACCACGCTAATATTGGGCGCTTAACTGTTAAGAGTGGCTTAGAAAAACACTTGGGCGAGATTAAACTGTGACAGTGGAATGTTTTACGCCTCTCTTTGTGTTATTAAAGTATTTTAACCGATTAGGTGTACCAACGTTTCTGCTGCTTTTTCCCTTCGGTTCACAAACACATGACGTCTTCATGTCAGCACATCAGCACATCAGCACATCAGCACATCAGCACATCAGCACATCAGCACATCAGCACATGAGCACATCAGCACATCAGCACATCAGCACATCAGCACATCAGCACATCAGCACATCAGCACATCAGCACATCAGCACATCAGCACATCAGCACATGAGCACATCAGCACATCAGCACATCAGCACATCAGCACATCAGCACATCAGCACATCAGCACATCAGCACATCAGCACATCAGCACATCAGCACATCAGCACATCAGCACATCAGCACATCAGCACATCAGCACATCAGCACATCAGCACATCAGCACATCAGCACATCAGCACATCAGCACATCAGCACATCAGCACATCAGCGCACGAGAGCAATTCTATGGGACACGTGGATTACAAGTAATGTTTTACACTTCACGTGGATTACACGTAACGTAACATACTTGTTCATGGCTGGTGGAGGTGGAACGATTGTGTGATCAAGTAGTAGAAAGTAATAAGTAATACATATTAAAAATATCAAATATGTGCAGCTATAGTAACAAAATAAATAAATTGATAAATTAATGTAAATTAAGTGCTAGACATATTTATTGTTTGTTCTTCTTCCTGTCCATGATGTAAGACTATTATATTACTTGTATTCCCCTGTATAGCCTTATATCGGCCTGTGATATCTTTCAGAAGGAATATCCGACGAGTGGAGATGTAAAATCGACAAGAAGAAATAATTCATGAACAGTTTAATCGTAACAGACGAAAGTATCGCAGAGGTATCAGCTGCGGCAGTACTTGTGATTGTCATCATGCGTCAACACCAGGCAGGCTAATATACCCATCAGGTTACTTGCAGGGGGGGCAGATGTTACGGCCCAGTGTCCTGCAGGACATATGAGTTTATAATTATAGAAAGAAACATCAACTCGTTTCAGGTGCACAAATATCCAGCGCAACTCTGTTTTATACACACGAACCACAAGCGAGTATGTTTCCAATTATATTTCCTCTTTTTGTGCTCGTGTCAATAATTATAACAAGTCCATTATGGTCCATTACTGGACCGTACTTCATTTGAAGTGGAACAGGACACTGGACACAGTTTCCCTGTGATGTGTATTCTCCACTCGATAACATTAATTTTGATTGATGTACTTCTGCAACGCTCGTTACATTTTAATTATTATTTTAGCTAGAAACTTGATTAAAGCACTACGTAATAAACGAGATATATTCGGCCATGTTGTTAACGCTAATAAGGGGTTGGAATGCTTTTCACATCCGCCTTGTTTTGAAATTAAACTATGCCCAGTTTTTGGTCAACTACCAATCCTAGGACACATTTCCACCTACCTAACAATTACTTAGTATAATTATCTCGAGATATTAATTTTGAGTTTAGCATAGTTGGTTTATAACGAGGGTCTTCCTGTCGTTAGACGAGGCGGCCGTGCGCATTGAGGCGGTATCATGCGTCAATGTGGGGCTAAGTGCGCACATACGCTTAATTATACTTGTATTTACACTAGTCGGATGGGAAATCTTCTCCGTGTTTTCTTGATAACACACGGTTTTTAAGAGACTAATGGAGAGACCAATGGAACCAGGAACCAGCCAATGGGAAGAGAGTATACACCGCTTGTGATGGGAAATTCAACTCATATACTTCAACTTGTAAAACATGTTTAAATACTCTTTAAAACAATGACAAACAATATCTTTAATTCTTTAGTTAATCATAGTTGTGCGAATGACTTTGAAAATGTGTACACACAATGAGAAAATCCACTTTTCTTTACTTCTGATAAACCACTTAATCAAAAACTTGAGACTATTAATTTCATATGTTCTAAAACATTTTAAAATAATTAATTACAGTTTATACCCTTTTTATTTAGATTTGATATATTGTGAGTTTTGAACGGTAGGCAATAAATATTAAATAACTAAATATTGTTTATAAATGTGCTACGTAAGCGTTGTTGGTGTCTGAATGCTTCAGCTTTCGTTTCGCTCTGTAAGTATTTACTGTCAAACGTTATCTAGCATGATAACGCATGGTTCAGCTACGCACATCGAGCTACGTTCATCGAACTACCTACATCGAGCTACCTACATCGAGCTACGTTCATCGAGCTACGTTCATCGAGCTTCATCTGGCCCGATGCGCATCTTATAGAACTTACAACATTTAACTCGACTTTTTCGCAGTTGATGCTTGGCCGTCTCGTGAATATCTATGTGCACAAAGATTACATCTAACAATCAGGTAACATTATAACATATAAGATTTGGAACTTAATGATGATTCATGTGTATTACCATTGTCACTATTGCTGGTATATTATGCTAGGGTGTCGGTTTGAGAAGTGCATCACGAAATTATTTTGACATTACAATGTTAATTGTTACTTGGTGCACACATAACGGATTCGAAAGTATATAATTAGTTACTTGTGGTTCATGTATATATAGGTAGTATTTTGGTGAAACCCAGAAACAACTTTTTGAGTTACTTTTTTCATGAATAATACATTCGCCTGTTTCTTAAAACTTAGAAAATTAACATTATTTAATTTTGAGCCACATGATTATATACAACATAATAAATAATGTTACCATCGCTCTCACTTGCAGTTAACGCGCTCGTATTCGTTGATGCAAGGAAGGAACATAGTAGTATATTAGTTTGTTTAACAACGCACTTAGCATCTACGTCATAAAGCTTCAGCCGAATCAGATTCATCAGACATCATCGGATCGTCATAAGGGCAGTCACCAAAGAGGGCAGCAAGCTTGAGTAGAAGGAAAGTGTAAACATTGAAGACTAAGTATGATAATAATAATAATTTTTCGTAGGAAACCTGCCCAGGGACAGCTCATGCCCCTCTTCAGGTGACTAACTAGGTATGTGGTATTTGGAATAGTTGCAAAGGAATGTCCAAAGGCTGTTGTAAGTGTTGCACAATACCAACACCTTCATCTTGTGACTGTAGAAAATCTCGGGAAACCCTTTAGTCAGGATTGCCAATAGCGGGTATCGAACTGGCGTCCTCCCGAATTAGCGCCTCATGTGCTACACACGAATGCTTGTTGCACTACATGGACGTCGACGAGCTCCGAGCGCCGGAAGTGGATGATCCGACTAATCAGGGCGAAGCGGCGCTTGCAAGCGCAGAAGTTGGTTGGTTCCAACTTCTTCAGATCATCTACTTCCGGCGCTCGGCGCTCGTCAACGTCCATGTAGTGCAACAATTTATTTATTTATTTATTTATTTATTTATTTAATGTCTATCCTATTCAGTTATAAAAACTGATTTACAAAGGAGGACCTTAAATAAAACTAAGCTATGCAAACAATGAATAGTAATGAAATCATAAATAACAATAACAACAAAAACAAAACAAACTACTGAACTATATAAAATATAATCAAGAACAAGAAAAAATAATTGAGAAAAGAAACAAAATCACATGAAGTGGAAATTCAACATATTATAAAAAAAAAATAGAAGTATGCAAATAAGAAAGAACATGAAGAAACAAAAAAAATTGTTGGAAAAAATAAATATATGTATATATATAAAAGTGAAAAAGAAGAGAAAAAAGAAGAAAGAAAAGAAAAAAGAAAAAAGAAAAAGGATAAAGAAAAAAGAAAAAAAAAAGAAACAAGAAAAAAGAAAAAAGAAAAAAAAAAAAGAAAAAAGAAAAAAAAGAAAAACTGATTTGTTAACGGTCCCAACTCAAACGAAATGAGGATTGCAAAAAATCAGAAACTGCAATCTGGGAAAAATAAAATTCCACGTAAAAGCAACCCGGGAAACAGCACACGCCTTCTATCTTCACTTCGAATCTTGAAAGAAAGATGGTCTTGAAAAACTTGATCCGAGAACCATTTATAAGTAGAGATCAAACTGAATCAAGAGAATTCAGGAAATCGGATGTAGATTCCCAGCAGACCAACAATCATCTCCATCTAAAACAGATGAAAAACCACTTACAGTAGAACAATCTTAACTTAAACACGCCTAACTCTCATCTTAAGAATTACAGACTCAATCTTATTCCTAAATTCTAGGAGCCGCAATCTCACAAACTGGCTTCGAAGATCATGCGGAAGGGAATTCCAGAAGTGTACACCTCTGTACAAGAATGACCTGCGGAACGACTCGGAATTCATTATAGGAACCTGTAAAGTAAAAGTTAATATAGAATCACGAGTACGTTCAACAAAATTAAACATAGTTGGCATAACATCTAAATACATACCTTTCATCATCTTAAAAGTATTTACCAGCACATGGAACTTCATTCGCTCATCAATTGTCAAAAAATTGTCCTGCATGTCTTGGTGGAAAGGAACTTCATCAAATAAATGGTCTATTCTTCTTTGCAGCACAATATAATCTGCAGATGGTCGAACAGCCCACACAACTAAACAATAATCAATTATAGAGTGAACATACGAATCAACAAGTAATCTCAGCATTCTCTCAGTCACAAATCTCTTCATTCTTACAATCATACCTATTGCTGAAGACACCCTATTACAAACATATTCATAGTGCCTTTTAAAAGTAAGACTACAGTCTAAATAAACACCAAGATACTTATATTAAAATACTCTAGAAATAATGTTACCATTACAAGTTAACACTTGAGGAAATCTATTCACAGTATAAATCTATTCACAGTATGAATAGAGAGATGACAAAATATATGCGCGAGAGCCCTCTTGCGACCAGCAGTCATCACGAGGGACCCACCTCGACCGGAGGACGGAACATACAAACTGCGGTTCCTCCACTGAAACTATGCGTCGAGTCCGCTACCGGGAATAAAACTACACAAATCATTGGCAGCTGGTCCGAAGCCACACGTTCCTTCTGTCGGAGTAGCGGAATGGTGGGTTGGTCCACCCCTGTACAAGTCCGACTCTGCGGGCGAGCTAACGCTCTCTATCGTAGACTTGTTAGAGCGAGCAGCACCTCAGCGCGCTCTAGCGGCCACACGCGCTCCTGCGGTGACTCTAGCACTGGGCAACCAGCGTTGCTTGGACGTCGAACTGGTTGCCTGTCTGCGCGGGGCAACATGCGACCACTTGGTAACATACCCGACAGAGGTGGCTCAGCGGTAAGAGGTCGCCGGTTCGATACCGGCCACCGGCAGTGCTAGATGAAGGTTTTAGCCGAGGTTTCCTCAGTCACAAGGCGAATGCTGGGATTTAGTCAGCCCTCGGACATTCCTTCTCAACTATTCCAAACTGAAGAAGAACATGTATTGTCCCTGGGCAGGTCTCCTAGTTCTCACCTTCCATTGATTACTTATGTCGCATACCAAACGCTCCAAAGGTGATTCCCTTTCTTAAATCTTAAAGATTCCAAACCTCAAAGATCATAGTAGTGTTTATGCTTTTTTGGAGATCAAACAGTCTAGGAATACGATCGTAAACATGTTGCTTTCTAAATACAATCGTTTAAAACAGGACCATTGATTGGTTCTTTGCGATCGGTGTTTTTGTATCTAAATTTCGAAGGCATACGTTTTAAAATATAAGATTATCTAAAAAGCAAATACATGTGTATAAAATAATACCCTGCACAGTGACACGACGTAAACACATTGGATACAACCTCATCCCCCAACCACCCACACTCAAAATACACCCATCACTTCCGCACACATGCACAGGCGTACGATACGCGTAGAGGTGTATATATCCCTCTGTAAAGTACACAACACACAACAGCAAAGTAACATAAACTAAACAGTGCCGAAATACTTGGAACTCATGTTAAGTCGTTGGCAAACACGACGTCTACGAAGTGAATGAATGGCTGGTTGGTTACATTCGAAAACAAATATTTACAAACGTAAATAACGTAGACGCGGTAAAGAGTTACTGTCATACTTTATTTCCAACGTTCCGTTTTAATTATCAGTCGGGTGTGTTGACTTAGTGAAATGTATCCTCCCTCGTCTGTGTCGCATGCAGTAGGAGACTGTTTTACCGGCTTCTGACGTGGACTCTACTTACAACCGCAAGAGTTGCAAACTTGTATTCCGTTCATGATGAAATCTGACGACGAAGTTTAACTCGTCCCTAATCTTTGCTTACACTTACTTGATTTAAGTCCGTGGTTTAGTTAGATCCTTGGATACACTAAGTACATTAAACACTGCTGCGAGTATCGGGAGGAGAGGCGAGAATTGAGAAACATGGTCGCAACATTCAAAATCGCAAAAGTGTTGGTATCAAATGTGAGGTATGGTGGACGACTTGAAACTGAAATGTGTAAAGTACCATTTTGAAAGTAAACAACAAATCTTCCAAATATCTAAATAAGTTTAAACGTTTGTTTAAAGTCGGGATGGATATGATCAAAATCTGCAAAGTCTGCAAGGTATTTTACATTTTGAGTAACAGATATAGTTATTGTCATAACGATTGCCATTCCGTTTCACGTTTCGTAACGTTCCAGTACCTTATTCTCCAATGTAGCAGGAATTACTGAATAATAGTTGTTATAAATGCATCATAAAATTGAAAGAACTTTGCCTTTTGTGTTAAAAGTACACTTACAGGAATGTATACCTAGTAATAAGTTGCTTCTGGGAAGCTTTCCTACCAAACATTATTACTATAGTAATGAAATGAAAGTAACGTGCATTAGCCCCTGTTGTGTAACAATGTAAATTTAACAGGACAAACACACACACAACAATGATGCCGTAATCTTATAATAATACACAGACCAACCTGGGGGTAACTCTGCTAACCTTTGTGAATTTCGAATGAGATCTCCCCTCAGGCCAAAACCAACTTTTAAAAGTGAGTTTACTCTGTTCTTTTAATTGTTGTTTTGCATTGGAGTGCAGAATGCGTCGTGAGCATTAATGTTAATGCGAACGAGATGAAATGGGCTCGGTAACCCCTTGGCAGCCATAACCGAGCTGAGATGTACTGGGCTTTACCTGACTCGCATCCAAACACCCTCGTCGACAACTGTCTCCAAACAACTTAGGCGGCACAGATCAACCACTTTCTCACCCAGAATGCAATAATAGTTAGGAAACAACGAGATCCTTTATTTCCACGGCAGACAGTTCCCAACCCTAGTGTTATTTTGCATAATAATTGTAATAACGTGCCATACGAATCATTATTCGATATGAATTTGGTAATACACACAAAAAGAGTGTTTTCTACGCCGTAATTTAAATGTAGTGGATGCAATTATACTACAACCGGGTTTTATTCGATGGTTGGTTTCTTTGAGGACAATGCAAACACCAAATACGATTCTGACTTCCATTTACATTCGATTTCGAGGGGCCTGTAGCTACCCACATCCCCCCCCCCTTTCCTCGTATCCACTAGTGATTATGTCTATATGAAATAACTTTCTTCAAAATATGCCACCAGTGCTTTTTCTAAATTATCACAATTATGTAAATGTGAAAAATAAATAAAAAAGAAAGAACATAAACTAACGCGAATACAAGACTACATCAAAACGTGACAAAATTTGAAAACGACAAAATGATTGCCACAACAATTATTAAATACTTTAATTTTTATCGTCAAATCTATAAAAAAAAAAGGTTTTTCTGTTCTATTCAGAACTGAATCGAAACGGCCGATGGGTGCCAAAGAAGTTAATTCTATTGGTGAATGTTCGCCCGGCGATTATGTCCCCGGGAGTCTACTAAACTATTGGGGATGAAAACAAGAACCCACCGCCAATGGCAGAACCTCGTCGCGTGTTCCGGGCAGTTGTGTAATTGCTTGTCCAGTCCTCAGCGGCCGCTGGACACTCACTGTCTGTCTGTCTGTCTGTCTGTCTGTCTGTCTGTCTGTCTGTCTGTCTTTTTTATGAACCGGTGGCAGATTATTCTCATGATGAAACGGAATATCGGTTTTTATGTCGCAAGCCTTGAGCGTTAGTTACGACAACGAGGCCACGTGTGGTTCCATCTCTGCATAGTTCTATGTTAGGAACAAATAATAAAACACATTATTTGTACTTATTTTCTACCCACCCACACACACACCCAAGTACTGTACTTCGTTGTTATAACGTCTCCAATGTCACCAAAGTTGGTTAAGAGGGAGTTATTTTCTTCGCTAATATTTTTACAGAAGTATTAATAACTATGACGAATGCTGTGATGTGTCTTTCAACATTTGGTGGACACACTTTCTCTTCAATTCCCTAATTGTAACAAACCGAAAAGGGACACATATATTTTAATCAGACGTTTATCTAATGTATAGAATATGTTGCACATTAAGTAGATTTACTCTTCTTTATCCTCGCCTTAAAAAAAATATAAATGATAAACATTAGTAACATTTATATCGGAGTGAATCTGACAT
This sequence comes from Isoperla grammatica, assembly GCA_945910005.1. Classification (NCBI taxonomy): domain Eukaryota; kingdom Metazoa; phylum Arthropoda; class Insecta; order Plecoptera; family Perlodidae; genus Isoperla; species Isoperla grammatica. Next base: position 2,752,248 of record OX246741.1, on the reverse strand, counting down.
TTTAAAAATGAATACAATGTTTTGTATATCAGACGCATCTTACATTAGCATTAACACTAAACATTACAGAGTGAAGGAGTGGAAACCTTTCCAAACAACCTTTCAATTCGGGAAAATTTGTATCGCTACTTAAATGGAATACTTAATAACTCTCCAGTTAATTAGTAAGAAAGTTTGTTTTTATTTATATTTAAGTATGAAGGTACGTTGTAGTTTCTTTCTTGAAAAGTTTCACAAGTTTATTCCTTCATGGGATTTTAGTTTCTTACTTCGATCCATGTAACTTTTTATAAAAAAGGATTAGACTGTAAGAAAATGTAAATTAATTAAACTTAAATCATTAAGCTAATTATATTTGAATTGTAACAGTGCAGGGCTGGAGCTGGAGCCTGGAGCCTCGAGCCTGGAGCTGGAGGCTGGAGCTGGAGGCGAGTTGCTCCAGCACAGGCGTGTAAATAAATCTTGAGAAAATGAAAAATTGAGTAAAACTACCCAAGATAAAAACATCAACTAGCAACTGATTTTAAGGGTGTTGTCCGTTTTCAGCTAATTTAAGTTAAGCACAAAATGGTGATACCAGTTTTGTTTCGTAAGCTGCGAAGAATGCAAGACAAATATTTTTAATATTGTAATCATAAGGGGTGGTTATTTTTAAATTACTTTTGAATACAATAATTACAAACTAATGCGCTTTTGCGAGTGCGTGTTCAAATGCGTTGAGCCGATGAACGGAAAGTGAGCCGCGTAGTCGGTGTGTCGCGATGATACACTTCTGTCCGTAGTCGCCTCGTCGTTGCTACGTCGTTAGAACCCACTGTGTAAATATACCTCATTTGAATGCGAGCTCAGTCCCAGCTCGATAACATTAGGTGATCAATTTTCATGCCGCTGTCTGTACTAGAGTCTTCTACAATGACTGTTCGAGAAATTACAATTTGCTCCGTGACTCTCATAGAGATGTCTCTGAGTGTTCTCTCTCTCTCTCTCTCTCTCTCTCTCTCTCTCTCTCTCTCTCGCTCTCATTCTCGCCATCCCTCAACCCCTAATATTGAAACTTACTACGCAACATCAGTGCCTGTGCTAATGGGGGTGGCTTCTACAAGAGTGAAGAATTGAAGAAGAAAAAGTTCTCGGATCTCGGAGTGTAAAATAGAAGTTGATGGGGTTTTCCTCTCGACCTGTCATTTCATTTCCCAGCCTCGGATAATAACATTTTCTCATCTCTGTGGTGGGCGTAAGTATATTCAAGGAAAGTGTCTTAAAAGAAATGTCTTTATGTGGGCGTTAACCCTCCAATCATTTCCAGGCCAGTTATGATTCATTCTTGTGCTAAGCTTCTTCCCGTCAGTTGAGATGTACGGGCTTACCGCATATAACTATCTCTATAGCCTACCGTGACAAGTACTAGCGCGTAGTTCTAGCTGCCTCCGTAGCTTCCACAGCGCTGCTAGTCTAGGTGAAGCGGTATTTTCTTAAATCTCATATTAATACGCGAGCAACGCACCATATTCAAGAGACTTCCTCAGTTGAAACACTGGATTCACGAAGGCGTTTTAAACAAGTATGAACAATTGAATGTTCTGAACAACGTCTGCTTTACCAGAATGTCCTGTTGTTTATGAAAATAGTTCCCATATAAGGTTCTAACCATACATTATGAATGAACAATATTCATTTTTATTCTGTGTCCCGTTTATGACAAACTCTCATTTTTACCCCTCTTATTTTATCTAATGGATAACTTTCATAAATGTTTACTCCTTTAGCCAAAAATTTAGCTTTGGTGGTTTCTTCCTCCACTTCTGTATTACCGTACTTAATATGATTTATATGCATTGCTTTGATTTGACTGTTAAGGTTACTTCGTCCCCTGTGTATGATAAGGGATCCTGACTGCGATGCTGTTATCAATGTTTTACTCGCCCTGTTGTATTCTCATTGGTGAGAAACCCACTTAATACTCATATTTTAGTTTTCAAAAGCTGTTCAAAAAATATATAAATACACAACAGGGCAATCGTGCGAAACCTTTCCTCTCCATCTTAGCCATTTCTTCTTGTTATATTTTTTTATGTGTGCGTTGTCTTTTGACTTTTGAGTCATTCGTCCTCATTTGGGCCAATTTCGCGGGCCAGGCACGAACCGTGGAAGCCGTGCCTGTTGTTTGTACAGGGAAATTTATTTCAGTTCTTGTTGAATTTTCAACGCTCATTTCAGCCCTATTTCGCGACGCTTCTCACAATTGCCACTCTTGTCTGGAACGAAACGACCGCGGGTTATCTTCGCAGCGTGAAAGAAACTACGTGATTCATGTTTTAATGTTTTCTATACTTGTGGATTCTAGTTGCTAGTTAACGTCTCGTACTTTTACTGGCTTCGTATCGTTACGATTATTTTATGTACACACACAACACTTGTATTAACAAAGACATTAGAGGCAGTGCAAAGGATTTATGTTACTGGATTTAATAGTACTGCATGCTTTGTACGAGTAACGCTGTGGGTGATTGTGTTGAAGGATTAGCTTGAAGGCAAAAGATTAGTTTCATATTAAAACAACGCCGGTTTAAAGTTACAGTTTACCAGTATTTAAAAAGAAAACATTGTATTTTAATTAATTAAGTTATGCATACACGTTGGTAGTGAGAGAGATTAAAGATGCATAAATATAACACATAGTCTCCAATGGGTCAAGAGTTGAGTGTTTCCTTCGCTTTTGCTCGTAAGTTAAATTACAATTACTGGTCAGCAAACATGGAAACGTATAAAAAAAAACTGTGAAAATGGCCACTTGTGATAATATGAAGCCAGTTGGAATTATTCAGAAAACTTATCAACTTTTATTCGTCTGTGGGCAGTAAAGCGTAACGCGTTTATTACTCATTTATGCCATGATGTGCCGGCAAAATTGAATTAGAGTAATAAATGAAATACAAATTAGATTCTTAAAACGTTATTTAAAGGTTTTTTTATTACCAAAAGTATTTCATTTAGACCGAGATTATCCATATTTTTATTTTCACACACCTTTCACCGTTTCACAAGATGTTAACTCAAATATACACACAACAACGCCCCCAATTAATCAATAACCCACCAAATTAATAATTCCCAACAATTTCCTGTTTATTTCAGCCAACAAAATATTTCATATTCAGAATGTGTTCACTCCAAAAAAAATAAAAAATAATAACAAGTACCAGCCAAACATTCTTACAAATATAATCTTAAAAAACACTTTCATCGCCATATTAAAAGTCCTGATACGTTCCCAAGCACGTTGAACTATATCAAGAGCAGTGGGCACGCTATTTGACCATGCATAAATTTACACCTCCCCTTTTAACGGCACAATTAAAATTAAAACGCTTATCTGACGCGAAAGGCGCACGATACGCGGCGTATAGTCGCGTACAATCAACATTTGCATTGCCCTCTCATTGGCTGACGCTGCGAGGCCTTTTTAAGTATTCATCCGCGAATATACCTCCTACCGACACGCATAACTTATTACCATTTTATTACCCTTATCTCACACTCATAAAGTTTCATCATATGAATGTCTCACTAAAGCAATAAGACTTGGCAATAATTTCATGAAATGAGATTATTTAAGAAATTTCATCCGCAGTTTTCATTGCGTGTATAAAAAAATGAATATGATTGCTTTTATAATGTTATTTTGCTCGTTATTGTTTAAATGATGATTGATAGTTTTATGTCTTTGTAACTAATTTATTTCAGTAACGTGTTTACACACACGAGCATAAGAGCATCAATTAATCTCAAAAGCGATGGGTATACATTGGAGGTACTCACTACTAAAATGACTTGATAACACAAGCTTGGTCTATGAAATCATGTAACAGCCACGAACTTATAGGGTTAATTTTGAGCTTGCACAGATTTGTAAAACTCAATTTATTTGGAGTATCGAGAAGTGTATGAAGTCGATCAAGAAGTCTCCCCTGAGACCCACGGGAAAACTCTTACCGACCCTGTTTATCCTCTTTTACATTTATCGACAGTTACGATATTTTTTGTTCGTATATGTGTAGTTTAATTTTATTTGTACTCAGATTATTTATTGTTTGTAACGATGTTCTAAAACCTATAGCCACGTTGTCCCTCTTACGACAGGCAGAGCTCCTGTGAACCCATTCTATTCATGGCTTGCATCCACTTAACGGGTTTATAAGCTTGATTTTAGCAATATTTTGTATGTTCACATTCTACAGTTATGAATGTAAACATTTGAATCCCAATAATGTGTATATTGTTATCTTGAACATGGTTTATGGAGAAGATCACATTCTCCATTTGTGTTAGTTGTACATCTGTCCGCATTACATACGGCCAATCTCTCTATTAGTTTATTTAAACACTGGTTGTTGTGAAGTGAAATGATTCGCTTTGCTCGCGCGCGATCATTGAAATAACTTCCAAGTATATCGATAATCGTTCCGAAAGTTGTTCGCTCGTATATTGGTCGTTAGGTGTGACGTCACAGAACCAGGGTATTATCTTCGTCGAGTAATGTCCCACTGATAAGGCACATCGTGTTGGGACATATCTGATCGGTTCCCACCCGAGAACGACAGAACATACGCGACAATAACCGAAATGACAGAGATAAGCTCGAGCTTTAATGGTAACTGCCCCACTTGACTTGATGGACTTACGATGATCCCACAAGAACAAAACACGGAGCATTATTTCTATTTATCTTACTTATTTAATGTGTGCGCAACTAAGATAAGCTATCGCTGTGAGAGGGGAGGACAAAGGGATTATCGTTACATTCCATGTTCTCTACTCAACGCGTTTGCTCTGACCATACATTAGCGTGATACCCTAATCCTACACATGGACACTTTTATTGGTATCCAACATTGTAACTCACATTTATTTGTAAAATAGAAGGAGACATAATAACAAATGACAGGGTGGACATAATACTAAAATTAAAGATTCGACTACTAATCATACATACATATAAATACATACATAATAATCAGTGCTTAATTTCAGGGCGGACGCGGGCGGACGCGTCCGACCCCTTCTTTCATCCAAAAAGTCCAAATTATAAAGTCAATACGATGTTGTAATAGCTGATATACTTTAGCCTGTCTGTAGGCACTGTATTAATGTGCCGACTGGACTTTGCCACACCCTCTCTGCTACTTGACAAATATGTGCCTGCTTGATTGAGGGGGTGGGGTTGTCAGGAGTTACTTGCGGGATAAACTTGCGGGAGTAACTTGCGGGAGTAACTTGCGTGAATAACTTGCGGGAGTAACTCGCGGGAGTAACTTGCGGGAGTAACTTGCGGGAGTAACTTGCGGGAGTAACTTGCGGGAATAACTTGCGGTAGTAGCTTGCGGGAATAACTTGCGGGAGTGACTTGCGCGAGTAACTTGCGGGAGTAACTTGCGGGAGTAACTTGCGGTAGTCTGAAGCGGGAGTAACTTGCGCGAGTAACTTGCGTGAGTAACTTGCGGTAGTAACTTGCGGGAATAACGTGCTCAAGTACGGCGGCTGATGGTTTGGAAGTGAGATTGAATGTAGCCACTTTCATAAGCAATCAAATGTGTATTTCAGTAATGTGTTGACTCGCAGCTTTGAAATCGTTGCGAAATCGTTTTAAATTATCAAACTCGTACAGCAGTCAACAACTAAAAAAAATTGAATTTAAATAATAAACGAGGCATCATGATAAATAATTTACAAGTCTCTTTACTATAGATTCGTGCATTTGAAATACCGAGGAATGTACATATTTTGTTTGTTGATTTTCTTTTCAGATTTTTAGATTTCAGAAGGAAAACCCGTACAAATTGGGTATGGTTCAACAAATATGAAAGAGTGTCCCACACGTTACAAACCAATCTTCAAATAGCATATAAAGTGTTTCATTTTCAGATGACAACGCAAGGAAAAATGTTAACAAATACATCGGAATGTAATTGAGAGAAACACAAAGAGCTCCTACTTGCCAGGCCACCATCTTGATATCTTACTTGACCACCACCTGTTGTTGAACGGATGGATTACAACATAGTAATGGCAACTCTACGGTACTGCAACGATTTGTCAGCATTTGAACTTACCATCCATTCATGTTAAGTTTTGTGTTGGTGTTCGCTGATGATATTGGGGCTTTACATCTCATATTTTTGCACCGTGCCAACGACGCTAATCGAGACGATGAGTGGGTGATAATGAATGTGACATGACATCCATGCCCAAGCCAGGATTCGAACCTAGAACGTGGTTTACTAGACCTAAGCCTCACCGACCACGGCCAACTACTGTTTCGCGTTGTTGCTGTTCGCGTTGTCTTCATTGCTACTTTATTTCTGTTCGGTGTTTTTATTACTGTTTCGTTGTACATTTTTGTATAGGTTAATTAGATAAGATCGCCTCGTTCTAAGCAAAAAATTCCGCCTCACTACGCGTACAGATAATTTTATCAAAGATCTCATTCCCTCTCCTCCAATCGGTTTGCAGGCATCCAATTGTCCCTTAATGGCCTAAAAAGTCTTCCATAATCACGTAGTATTTCACAAAAAATACCCACATCAATAGAAACGCCTCCAGTAAACTTCATTGGTATATTATTTGTTTCCAGCCATTGCCGATATCATCGTGGTGTTTTCAATAACATTAGAGTGTGTTCCCTCTGCGCTTCATTCGGGAATGGACTCCACAGCCGACTGACGGATCTACGCAATTTGTTTAAAAGCTTCTTTCAGTTTATCCGCCTATATGTTTGCTTTACACTACAGCTCTTTATATATAGTTTCGAGTGAGCCGGCTTGGTTACAGATACACACCCACCCTATTTATTTATTCGCTCTTCCCTTGTGCGTATGTGTGTGGTTAGTCGGAATGCAATGCAGCAACTCTATATGATTGGAAAATAGCTCCCATGTCCAATCTTTTGAATGTATAGAAATAGAACTCTCAACAACAGAAGAATGATGTGTTTGTTGACTATCTGAGAAGGCCAAAGTAACGAATGCTTATTCTCACAAATGTAATTTAATTAGCTAACTGATAAGATACTATCGCTAACTCTCATCTACTATTATTACTTACATTATTACTATTATTATTATTACTCTCATCTATTATTGTTTCATTGTATTACCATCCTCTCATGTTACTATGTATGTGTTTGCCCTTGTTTTTATATCACAGGTCTATGAAATCATCCCAGCTTTATAGACTCCACTTGGTTACGATGTGAGCATCCTTACAATTAATTCTTTCAGCCGTTATAAATTGGTTATAATCTCATATCAAAACCGTAGCTTCAATAAATATTCTATATTTATTCAATAATATTTAAATTCAATATACACGTGTTTGCAACAGTGACTTCCCTCACTTAATATGCCAACAGAATTATATGTGACTGTCAATTGGGTTTTGTCGGTGTGACTGTGGTAAAGCTGACAGCGTGTATAAATGCCAACACATCCGACATACGCTTAACTTGAGGTGGATACTGCGTCTTCGAATAGACACAGCTTGAGGTGGATACTGCGTCTTGGAACAGACACAACTTGAGACGATGAACTACTTTACACGCTACACTTGTGCTGGCTCTATTTACCACGACCCATGCGAGGCAGCAACTGTATATTGTATTGTACATAGGCGCAACTATCAATTCAACAGTGACCAAGTGTTCCTGAAAAGCTGTTCCCCCATCCCCGATGGGAAAATATCTATGAAGTATATGCATATTTATTAAAACTATTGATTATTTCCAGAAAATATTTGCAATTGTTAAATAAATTTGATATGTATTAGTTATTTAAGCCATGACCTCAGGAATATTTATATTTATACTGTCACTAAGTCAATAAAACTAATAGTATTTTTTCACATAACAATTCACCTGTGCTCTGAAAAACTAATGAAACTAAGTAGACATTTAAACAAGTAGATACCCTTAGTCCCAAGTGGACTATACACACGCAACTCTATTAGTAGACACATTTGCTTACTGTACATCACCATAATATGCTCTGCACTCACTCTCACAAGGGAACAGTCTGATATGATCGACAAGTTGGTAGAATTTGCATACACTCACAATTTGATGATCACGGGGTTAATAATCGTAGGGCGTGTCAGCTACTTGACTAGTTGGCCAACTACTGATTATATCTCGTTCATTTGTAACAGTATCATAACTTTCCATTATATTTGCACATACATTTCATGCAATAAATTGTCTCGCCGCGTAAAAGAGAACTTAATTTCCGTCACCTTAACAAGCAGTAAAATTCTCAGAAGAGGCGGTCTCTCCACGCGATCTATTTCAACGGAATTCGCCGCGGTATTACCCGTACCTACTTGTTATTGTCAATCATTCTCGCTTGGAATGTCCCTAGACAACGCCTGCCAACAGACACACTGATATTATAACTACAACACCGGAGGCATGAGAACAAGATGCGATTACATTTAGGTTGGTAGCTGTCACAGATCACTAAACTATTACGTCATCTATGACGACACCACCTTGCAAGTTAACGCGACGAAACTATAACAGCAAAGTGTTGTTTTGTTCGACTCTGTACGCGCAAGTAGACGGTGTGTTGCGTCTCTTTTACCGTTCTCTTAATTATGTTTGGTTTTACAATCCTTCACTTTCCACTTGCTTCGGTTTAACGTCTTGTATATCTACGCATCGCTGCCTAATCCCAACGACAGCCGAGTTATCCGTGAGTTATTGTGAAGCTACACAGAGAATCGGAAACTAGGCTGGCGCTCACCCTGTTCAAAGTATTGTTTCTTGGAATTGCTTTGTATTTAAAACCATGCATATTATGTCTAAATGAGAAGATCTGTGACGCATCTTCATTAACTGAACAGTTTTGTTAAATGTACGGTTTCAAGACTCTCAAGTCTACTCCCGTAGGAAATCTTTACCCCTAGTTTAGGGTTGTGAATCAGCTGTCTAACTTGGTGAGACGAAACTTCCCTCCGGGCGGATTTGGAAACGTCATGTGAGATTACTACTATGTTATTAGAAGTTTGGAAATAATTGTTTGAGGAAGTTAAAACCAACTTGGTGGGGGGAGTAAAGTAAAAGCTGAAGCATGCATACAACTTATTGAAAATATGGTGTGATGCGACGCTTAGCGTGGCGTTGAGAAGGAAATTGATACAAGTTGATGAAGTTCTGACAGAGGTTTGTATTCAAGAAACTTAATATTACACTTGGAAATGTTTTGTATCAAATAACTTGAAAGCTATTAACATCGTCTTGTGCGAGTTTAACAACACCTTAGTTGTGCTTGTATGAAACTGTTATGAACGGACATAACATGCCGTGTACAACACTACCCCACCTCTATTTCTACACACCCGTTCATTTTCAAATAATCTTCGCTGTTAAAGCGCTCTAAATCCATAGTCTAATCCTGTTCATTGCTGGTAGCATTAACTGCAACCAGACTCGTAAAAAAGTTCGTGCAAAAATAAGACTAGTGTGGATATATCTGGCGTGGCTGCAAACATTAGTAATAATAATAATTGTTCGTGGGAATCTCTGCTATAGAGTATCTATGAATGAAACATGTAAATAATTACCTTGTTGGGTATTCATGCTAGTTTTCAAAGAGATTTTAGCTTTAAAAATGTACATTCAAGCTTTCTTGTTTTACCATTAAATATATATATAGATAAGTTAAGTAAATTATGTGTCTTCCAGAAAGTTTTCAAGAAACGTATATTATTTAGACTTGTTTAGAGAAAAACTGGTTCTATTCTGAAATGGTTGCCAATTATTTAATTAAAACTAGGTAACTAAAAGTAAATATTGAAATTTAAAATAAACTTTTCGCCAACATTCTGTTACTTTTTAATGTCTAACTCTTTGAATAAGTTAATTAATTACATTTTGTTTTGTTTCTAAAGTAAATACAAAGCTTGTAACGAGTTCGAAACAGTCTGAGTTTGTCGAAAACTCTTATAATGAAACCACGAACGAGGATATTACAAATGGTTTGTATTTTGTATTTACCTATTTTATAAGTTAATGTATAGTTATATCTGCATTGCATTATTGGAGCGTCGCGTAGCCACTCATATTATACATTCACAGGAGTTTTATTTTTAATCTTAATCCAGCTTAGTATATAGTGTATGAAGGAATAATAGATGTGTTACAAAGTTCCCCTGCTGAGGCTCGAACTCAGAACCACCAGATTACAGTACTGATAGCTCAGTGTAAGAGCACAGCTGGAAGTTCTGGGTTTGTTCGTCAGTAGAGCCAGCTTTGTATTACAACTACCACTGCTTCATATACGAGTGTTTAAACAAATGAAACGATGAGTATAATATTGCGTTGTCAAATGATTTATATTGGGAATTAACATCTCTCTTTTGTCTGCAAGGACTAATCTAGACAACAGCGACGATTGAAGGTGCTAAGCTCAAACCTGCCAGGAAAATGTTACATAAAAAATAAGATAATAAAATAACTTCGTAATTATTGGCTATACAAGAACTGATTTTCAGTGGGAGAGCTCCACGCTACATTCTACTTAGAAATTGAGCCAAACAACAAATCGAAGCTGAATACAGGAGAGCTAGTTGTTAAGAGTAAAAACATGTTCTGTCCTACATTTGGTTTACTTATGTCGTCAAGGATATTTGGGGAAACATTTAATATGGCTAGTATAGTATACGACTCATTCCCAGCAATCACATTATGAGTGAAGAAAACCTCCAGTCAGGAGGGATAATTTTTGGCAGGAATAGAACCCGCGACCCTTCGAACTAGAGGCGGCCACATCTATAGTGTGTTATTATTTATTCGTCGTAATGTGGGACTCTGCTACATCACAACACTTAACTGTTTCAACCTATTAAATCATAATCAATCATATGACTGTCACTCACACTAATTGATATCATAGCAATTAGCGTGTTTTGTTGAATCACACAGAATAAAATTGGAAACCTGTATTGTGTGTTTTAATGTGTACATTGTCAAATTGTATGATCCAATTAATAGTATTTGATGACAGGGACAGCGACAAAAATAACAAACACATTTACAACATTGATAGTTCATCAGCCAGGTTAAATAAATTGTATAAAATATGAATGATACAAATGTAGTGATTGTTGAATCGTTATTCATACACAATATTAATTTCTACGCGCATTATATGTTTAGTGAAATAATTTGTTACAATTTGTTGCTAGCCGATCCATCAATGGTTAACTACTCTTCTGTCTGGCGGATTATAATCGTAAGATCCATTTAATTAAACCAATTCAAGCTTGACGTTCCTTCGACTGTCGGTTGGTCAATATAATGTCACCCCTTCCGACGGAAAGTCGCAGTGGTTCCCCTAATGTGACGTCAGACACTTGTTAGTCGGTGTTTCACTCATTTAGTTCATCTTGTTTAGACAAGAACTTCCCGTTCTTTCTTTACGAGGCTACTTGGAAAACTTCAACTGTCCAAACTTCTTTCTGGCTCCAGTTTGAAAAGTTGTCACTTGATGTTGAAAGACATTCGCGTAAATTTCCTTCTCAACTTCTGACTAAAGATCGGTTGACTTTTTCTCTCTAGATAATCCATGTTCCACTGAAAAGTGATAAAAGTGTCCGGCTTTCACCTCCCACGAATACTTCAATAGTTCCTGTTTAGAAGGAGATGATAAGTGTTTTAATTCATAGAACGATGGTACCGTCTGGTCTAGTAGGAGTAAGATAATATACACCTCTACTAGGTAAACGTTTATAATCTGCCATATTAGTATCTGATGTTTTTATCTCACATGAGAAGTTCAACTGTAGAACTCACTGTGTCAGCTGTTATTTGTGTTTTATTTCAACCGGCTGCAGTATCCCGTGTTAAGCCAATCATAGACTCATATCCCGTGGGCCAGGCTTTTCATTACATTATTTTTGTAAGCTTAAACCAGCTTTGTGGTTATTATGTGATGAAATATTTGTGCCCGGAGCTTTCAGAGAAGTAACTCTTATCACTTTGTACTCATTAATTAAAGGATTGGATACTAATCTGTATCCGTATACTTTATGTAGTTTTTGTTCGTGATTTGTACAATGTTTATCAGTATCACTCTTCAATGTTTACATTATTCACTGCTAAGACAAAACGTTTAGCTCCGAGATTAGATGTTTACATTATACACTGCTAAGACAAAACGTTTAGCTCCGAGATTAGCTGTTTACATTATACACTGCTAAGACAAAACGTTTAGCTCCGAGATAAGCTGTTTACATTATACACTGCTAAGACAAAACGTTTAGCTCCGAGATTAGCTGTTTACATTATACACTGCTAAGACAAAACGTTTAGTTCCGAGATTAGCTGTTTACATTATACACTGCTAAGACAAAACGTTTAGCTCCGAGATTAGCTGTTTACATTATACACTGCTAAGACAAAACGTTTAGTTCCTAGATCAGCTGCTAGTCCCGCAGTTTCTCCCCTGGCAACGTCACAGCGTGGCCGCCACGCGCAAAGATGTGACGTATGTGCAACCTATGACCTGCAGAATACGCATATCAATCACTTGCGTAGAGGATCATTAACTACTCTCATACAGAGCCTTGTTTTTAAACCCCTTGATTAACACGATATAATCATCATTAATTCACATCGAGTATAAAATTAAAAATTGAAACCACTTTAGCCGTTTTTTGTAAGACAATGAGTAATTAAGTTGGCAATTCTGAGACAATTAGGTCAATCAAAAGGTCGCTGCGTTAATAAAGAAGATGGGTACTTCAACTAATGGTTTTTCCTCCTTTTCCATCATATTATTAGCGAGTTAGCAATCGTCAAGCAAGTCATAAATGTCACTGGTAAGTGGTAACCTTCCCATGTAATCTCCTGTGACGTTTCAATTTAGTCTTATTTTAATGTACTTCTTTCTTGGTTTCTTAGTTGTAACCAATTACTTCTTTTTGCCAAGCCGATAACCAGTCCAACACTCCCAAGTCCAACATATAAGTTTTTGTTAAAATAGATTATTGCTTTGTAACAAGGCGCATTTTATTATTATTAAGATGAGTCCTGCCTATTGGAGACTGTATGACAGCTAGAGCTAGGATAAAATGTAGTTTGTTTCTGATTTTTAAAATAAACACATTCTATCATTCAAAACTCAACACCAATCTGTGTGATTTATATCAATAAATACCAATACATATTACATTATGTATGTTTTTTTTAACGTACCTTACGAATATAAAATTGTGACCAGTGACTTATTTCAAATTGGTTACAGTTTTGTATTCTTTTATTGAGGGCCAAACAGCTTCTGCGATGGGTCAATACGGATCCATAACTCTCCAACACCAAAAAAAAAAAAAAAAAAAAAACTTAATTGACCCCATATTTATATAAAGTCACCAAAATAAATTAGTTAAACTATTAAATTTATTTGTAAACTTAAAATAACACTTAAAGGATTCCAGATGTAGTTTCTAGATGAATTGCGTTTCATATGCTCTGCATTAATTACTAATGAATTGTACTCATAATGACTGTTGCACTCACAGACTAGCTCAACGACGAGGTCAGATGTGTCAACGACGTAGAGCAAGTGCTTTGCTTGGTGTTTCAACTCACGTTTGTGTGCGGAGTATCTTCTGGCTGACGAAGTGCTTTGAGGGCGGTCATACATCTAAGTCGAACGGCTTAGAACCGTGGTAATAATCACAGGACGTATGGAGCCATCTTTCAATTTAATGCAATGATTCTAGACGAAATATTAATTTTATAATATTTTTCAGTCACGTTCAAAGAATTCATTCAGATTATATAAATACCAGAAATACATAGTTTGTTATTTCGTCTGTTTTATTTTAACACTGTGCACTTAGCAATGAGGTTAAGCCATTGTCTAGGATAAGACAAACACTTAGTAGCAATGTCTGAATGCTTCGCCCCAAGGGAATCACAATTGGGTTAGTATCAGTTTTAAACCACGTATTCCTCGTGGAACTTGAGTGCAGTTTTTGTTTTGTTTTAGGTGCGACCTACGCCAGTCGACATTTATTGTAGTTTCATTTTATGTGTTGAGTTGACCGTCGGGCATAATCTTTGGAATTTATTGATTGTTTAACGTTAAAATGACTGCTACACAATTAATATAAATCTGTAAGGAGCAAGATGTTGACAGATTGAGGGAAGTTTAGGCCAAATTCCCAATCGTTACTGAAGTAAATTTGGGCTATAATGACTAACTTATTGAATTGTGATTTTGAGAGGTATAATTTTATTTTTTTTATTTTTACTTTTTATTATAAATTTATAAATTCACTTTAAATATTCCCCCCCCAAGAGAATACTACGATAATAATTAGTAGTTGTATTATATATTTTTACTATTTGCTGGTGCTGTTACGCAGAATGCCACATTAGCTAACAATCAATTCTAAACGCCATTGCACTTTATGAAACCTTCCATTACAGTTGCACGTTGGTATAAATAAATAAACCACTATACCTTCCATTAATTTCTTATACCCGATCCCATTATCTACGTAGACGGTCTAAGTTCTTCGCAGTGAGACGTGTTGGTAATTTATTGTGAGAGATGCTACAACAATTAACTATTTGCCGTCAAACACAAACGAATAATAACCTTTGCTCCATTTTCAGCCAACATTATCAATTTCCCCGTTTCCTCTGACTTAAACTTTTGCATTGTACATTTCATCTTGATTGAATTGGAAAAGGCAGAAAACTCAAGAACGCTTTACTGGGGTCTCTGCGAAAGGATCCGTATATATGTAACATCTCCCACTGCCTTCTCAACAAACTTGAATAATAAGCAAGACAAGCTATTATTTTACGACAAAAGTCGGAAAGAAACAAATCTATTATCCAGCATCCATCTTTCATGGTAGACTGGAGCTCCGCTCATCTTCCTCAGACCGCCTGACAGGACAAAGAGAACCCGACGCGCAATCTCGCGGGCTAACTCGACAACACAGAACTGATACGCCGTGATGTTTTGACACGACAGCCGCTTTGTAACATCTAGAAGGCTGTGAATTATGTTGAGAGAGAATCGAGCCAAGCGAGCGCTGTAATAACATCGCAGCGATAAGGAATAGGGCACTAGCAACACCAAAAGACAACAATGAAACAAATGAATTGAATCGATGGACAAACAACAAGCTGTCAAAAAATAATTTCTTCTGATTTTGGAAAACAACACAAAAAACAAACAAATACACATACAAAACTTTCACTTAGTTGTTGTCTATCATTAAAAGTTTTAAATGACGAGCAGTTACTATTGCTACACTTGTTTTTATTTCTATGGTTGCAATTCTATTATTTTGACAGCTGATTTGTGTCCATCACTTCAATTCATTTGTTCCATTGTTGTCTGTTGGTGTTGCTAGTGCCCTATAGAAGTAATTCACTGGTAATAAAACAATGTTTTCGAAGGTGTCTATTAGAATATCTTCGCTGAAGCAGATTGTTGGTTTTACATTCAAGTTGTTTAATTAATCAATTTCAAACTTAGAACAAGTTTTCAATAGTTTTTG
The DNA here is from genome assembly GCA_945910005.1 of Isoperla grammatica. Classification (NCBI taxonomy): domain Eukaryota; kingdom Metazoa; phylum Arthropoda; class Insecta; order Plecoptera; family Perlodidae; genus Isoperla; species Isoperla grammatica. The sequence continues at coordinate 2,736,675 of OX246741.1, read as the reverse complement.
TAACAGAAATCGTTAGCTTAAAAGCTCGTTAAGGTTGATAATACTTACACACGATAACACTATTGTAAAATGTTAATTACTGTACACGTTCTAAGGAATTAAAACAAAAATTTGTTTTAGATTACCATGAAATTATGACAGCTGACAACCCGGCCGTCCAATTCCAATGCTGAAAAACTCTATCTTGTAGTACTAACGTCACATCCGGACTACAACATTGGAACAAATGAATTGAACTGATGGACAATCAGCTGTCAAAATAATAAAACTGCAACCATATAAATAAAAACAAGTGTAGCAATAGTAACTGCTCGCTATTTAAAACTTTTAATGATAGACAACGACTAAGTGAAAGTTTTTTATGTGTATTTGTTTGTTTTTGTTTTGTTTTCCAAAATCAGAAGAAATTATTTTTTACAGCTTGTTGTTTGCCCATCAATTCAATTCATTTGTTTCATTGTTGTCTTTTGGTGTTGCTAGTAGCCTATTCTTTATATTCACGTGACGTCACTGACATTGTTGGCGGCCATATTCCCGTGCATGAGATATTGCAGTTCCTACACATAGCGGCCACCATCCCGTACACCGAGTCATTGTTGTAGACAAACAAATGACTGTATTGCATACCAAGAAAGATGTTTAACAATGCATTATATGAAAAGAAAAGAAATATTTATGTCGGCAATGATCTTCTGTTGTTCATATATTATGTTCATTTATTTATTCGTGAATTAATTATCAAATCTCGATAGAAGTACAGATACACTATCGCTCGAGATGGCTTTCATCTCCAAGTGTACTCAAATACACTGCAAGTGTACTCAAATACACTGCCAGTGTACTCTAATACACAGCACATGCCAGGTGGACAAGTGACCATGTCAGTTGTGTATGGCCAATGCGCCCCGACCTTTCCTATTCACTTTCATTTTTGTTGTATTGTCAATCATGACAGTGAAATAAACGTTTCAGTACCGTAAAATATAACCATAAACCATCTTCAGCATTATTGTTGAGGCAAGGGCAAGAAAAGAGGGGGGGGGGACCTGGTGGCAGTGAACGTGTTAGACGGGACCTGTCTTACCTTGATGTTGCAGTGCTGTCTTGACAGGGCTGCGTAGCGTGGCCTTCGGAAGTGAGGGTGGCAAGTTGATGTAAACTGATGCGTGATGAAGTAAACGTAAATAAAAACACAACACAACACGTACAGTAATTGAATTGAACCACACGAAATAAGACACTGGACTGCGAGAACTAGCACAAGTGACGGTGAGGCTACGGAAAACAAACTCGCGCCGAGTGAGGGACAGTGTCCGCGTAGAGACGAGTGGCGACCTGTGCTCTATACGATGGTTTAGTCACTAACAATATTCAGTCGAAAGAGATAGTCCGTCTGCCTAGACGGGGTGGTGACAGTAATCTTGGGGGGGCCGGGGGGGAGGGGGGTAGGAGAGAGTGATGCAAGTTAGGGGAACCGGATATCGGTATGAATAACTGGCGCGAACAATAAGAAATCTGGCTCGAAAAAGTCAGATTGAAAAGCTTGAGAATTTGTATAAAATTACACCCAATACCAAATTTGTGTAATGATGATGATCGGCTATCTTTTTATTCATACTTAAATAAATGTTAGTTTATGTCAACAGTAAAATACACATTATATTTATTATAATTTATTTAGAGTCGAAAAGGTTTATCAATCTACATAACTTGAATATTCATGTCACCATCTCCTTTTGCTTCTTATTTGTTATAGTCTAACGAATCATACTAAAACCACGAACTATTCAGTTCGGTTATAGTTCTTGGGCGTTGAGAATTTTCAAGCAAAAAAAAAAAACGAAAGTTTAATTGTCACTGTATAGTAAAATTTTATTTATTTCGAAAATTTAACTTTATAATTTTGAACATGGAATATTTAAATTCTCAGTAAGAAACTGTGTCTCTGACTCTCTGAGGACTCAGAAGCAAACTCAAAGCAAGATCAACACTTAAAACAAGAGAATTTAACGGTTTTCGGACGTTTCTGAAGTATTCGGAATAATATTGTATGTTGGAAACATTTTCAAAACATTTAAAAAAATCAAATCGTTTGTAAGCAGCTCTGCGATCGTACTGTTCTGGCGTAGTGTATAGTATTACATAACAATGTGTTGTCTGTAATCGATACTTGCGAAGAACTTCTTCTGTACATTACTTATTCCGCGACACTTTTGCATTGGCATGAATGAGAACAGTGAGAAGTGATCAGACATGGGCAAAATACTCACATTTAAAGTATTTGAAATACAAGATACAGATACTTGAGTTTTGGGTATTTGAAAAAAATACAAGATAGTATTTTAAGATACTTTCAAAAAAGATACATTTTAAAATACAATGAACAAAAACTTTTTAATACAGTGCACAAAAATTGAATTGTAGATAGTAGTGTTATTTTTGAATTGAATTCGATGTGTCTACACCACCTCGACTCATGTTGTTGTTGTTGTTGTTGTATTCAGTCTTCTAGCGGCAGTAACGCTGCCTTTGCTCGACTTGTGTGCTCTAGCGAAACCTGGCTGAGATCTAGAGGACCTGATGTAAACTACCTACCTCGTTCGGAGTAGGTCGATAACAAAAGTCGATTTAAAAGAAATTCCAATTTAAATTCCAAGTATGGCAAGTAGATAGCGCGAAATTACCAATTTTACGTTTTTGATTACACTAAAAAGTATCTTGTATTTTAAATGCAGTAAAAAGATACAAAATACCTTCAAAATGGGCATTTGAAATACGAAATACGGATGTATTTTAAATACAGTCTTAAGATACATGTATCTAGATACTGCCCATGTCTGGAAGTGATATAGGTGAGAAGTGATGCAAGTGCAAGTACTCCAAATTTAGGCGAGGCATGGCCCCCTCACTTCCCCCCCCTAATCAGCCCCCTGACACATATGGAAATATTTCAGTCGAAACTAGAAATTAAGAAAATCCAATTACAAAACAAAAATTCAATTCCCAATCTGGATTGGATCTTGTAACCCAAATTACCCACGAAGATTGCGACATGTTGACGTGGTTCCTTACGATGTTTTGCTTGGATGAGTGGTGAAGGTGTCTACTACGCTTTGCTGCTCTGACATCCCCCCCCCCCCCCCTCCGCGCGTCACATACACTCACAGAAACATCACTTTAACAAGACAAATTGTTACACTTTGCGTTTCATTTATGCAATTTGACCCTAATAAGTCAGTGGTAGTATACATTAATGAAAAATAAGCAATTATTTGTAAAACATAATCACAATAAGCCTGTTAACTCTTTACAATGCTAGTTTACACTGACATGTAATTAACGTCTAGTACCACCTACGTCTAGTACCAAGCAAATCCGCTAGTTAGGCGCCACTGGTCAAAATTACGCGGGGTTTGAATTTGGATGCCGGCAACTTATCAGACGTCTATGAATGGAAGACGTCTTCTGTTCGTGGGCACAGAGGAATGCGGGCGGAAGGCGAGGGTCGGTTATCGCTCCAAAGTGGCCGACGACTGCGTGGTCTCAGATAAAAGGAAAGTGTGTTCAGCTTGATATGACAATTCACACAATGAAGCAAGAACGTATTTTATTTATAGCTGCACTGCTAATTACGCTACAACTTCCATTCAAATTGCATTGTTATTACAAAAGTGTTCTTTAAATTAGAATGTGCATTTCAATTTTTTTTTATCATTTCACGACAGAAAGTAGTTTTCTTGACTGGCGTAAGCGTCCCCCCCCCCACCCCCCTCGGTGTCAGTTATCTTATCGCTACAAAGTGGTCGGTCGACTGCATGGTCTCGGATAACAGGGACCTTGTCTTCACCTCCCTTTATCTCGCATTGAACATTTCGAGTGTTTTGGTTTTGTTTTCTGTTGACTGAAATCATTACATAGTTTTTTCCGATCAAGTACTGTTTTTTTTTTTTTTAATAAAGCAATATGCTTGGGTCTGTACTCTTCTTAGACTATTAGCTAGGTTGTAGCTTTGGAAAAATCCGTCTATCTCGTTTCTAATTTCCCCCACAACTGGCCAAACTTTGGTCTAATTATGGTTAAAAATATATTTTAATTCATATTTTTGTGAGTTTTTTTTATCGGAACGGAATTGTTTTGTTTTTTTATATCCACAGAGTAAAAATTTGAGAATGTTGCTATTGTTAAACTGTGCACCTGCATTGGTGGGGAAACGCCCGCAAATGTGGGTATGGTAAATGCTCTTCAGTTGGACTGTGTTTTTGTAGATTTGAAGCTCAATGAAAATTGAAAACACTCCTAGCTGTGCTCCTAGTGTCCTGTGTCTTACGAGGAACATCCGTACCAAAACAAAGTTGAGATTTGTCTTAGACCAATGTTGTGGCGTTCTAAATTACAGAGCAACGGGTACATGACGGGGGGGAGGGGGGTATGACGGGTTATGTACGTATGGCTTTTATGTTATAGACCTATAAGCCTACTGTGGTTTCTTTTGTGTTAAGTGATTTCTTGTAGATATTAATTTGTTTGCGTTGTGTTATTACGTTGTGTCTATAGGTTGCATACTACACAGTTTACTTCATACCCGTATTCAATAACTAAAAATGTGAATGTAATGAATTATTGGGAATCATTGTCGGTTGCATTTCACAATTGTACTTGGGTCCATGGATAACCACACGCACACCTGTTGGCGACGCTGTCACTAGTGAAGAGTGCGTATTTTTTTATACCTAATCCCATGTTATAAATATATAGCTTCATTTAGCTACAAAACCAGTGTACTGTTTAATTGTATGTATATGGAGCAATCGTCATAAGTTTTTCCCGACTGGGATCGAACCAGCGCACTCCGACATAACGTACCAAACCAATGCTCTGGCACAAGAGCTTATCTAATTGCTGAACGTAGCAATTTACACATTTATGGTTCTTGTGGCCCACGATAATTTCAGATCGTAAGATCATAATTAGACCGCCAAGCTGGCGTACACGGGTTCCATTCTAGTTCGGGGCAAATATCATTCATTACCCATTAGTCTCTTGTAACAATCGTACAGTAAATTAGAAGTAATTCAACGGCAACTTTGAACACTGTCCTGTATTATTTATCATCTAAGATTGTATAAAGCAATTCAGATTTCCAGTTAGTTTTCTTTAGTCTTTAAACAAGTGTAGCTCGGTCAGTTTTTACAATAGAATCGAGATTCGAAATTTGGTATCCATAAAATAATGAAAATAAACACATACAATCACTATAAATATGAATATTCTGTTAATTCATCAGTCGATAAATTGTATTGGCGGTCATTTCTGGTGTGTTGTGATGTCAGCCGTCGACCTACGAGTGTGATAAGATATGTTCTGAAATATGATCCGACGCAGGTGCAGAACGAAAGATAACAGCGGACTCGTTGTGGAGAGGGTAACACATACACAAGCCTGATAAGACCAAGCCCGTCTATTATTTTGTTCCCATAAATCACAATAAAAATTAGTATTTGATACAAATATAAGTGGATATACATTCGATAGATAGCCTACGAAGATTTCAGTCAGGATATTTTTTATAGTGGTAACATATATTTACTGCCATACATTATTACGTGTATTTGTTGAATCTACGTACTGCTGTTGCGTCAAACTTGGATTATGCAAATATTACAGGTGCATAGGAGTGAATTACCAATTATAAAAGGTGTTTATATTATTATTATTATTATTATATACAATATCTTTTATGCTATATGTAACGTTGTACTTGTGAATGTCATTTGGCGTTGTAATAAATAAATAAATAAAATCAATAAACATACCAATAACAAGTGATCACGAAACCATCTTACCACATATTGCTAATTAACCCATATTTAATATTAGTATGTGACATACAAACAACGAATTTTCGTCCTTGCATAAATTATTAGGTCTGGTTGCTTATGCAGCTCCCCAAAACACATTCATGGATTCTCATCTCAGTAGGCCTACTGGTGATACGCGGTTGAGAGTCTGTCTCAAATGGTGTAAATTGATAATCTTTACAAACTACAAAGTGTATCGTAGATATCTTGTAGATTAGGCCGATATTAACACAAGTGAAATTTCGAAATAATTGTAAGCGTAGGTGCAGGCGAGCATCGTTGAGCTGCATTTCAGTATCGAACTATCCATGCGACGCCCACATAATTATAGTGTAATTAGGTATGTGACAGGTGACAAGCTTCAATCTGTTCCAAAGTTGCATTTTGTCCTTCCCGCGAATGAATGGTCAACTTACTACCGAGTTCCAAACACTGCCACTCTAAGCGCTCCTTGTCGAACAAAATAATTCTTAAAATTTTAAAAACTAATTTAATTGATAGTTTGAGAACGGTGAAAGATATCTTAAAAATTTAAAAAGCATTCAAGTTCTAGAACCAAATGCAAGGTCTGACCGTCGGTCTTTTGTTAATATCATATCATATTCACAAACAATAGGTAATTTAATTAAGTTTCATTAATTATTTTTTTCATTGAAGTCGAGTTTGAAAATTGAAAATATACCTGCGGTTAGACCTTACAATTTATGCGTTTTATGCAAAAACGTTTGAATTTCGTTGCTGGATTAATATTTGGTCTAAATATCGATCTAGAACTCAATTTTACAGATGTTAATTAAAAGAGCATTTACATTATGTAATTATAGACATAAGTAATCAATTTATAGATACAATTGAAGCTGTTGATTTAAGCTTTCTAAAAAGTCCACGATCACCTTCATAGCTTTATTAGTTCCGAAGATATAGGTACTTTACTCCAATGTACGGCAAACTATGTTGCATTCCCCCTTACCCCTCTAGCGGGCCCTAGTGCTAGCGATATCCTAACCTTAAGATTAATGTAACTTTGTAATGTCTTTTGTTCGTTTCACAAACCACATAATATTGTGTATAACTCTAAAACACGAAAGAAGAGTGACATTTTGTTTCACTATTATGAATGTAAGACATAATTAAGTTGTCGCATAAAGTCATTCAAGAGTGTTTTATTGACCTGGAAAACGTAGTGACAAAATAAAATTAAGAAGCCCAAACAATTAACCATTTCAATATGGGTTACAGTTAATTTTTACGTGGATTAAATTTTAACTTCCAGAATGTAACATCAACGGTATCAAATAAAGTAAATTACTGGTAACAAGAACAAATTACTCAATTATCATTGTGTTTCCTTTTGAACCGGTAAAACAGGGGATCATAATTCCATTTGGCGACGTTTAGACTTCTCAGGAAGTGTTTGATGAGAAACATTGTCTCTAAAGACAATAGTGTGAGCCACGCCCAATATCACGCGTATCATGCGTAGCGGCTACGGTGCGTGTACCGATATTGCCCAGGCACGCACGGAGTCAGCGGGGGCGCTGTTAGCCCGAGACAAGATGTGTGCATTAGTCGTTCCACTGCAACCTTGTGGATGCTCACGTCTAGATGTGTAAGCCACGCCCAAGTATCATGCGTATATGCGTAGCGGCTACGGTGCGTGTACCGATATTGCCCGGGCACGCACGGAGTCAGCGGGGGCGCTGTTAGCTAGTCGTTCCACTGCAACCTTGTGGATGCTCACGTCTAGATGTGTAAGCCACGCCCAATATCACGCGTATCATGCGTAGCGGCTACGGTGCGTGTACCGATATTGCCCGGGCACGCACGGAGTCAGCGGGGGCGCTGTTAGCTAGTCGTTCCACTGCAACCTTGTGGATGCTCACGTCTAGATGTGTAAGCCACGCCCAAGTATCATGCGTATATGCGTAGCGGCTACGGTGCGTGTACCGATATTGCCCGGGCACGCACGGAGTCAGCGGGGGCGCTGTTAGCTAGTCGTTCCACTGCAACCTTGTGGATGCTCACGTCTAGATGTGTAAGCCACGCCCAAGTATCATGCGTATATGCGTAGCGGCTACGGTGCGTGTACCGATATTGCCCGGGCACGCACGGAGTCAGCGGGGGCGCTGTTAGCTAGTCGTTCCACTGCAACCTTGTGGATGCTCACGTCTAGATGTGTAAGCCACGCCCAATATCACGCGTATCATGCGTAGCGGCTACGGTGCGTGTACCGATATTGCCCGGGCACGCACGGAGTCAGCGGGGGCGCTGTTAGCTAGTCGTTCCACTGCAACCTTGTGGATGCTCACGTCTAGATGTGTAAGCCACGCCCAAGTATCATGCGTATCATGCGTAGCGGCTACGGTGCGTGTACCGATATTGCCCGGGCACGCACGGAGTCAGCGGGGGCGCTGTTAGCCCGAGACAAGATGTGTGCATTAGTCGTTCCACTGCAACCTTGTGGATGCTCACGTCTAGATGTGTAAGCCACGCCCAAGTATCACGCGTATATGCGTAGCGGCTACGGTGCGTGTACCGATATTGCCCGGGCACGCACTAACCGTTTCTTTAAAAGTAAGTGATTAATAATTTTTAAAAACAAACGAACGAGTTTTCACATATTTAATTAACCAAACAAAGCGCCACGTACCCGTGCCTGAACCAGAACCCTACAGAACCTTACTAAATAATAAAACAGATCAAACCACTGTTCGTAGAAGAACAAAACACAACACAATGTTCTCACATCGCCTCTCTTTAGAAAGACTGAATATTATCGTCACCACTGAACGTATATGTTTGTTAATTTCTGTGATGTAATGTAATATTACAAACCTTTTAGTATGGGTAAAGTCAAAAGCTGTTGTGGTTTCCAACCACCACCAATTACATTTTGCTGTCGGCTCGGGGGCAGAAAGGGAGGAGGAGGGAGAAGCAAATAACAATAGAACTTCCTTCGAAACAGCCAGCTGCAAATTACATGGTGTATTCTAAAAACAAAAACAACAACCCTAAGGGTATTAATAGCGTTTTTCTGATTGGGTATTCACACCAGTTATCCAGGTTTATGTTTTGTGAATATTAGCCCCGTTTACATGGAAGAAGTGAGATTGGTATTGAGTTGAAATAGAATTGAAGCTAACTTGTATTTACACGCCATAGGATTATATCCTTGTAAGCTCCCATACTAAATCTACCTACTAGTTACATTCACACTATTCGGAATAATGAATTCACATTTCATACAACTGAGAGTTTGCAATGAATACTTCTACAAACTATTCTTTCATTTTTCTGTGTACATCATTATTATAGACCTTTACAAAAAGTACAACAATAAACGGGAAACTCACTCACTCACCACTCTTGTTACACTATGAAGATTGTTTGTTATTATTCCCCAACTACTTCGTTTTGAAATTGGAATACAATGTCTAGTAGAAATTATAATATCAAAAGCGAACTCCGTTCTATTTTTCAGTTTATTTTCAATTGCAAGCACATTATATTTATACGTCTACTCTTAGTTTTTATTTACAATTAAAAAAAAAGGGGTGAAACATGCTCACAATAGATTTAAACACATTTCTATACAATACGTATTACATCCATTTGAAGCGTTATTTTAGTTTTAAGATAAGAGTACTTTTGTATCGTCGAAAGTACTTTTGTAACAGGCGAGCCAGTAATAATTAAATTTACTTTGCAATTTTAGTTTTTTCTTTGTGTTTTATCATTTTTCATTTTTCCATACAAAAAAGCCTTTGTCGAAGCACGAACAAATCCCTTTGAAGAACTAAACCGTTAGAGGACGAAGGCACAATCATATTGAGGGAAAAGCGTTGTCTTGAGGAAATCTCGACTGTGATTTTTTCCAAATTTATTTGAGGAAAAAAAAACGTACCGTTTAAAATGTCTGAATGTTACATGAATGAACTAAATGTATTTAGTTCAAACCGTTATTGATGAATGCATCGTGCAATAGACTGAGCTGTAGCTGTCCTGTTTTTGTCAATCACATATTAATCTCTCATGAGTTTGTATTGTAACAAACAATGATTGATAACCATGTGGTTATATTTTAGTACATTAATTATTCACATCACAAAGTATGACAATACAGTATTGTAAACTTTCAAACCATTCGATATCATACTGTTCAACATGCAGGATATCAGGACACAGATGGAAAAACAATGTTATGATTGTACAGTCGTTGTGTCAATACAACACATTATTACTACAGTTAACTCTAGTCTTGGATTCACTTTATCACGAAAACTCTTGAAAATTGGCCATGACCGTCCACACACACAAAACTGAGATTATGTAATTATTTGTGAAATTTTAAGAAACTGGAAAATGTGAACAGTAACTATGAAGATAGTTACAGATAGGTTACAACGATCGGGAACATATTACATCACATTATGTCCGTATAACGAGTTAGCACCGGTTTTGACAGAGTTTGATGAACAATTTAAAGAAAAAGAACGAGTGATATCTACTATAAAAGTGATCATGTGCATAGATAAGATGGAAGAATCATTTTCATTCGTACATTTAGTACATTCATTTCTAATACCAACCATAATATGACAGCACTTTGTAGCATGTATTCATTTTTCCACCATTAAAAACCTGAAAACGTAGAAACACTGCATTTTTAATTAATCATTTAAGAAAATATGCCATGACTTGTGATTTAAAACCAATTGAATTTAAATTTATCCCATCGGTTATAATTTAGTATTTATAAAACTGGCAGAAATTATAAGGATGAAAAAACCTTACTACAGTACAAGAATTAGGTTTTGTAGCGTTTCCAAAAATAACTTTACTGATGTAGCATTTATTGTAAAAAAACCCACTTATTTTCACTTAGGCCTACCTCTGATTATATGCTATGTTCAGTGAAATACCTATAATGGAAGCAAAGCACTAACACTCAACATTATTAATCATGTTGTAAGTGATATTAATGCTACAGTCATGTACTTAAGACGCCCGTTATTATGATGTGTGTTCTATAATGGAACGATCATATCGTCCCTGGTTCTAAGCCAAGCTTGGTATTTATATATGCATCTCATCTCCCCTTATTAGGGTTCACGCGTGTGTGGCGGGCTGCCTAGCCCCGCTCTCAAAAGCACTAAAATATTCATCAAAATACTCAGTCAGTCAAGGGGGGGCATAAAGAGCCTTGGAAACGAATTTAACGCAACTTCAGGAGACAAAGGGGATAAAAAACGCAAATTGCAATGCGGTAAGTGCATTACTTCCTGTATATATTACGAGTACTACTCGTTGCGCACATTAAATAGTGTTTGCACGATCATGTTTTAGATCTTGTACGGAAATATGGTTATATGTATATGTTGCACACGCATAGTTTTAGATCTTATATCACAGTTTATGGAAATATACGTTTATATCGACATTATGTTACAGTTTGTGTGTATATTCTTATGTGGTATATAATATACGGATATATGCGCAAGAGTGGGACATTCGCGCTTGTCCATTCACGTAATAGCCTACGTAGCTATTATTATAAGACTTCTTGATGGAGAAACATACTTTGTCTGGTGTAACTTTGATTTATCTGCACAATTTCTATTAGAGTTTTAAACGTTTGTTTTCTAAATAATTTATTAAGATATTCATTAATATTAATAAGATAAAGTGTTTCGTCTGCATTCTTTTTAAGTACTTACGTAGGATAGTAAAAATGAGAAACGCACAAAAAGGGACAATTTGATCACTTTTGTGGGTAACTTTGAGTTGCTTGGCAATACAATCTGAAGAGTGGAAATACAGACGTATAAAGGGGTCTCAAACAGACCTGGAACTTACAGCAAGCACTAAGATAATAGACAAAAACTCTCAAACAGAAATCGGTGGAAACACAAGGAAAATAGAGAACGGGAAAGTCCCGCGGAGACGTTAAAGAAAATGAATAAAATAAAAGATGTCTAGGAGTGAGAGGAGGAAATGAAATTGGTTGCTGATCTTAAAAGGAAGTCCAGATTTTGTAACAATCAAATTAGCCGTCTGCTGGAAGTCTAAGATCACAAGTTTTTGCAATCTCTTGGTTCGACATTGATGTAATGAGATTTACCCCCTCCCCCCCCCCCCCTCCCCCCTCAAACAAGGCGCGCTCTTTCGGGACGGAAATATGGAATTACGTAAACACTTTACTTCGAAATACAAAGTTGACGACGCGAAATACGTCTGGCTGGTTTTACTCAATTACACATTTCGAATATTCGTTTTATTATCTTGCGACAGATTGTGTATAATATTTTATTTTCAAACTCGGTGCGTATTCAATACAATACCCCACGTTTGCTCATGAAGCTCATAGTATTGTGATTAATAATTACTAATTAGAAACATTACTTGTAATGCACTTTGGCACGGTACATTTACAACTTCGTGTGGCTCGTTGATCTATTTGGTTTATTCCTGCTTCCAATGCTGAAGGTCCAGGGTTCGAGTCCCGGTTTTGGCATGAGTTTTGTAACATTTATTCTATCAATGATAATGGGGTATTTGTAAACGGTGACTTTAGAGCCGTCATAGTAACGAAGTGTATAAATGTCCCCCACTGAAAATCAGTTCTTGGAACTGAGCGGGTAGACTATAAATACAAATGCATTTTATTTATTTCACATATAGTTTATTATAGTTTGTAATATAAGCTTTCTCTGCAAAATAAACGCAACATACTGAGAAAAGAGATGCACTTCTCTCTATTTTCTTCAATGAAACAACCTGACATATGCATCATTCCCTCTCCGTTCCCCCACTTGACTCCATGCACAGCCATTACAACATAACTCCACGTACAGAGAGACTTACTAGAGACCACATTGCTTCCGGATATGCAACTTAACTATTTGGGTCACATGTTTCTAGAACCACAACTGAGATTAAAATCATAATGATAACAATGACAGTTTTCATAATGGGAGTTGGTTACTTGCAAGGGTAATGTTGCAAATAATTAAATGCACCCTTATTGCGTTGTAATCTCCCCGAGTTAATAAAACATAACACAAAGCGTAATACAGTAACACGAGTAAAACGTGGCTCTTATGTGAAACTGAGCCATCTTTGTACTGTTACGTATGAGATACACGTTATTATAACCTCAACGTTAAAGCACATATGTGTCGCATGTGAACGAAGAGGCAGAATGAGGCAAGGGCGACTAAAATATGTTCGTTTTAACTGTTATTTTAGTAAGTTTTGATTCCTCTTCATAACAGAACAGCTTTGGCTCCTCTTAAGAGGGATGTCGACATATTGGATACATGTTATCATTTTAATCTTAGATGTATGCAGAAGAAAGAAATTATATTTAGAATATTTTTATCTTATTGCAATCCAAGGTTAATTCTAAAAGAAATAACACTTTTTAAACTAAACTAAAATTGTTCTAACACTATTCCTAACTCTACGTACAACAATTGGGTCATTGCTCAGATTTGTCCGACACTACTAATGCAGATACTACCAAAATGCACCTTTATTATTTGTTGAACCCTGCATGACAGCGGTAGAACTGAAGCGTGTGCGTGTGCGTGTGCGTGTGCGTGTGCGTGTGCTCACAGTAGACAACTTACGTATTTTCTTTCTCTATCTCGCATCTTAAAATGGTTTAAATGCCAGCTCTAGTCTCTCTCCGCAGCAAGACTGCTCAGGTGGTTTCTAGGCTGGAATACGTGTCAGCGACGCAGCAATATTAAATGCTGACGACAAAACGGCGCGCACACCCATTTGAGCTGAAGAAATCTAAGATTGGTTAAGATAAATTGAATTTAAGTAAATTGCATTGTGTTTCAGCTCCAATGGAACGGAGCGTCAGTTCAGTTGAACGAGAAAGTAACGACGCCAGTGGCGTAGCGTGCTGTTGCGTAGGGGGTGCAACCCACCATGCACGTTCATTGGTTCAATATCGTCAACCCTTATTGTACTTTCAGGCGGTTTCATGACTAATTGTACTACAACACGAGGCAACATGAGTTAAACAGAGCCACGTTTTCTAAATTATGAAAACTATATCACAACTACATTTACTTGCAATTCCTAGCAGTAGGCATGAAGTTTCTATAATTTCCGTTGATTAGTGCATTTAAGCTGTTAAATTCCATTTTCATTACATCTCAATGAGAGTTTGGCTTTAAAAAAACAAATTTGGGTATTCAGTTGAGGTTCATCAGTTTCTCAGTTCTCGCTCGATAAACTTATTTTAAAATTAAAATTTTATTTTTAAAGAACTCATTTACACTGCAGTAAAAGGGAATAGTTCCTACCGCAAAGCTGTTTTGGACTCACAGCAAGTACCCGCCACTGCTGATACCATGCAGATGTGCCACGCTATGGCTGATTGAGGGAGAAGGGGGGAGGGGGGGGGGGGGAGTGATTTCAATGAGACCCATGTGAATAACACCAGATTCCGAGCGTAAATGAAACCATCAATAAAGTTCCCGATGTCTCAAGAAAGATTGAAATGGAAGGGTTGAGATCGTGAAAACCTCGGGGACATATTTGAATAGATGGCTCGTCTTCATTACAGTCAAAAACAAAAAGCAATCTTCGTTTGAGTCCTCGTCCACGTCAAATATCTCTCATTGGCAACTATACAGACGATTCAAGCGAGTCCTTAGAAAGTCGACATTTCTTCTTACTACTTAAAACGAAGAGATAGTTTCAGCACAGGGGGTCCCAGAACTAAAACTGCAAGAAACTACTGGCCCATTACCTTGGCTCCCTCACTAACGAAACAATATGATTTTAAAATGTTTCACGATTTTGCATTGACTTGGCTCACGAAAATGAAATGGCTGTAACTTTTTGGTTTTGCTTGTAGAAAAATTGACATTGGTTGTGAAACATTGTGCGAAAATATGATGACGGTCAAAGCATATTTCTCCGTATGTCTAGATCTACCATTATCTTGGCTCGCCGAATTGAACTTATCGTAACTTTTTGTTTTTGTTTGTGCAAAAATCCATTTAACTTGTTCTAAAGTATATGCTTATAAAACCTATGGGGAGAAAAAATAATGGAGCCAGAACCTATAGCACAAGCCTCAATTGAGGTGGTTGTGACATCACAGGCGGACAAACAATGTGTTGCTAGGCAACTGCATCGTCGTATCTCTCTTTGATTGGTGCATATTCAATGTTTGTCCGAGACAAAACACGGCTACACGGCTATTTTTAGAATTGAGTCTTGTGCTATTCCGCTATTTTGTCATATCTAGACGCATGGCTTCCGTTTGTAATCCTCCTAAGTGCCCTTCAGTGCTCAACATTCGAGTTTACTACTCATTGTAACACCAACGTCAATCACAAAGATCAGTAACTTTTCATCACCCGTTACTGCTGTCAGTTTTATACCTCAATGTTCAAGATTGAAAGTTCTCTTTAATTGTCTTACTTAAGATTGCTTAGATAAACTTGACCGGTTACAAACTGCGGTTCCCCAAACCCTCAAAGGTGCCTTGATTACTTTAACATTGCATTACAAGGCCAGCTCACAGGTGCACTTGAAAGTAGCGTCTAGATAGTTGGCATTAAGAATCAGTTTCATCTTCGTACGTGTCCTTCTAACCCTGAAGCCGGCTTCACGTTGCATGAAAGTCTAGGCAAGGCATCGTTACTACGCCCTGAGAGAAATCTTCTTAATTAAGTGTAGAATTTCGCGAGTGCAGGTTGGTAATTAGCCGTGCAGCGGAGCCCACTTCACACTGCTGGCTAT
This sequence comes from Isoperla grammatica, assembly GCA_945910005.1. Classification (NCBI taxonomy): domain Eukaryota; kingdom Metazoa; phylum Arthropoda; class Insecta; order Plecoptera; family Perlodidae; genus Isoperla; species Isoperla grammatica. Next base: position 2,721,046 of record OX246741.1, on the reverse strand, counting down.
CAGAGCCATGAATAGAGTTGCATCTCCCTCACGGGCATTGATGCAACCCGTGCCCGTATCCTGTAACATGTACTGGATCAGTAACCAGAGATAAGTGAACGTATATATGAATGTAGGTTAATGATGATACAGAGATGTCGAGAGAAAAATATGAGTGCTTTCATGAGTAACAATACGGTAGCTTTCATTAGCTTTCAAATGAAAAAAAGAAACAGTACACAAACAGAAACTGTTGGGGTAGAACCAAGATGAGATTAATAACATCTCCATGAATAATGCAAGGTAGCTATGGTTTACGTGTGTGTACGTTATTAGAATAGTCCAGTGTTATGGGCAAGTAGTTGTGATAATGATAGTATTTGACGAACTCACAAACAATTCACTATTCACAACGTTGTAAATCTTAATAAAATATCCGTCTTGAAAATACTGTTTCATAAAAGACAAGTTCTTAAATGTTAATTGTCAAAAATGAAAACTATCAAATTAAATTTTGGGGAAATGGGATGTTTACATGGCTATTGATTATTGTATTTAGAAATTGTGCAGACATATTTCTTCAACGTGTTCCAATGTTCCGGAAAGGGCTAAGGAAACAAGTAAATATGACTCAAGAGAACCGACCTAGTGATTCCATAAGGCCATGAACGCTAGAAATATCTAGTAAACCTGCACCATGTAACATACGGGACAACAACAATTGTTCCACGTTGTATTACCTCAATCGTCTCTTGTCATAGTCGACCTTTAGCAGATTTCACCGCTGACAGTTGGTAAAACTACCCCTCAACACTGGTTGGGCGTTACCCCATGTTTTACACATCTGACATAATGTATGCCTACTCTTGACTGCCTTGCTGGCGTTGTTTGCTCGGGCAAACGTTGCCATTACACATCACATCCGTGAGTGAATGTTTGTCTTTACTCACTTGGGCAACTTTGTCATCAAGGTTAATTAGGGGATCGCGTGCGAAGCAAAACAAGACTCATTTAAATAATAACCACCCTTTAACAACTGAATTGAAAATAAAGCATCGTTTTATTTAAATGAGTCAAGTGACAACATGACAGTCCACAAGACAGGATTCATAAACGACTTTCAAGTTTCTAAGAGCAGAATGTTTATTGATCGCATTAAATTAATATTAAATCTGTATTTGCAACTGATAATAATTGTATTTTCCAATCAGAGCATAGGTAACACATTAATTAATAGCGAATGTATAACAAAGAACAATTGATCATGAACACTATAATACATACATACAAGCATACTGTAATTGTATTAATTACTCTCTTACTGGTCTAAAACTCAAGAGAATGCGATAGAAAATAAATCAATAGGCTTTTAGTTTTAGCCCGCCTACCACGTTTCTTCTGTTCGAGTATGTTTTGATGTTTAATGGAGTACGAGATTTGGATGGACTATCTGTATAAATACACCTTGAATCCGTTATTAGCGCTCACAGATGTTGATACGTCTGACCAATGAACCTATGGTGTGTACCCGCACTGTCTCTAAATGATGATGAATACAACCCCCTCCCCCCCCCCCATCCCCCCCCCGAACACAAAGCATAGTAATACAAACACGATTGCCTCGTTCAAAGTGTACCCCTGCTATGTGAAGGTAGCCATAGTTTAGCATAAAAACGTGTACTCATTTCCAGAAGCCATTTATAAATGTTATTGTACTTAGCTAAGCACACTCGACATGTAATCACGATAACTAGGAATTGTGACGTTTTATTGAACAGAACGTCAAAAGTAGAACAACAGAAAACAAGGCAAGAATTAAAAAGATAAACCTCACAAAGCCATTTCAAGTTATTGTGACGTAAACGTTTGTGTGTGATGTACCTAACTAGGTCACGTTTAACATCATTCATTAAGGTTTTAAAATGGTAACATTTGATATTCATAATTAATATTCTGCTTAAGCTTTAACAAAAAATAGACGCATTTGAATTCATATCGCTAAAAGAATAATATGTACATGATATAAACGGAACGTACATTTTGTCAAACTTGGCCATTCTATTGTAAATGATAAGATACCAGTACTTGTTTTAAAACTGCTCAGTATCAATACTTTTTTATCCAGGGGAAAAATGGTTAGTCATTCATTCTGTTACAGATTTAAAACTATATATTTTAAAAATAAGTTTTATGCTACACTTTTATAATGTTCCTTATCTACTGTACAACCAATTACCAAAAAGCTTATAAAAAATTAGCACTCCCGTACTCTTCTACTAAATAAACCACATGATGTGGATTCAAACCTATTTCTTAAGCCCCAACTCTTACTTCTTAATCTTTACTTTATCTCGTTCTAGGAAAGATTTGTTTTCGAGCAAGCCGCCTATTATCTCATGATAATTCTTCTCTAGAACTTGGATGACTTTAATCTGGCCGCGCGGGTTAGAACCCCCCCCCCCCCCCCCCCCTCCGCAGTCGCATTGGGGAAACCAGCCCAATTTGCATCCCGGGCAATCTATCTTTGTTCGGGACGAATTAAATCTCAGACTAACGGATTTAAAAATAGCGGACTTGATAAGAACTTCCTAAGGACTAAGAAGGTAAACTCCGAGCAAGTGTGGGTCTAAGATTGGATTTATTATTGTTTATAGTCAATTAAGAAAGTCTTAAATTTAGAGCCCGGTCTTAGCACAGAGAGCTGGATGATTCGAGAAAAGCAATTCTCTGGCAATTCTTCCCCGACTTCCCTTAAAGAACGTCGATATACACTCGTCAACTTAGAGTTAAATACTTGTCACATTCTATGCATACTCGAAACCCTCGATCAGACAATACATAAAGACACTAAATAAGTGCCTAGTTGTGACCCAAGAGAGCGAGCGACATCCGTGTTTACTTTCCAATTAGAAAGAGACGAACTAAGTGGAAGAGAGGAAAACAAACGTTGCTTCCGTTCACCGCAAAAAGACAAACAAAAAACCATCCTTATGATATTTTTCAATGTAATTTATTATCGCCGCCTTTTTTGGCTACAAATCTTAGTCACTTTAGTTACACTGGAAGTAAAGTTGTTATTTATGATTGCACAGAAAATATTTACCAGGATGCTTCTAGGATTGGCCGTACAACTGAATGATGTTAAACCTAACGAACTGGAGATTCGTCTTTTCGTAAAGTACGAGAAAAAGATATCGCAAGAAATTAATTGTGTAAACTTTTCAAAGTGCAACAACAAAATAAATCCAAAATAAAGCTTCAATTTATCTGATTTGATGCCATTTTACCATTTTACCCTATTTTATGTACACTGAATATTTTGAGATGAATTACTGCGTACACAAATTTCAATGAAAAATATAAAAAATTATCAATGAGACTGTTATAATAGCGCTGACCTCCCAGATGTGCTGGAGCTTCTGGTGATCAACTGCGTGATACGTTTCAAACCGCAACGTTTACAATCACGTTCACTCACATCTCTCATTTCACTTTTGTACATTCACTTCCATGGAAATACGCTCACAATATAACTGACCATGTAATCAGCATACGGCATAAGAACTATTTTATATTCTATACATTCAGGCTATATTTATTTCAAATCTCATGTGAAGAGATTGGCATCATTCCGAGTACCGACCAGGCATTCTGATTAGCACTTGTTGGAAATATCACAACTTCCTGTTAATTTACAATGAATAAGCCCAAATGACTCTGCACGCGAACGTTATTCTTTGTTTTTATGGTGATTAGCACATCACAGCACAGCACAGCACAGCACAGCACAGCACAGCACACTCTGCATAGTTTAATTAACCCGTGGTCTGCCGCCGTTTGACAACCCTTTTGTAACAGATACACGGGATTTTAGTTTTAGAATTATGGTGTTACGCAATACATACGCATATACATTCATGTTGTTCTTTATTACTATTATTAATATAATTATATTCAACATATAATAGACTCGAAGATGTGCGAACACTAATTAATAGTATTCTTCTGTTTTAAATTGTCTAAGTTTCCTCGTGAACCAAGCTTCCAAGCTTGCATTACTTCTCGTACTGATGCTATACAAATGTATACGAAATCTCAAGAGGAGCACATGCTCCTAATTTGATGTATTTCAGAATAACGCTGAAAAGTTTCGACAGGAAAACCAATTTTCTATAAAGAAAATATCCGCAGAAATGATCATTCATGTTTCTGGGTCATGTCTCGAAGTCTTAGCACGTTCATGCCGCAACTTCCGAGTACGACACGGAAAGGAATATGTTTTGGTTTTGGTTTGGCTTCGTATTGGCGCATTTACAACCGCGACGCTGAAACACACAATTTGTGCGATAGTAGACAAATAATATACAAAAAAAATAAATTGAAATGTAGTAGGCCCAGTACTCGTGAACAATTTCAATGTGTATTGAATTGAATGAATGAATTTCAATCTCCATGGTTACAGCTGTTGCTCTCATATGTCAGCAACGTTATTTTATTGATAACCTGTGGTTTGTCCACCAGTTCAATTCCTTTGTTTCATTGTTATCGTTATTGCTTTCAAGAAACTCTTACGCATTTCCTCTTAGGCTATACTACTTAGTATACTAAGTGCCAATGGTGGGTGTTCTTTCCATTTTCTTGTTACATCCACAAATAGATCTCTCAACACTTTTCTTCGTTGCATAAACGCGACAAACAAACTAGAATCTTATTGACACAGGTCGGTTTTGCTCTACCTCCGTGGCTCAATCGTTACCCAAAACACGTAACATTTTTAGTACCAATCAGCAGCATTAAGTAGTTCTTATGCGTAGAGTAAATAGACATAACAAGGTAACAGCCGAGAACGTGGCAAGTCACCGCCTGACTAAGAAAGAAAAACAAACGACGATCTAGTGAGCAAGTTCGCCACTGCGAGCGCCACTCTCAATTTGTATTTTATTATAGCCACCAGTCTTTACGAGCTGTGAATTATTTATTTCGATTCCGACAGCCGACATAACCTTCATCCGGTGTCTATTGGATGAACTTCCGGTTTAGTATCAGTCCATAGAACGATGTGTGGACTTTAGATGGGTCGGCACTGTTTAATTTATACGGATGGGTTTAAAACTGTTTTATCCCGTTTCAAGTAATACATTTTCGAATCGTTGACCCTCGCCTATTTCCTGAGTTCTAAGATGACATTACACGATATGATTCTAGGTTACTCCAAGGCCATGTTAATACATGAGCTATGTTTATGTTTGGATACCTCATGTTATTTAGAAAGCTTCGTTAGCCAGTCTTACATATTTCAGGCTACTACTTTGTTTGACGCGCTGACTTTGTCCGTGTACGAAAATTAAATGGAAGTTGATCGGATTGTGTTTAAAAATTGTGGCCCCATTCATTTGACAAATATGTAACTTTTAATCACGCATCGTTTAGCAATGTATCAATTGAGTAAATACGCCACGTTTTTATCTAACAGCTTAAATCGCTGCGACATTCAACCAATGTTATTACTTTTGTCTCAACGCGATCTCAATTCAGATATCAAGCACACTTTGTTCATACAATCATTGTAATTAACTTTCCCGGTAGAAATGCAATGATCCCATACGGAGCTATTTCCCCTTCCCAACCCCCTCTCCCCCCCACCCCTAAGCCCCTCTCTACCATCCACTCGGCAATTCGGATGGTTGAACATTAGCAATGCAAACATTTCGTTGGCGGAACTCAGAAAGCTCTCGCTCTCGGGTAGGTTTGAGTCTCTGGCACAGCCAGCCATGAAGGCATAAAGAAAATATTTCAGGCCTACATAAACTCAACGTGAGGGGCATGGAAAGTACCTCTCCCCCTAAACAGCACATATTTTGGTTCTCGGTGTTTTGGAACGGAAATACAAACAGTGCAGTGATTTGGTGCGCACCGGTGGGCGGGAGAGTTTCAAAGTAAATACTTCTCCTACAAATAGTTTTTATTCATTTAACATGATTTCTCGGTAATTTTAATGTGTTGTCAACAAGCCAATGAGTTTTGGGGTTGAAATAATTTATCTTAAGAGCACTTTTGAGACGAGCTAGTGCATAATTGAGTTCAATTAGTGTTTTACCATCGTTCGTTATGTTTGTCCTTCGGTTCGGGGAGTCACTTTCAAGTTTCAAAGGACTTTTAAAGAGCATTAGCGGCTTTATTTATACATGTGCTACAAGGCCACTTCTGGTTAGATTTAGCTAAATATCGTTGTAATTAATTATTTCATGTAAAAACAAGTAGATACTGTAGTAAATAATTGCTTTGCATTAAATTATAGAAAGCAATGTATATTTACTCACGAATTAATTACCTGCATTGCCGTTACAACCCGACAATCATATTATATTTATTAATTTCAAATTATGTTCTTTTTTATCAGTCACGTTTGTTATGCTGGGCGGTGGTCCCATAACTAGAGGGTGGAGCTTAAACTATATGTCAAACTTAAAATAGCTGATCTCTAACGTTACCTGACCCCTCCACCAAATGAACCGTACTTACCAGAACCCGGCACCTCCACCAAATGAACAGCATAATCAAGTCCGGTTTCACTGAACCGTTTTCAACAAACATCAGAAGGTTTCGTCTCGGCTCGGGGTGGAGCCCGCGCACTCTCATTAACTTAATAAGGCATCATAAGTGGATAATTCGTGAAGAGGAGATGAATTCTTGCAGAGAAGAGTTACACAAACGCTGCTTTTGAAATGATCCAGTGTGACGCTTCGGTGCATTCGCAGTGTTCGCGGCTGATGGTGAACAAATACACTAACATTAACCAGGTGGAATGCCGGTATTGTAGCACACGTTTTGTAATGTCGGCCAATAGAGATCTAGATGAAAGTGCGCCTTAAACTGTGTCTGATCATTCAGAAGAAAATGCACACATCCTAATAATTCAAATGTATATTTATTGGAGCAACACTGTCGTCGGTGGATTTGTTGTGAAATTCAGAACTTAAAACACAAACCCCGACTGGGAATCGAACCCAGGTCTCCCACTTGCCATGTGGGGGCCTTGACCCCGGCCCTTGACAACTCACGTCAATTTTTACTTCATTATTTAGAAGTTGACAAACACATATATTCTCTAGTTATAGGCTTCTCTGCTCGTAGAATAACTTCTACATTTGGAAACATGAACGCGCCTTAAGGCTGAGAACGTGGTCTCGGCTGTGCACAGAGTTTCCTCGTGTCTTACTTAAAGCAATAAGAAAGATAAACGTTTCCTGGGACCCAACTCATGTCTAAGTCGGCGAAGAGTTGAGACAGTTGAGGAAACCTAACAACAAACATCCGGAGAAAACAGAGTAATACGGAGACGTTACTCTAGCTGGAACATTGTTTACTCTCTTGTCGCTACTTCAATAAAACTATTGAGTGCAGTTTCTAAGGTGGTTACTGCAAAGTAAATCGCACATGATTGCACTTTTGTCTACATTGATGCTGATACCGCAGATGGTTTAGGGTTTTATTCCTGATTCAGGCTAGTTGTGGGGTTCAATTAAATTACTAGAACTAGTACAAATATACATTCGAAATGTGACTTTCTTGCAGTCGTAGATATGACGTACGAAGTATGTAAAAATACGTCTCATACTCAAAATAATATCGTTTGATTGAGTGAATAGACAAAATATAACGACATTTATAAGTTATAAAATGTTATGGAGCTTGGTTGGTAGGCTACTCTATATTTTCTAAAGGCCCAATATAGCCGACGAATCGAGAATAATCTTTTTTTGTCGTCTCAACAGATAATTACTTACATAGCCGTGATTATTTTAATTATGAATGTAATACAGGACTGTTAATAATACAAAAACCACACAAATTATAAATATATACAAATTATAATAGTGATTTGTGACAGGAAAAACAACTCAACTGAACAGTATTTCATTTCCTGTTTACCTGCTACTTATTGCTATAAGCCGAAACACATATTATCTGCTACTTATTGCCATATAAGCCGAAACACATATTACCTGCTACTTATTGCTACAAGCCGAAACACATATTACCTGCTACTTATTGCCATATAAGCCGAAAGACATAGACTTAAATGAAGCAGTCGCCCCAGTTATTTGAATTAGGATTGTGTTACTGGAGTGAAAGGAGCTCGAGCTAAATCTATACTAGAAATCCGAAACATCGGATGGCATTTTGTAAATGGATTAAACCCCAAGAGACATCACATCGCGAAGACGGAGCCAATGGAAGACACAGTGGAAATGAAGACCGTATCACACAAGGAGGAGATTGCAATATGTTGCAAGGACAACCGTACGGGGTGAAATTAAGGCCGTATCACACAAGGAGGAGATTACAATATGTTGCAAGAACAACCGTACGGGGTGAAATCAAGGCCGTATCACACAAGGGAGAGAATGCAATATGTTGCAAGAACAACCGTACGGGGTGAAATCAAGGCCGTATCACACAAGGGAGAGAATGCAATATGTTGCAAGGACAACCGTACGGGGTGAAATCAAGGCCGTATCACACAAGGGGAACATGTCTTTGCTGGCTAAAGTATATGGAGCACAACATTTATTTTAAATACTCGCGAACTTTTTAAATTCGTTTTTATGAACATTTCAATTCATTTCATAATTCATTCATTAAATCATCAATATTTATTGGAGCCTATAGAACATGTTTAATTTGTGTTGCAAGTACTGCTCAAGTATAAATAAATATATTTTATAATCAAATACTCTGTACAACTTGATGACTTTTTGTTGACTTTAGAAACGGCTGAAATGTACTTTCATAAAAGGATCTTAATAAATTCACTTTAACAGAAGACAGTGAAAATCTATAATGTTTTACATTTAAAGTTTTCGTAGCTGGGGTCCTGAAAGTGACATTCAAATATGTTGACTTCCAAGTTAGAGAAACTTCTCCGTCGTGATTGTGTTAAACATGAACCACTTTTGATCGCATACCCCCTTCAATCCAAGACAAGATTAGCTACATTTGTAAGGAACCTTCGACCTGATCGTATGACGAAGTTCCCAAACACTCATCAAAGTTGCATGAAATGTCCGAACAGAAGTCGGGCATAGGATGGCAAGACGTTCCAATCCACTCACGGAACGCAGGGCAAGTCCCATCGCCTCAATCGGCCCCAATACCTCGGACGTATAAATATTAAACACACTTTCACGTATTGGTCTTCAATAACCCCTCCTGTAAGAGATTCGGAAAACTCGGCCCATTCGGACGGACGTCAAATCAAACACCAAGCTTGAATTTAATCAGAAATAAAGTCTATCAATTCTGGAAACAAATCTACGGCGAGAGAGTAAAATTCAGATTGCTTTGGCGAAATATATTTCTTGTGAGAGATAAGTCGGTGACGTAAGACGGAGTGTGCGTGTTTTGACTTGCAAAGAACTAGGATCACACATGTCAGAATGCGACAAGGAAAAGTTGATCCCCAGTTGATGCCAGTGTACGTATACACTGCACTTTCCTTGGCTGCATATTGTGAGTAGAAATAAAATCAAAGTGACTCTGCCTTCTGTATTATTTAGGTGCATCAGGGATTCTTACACGCGCGTAAGGGAAAAGTCGATGATGTTTTAGCGTCTGCTTTTATAAATAACTTAAAACCACCTTCTAGTGAGAAAAGTCTTCACGCTCAAGAGTTTCATCTCAGGTAATCTATGTGTCCACACTAATGTGCAAGCGAGAAGCTATTTAGCATCATGAAAGCCTAGCCGTGTATCGTTGGCGCTCCCGCCTTTTTCCACTCCGAGAACAAACAAGAGGCAATCATTTGTTCTCAATTCAGTTAACCTAAGAAGCTGGAAAACCTGTAGATAACTTATACAATTTTTGGCAACGACAATAAGAAGCTCTAAATAGTACCTCGTTCATGTCACAATGTTTTTATGTTATGGAGAAAGGCGTACCATAGGTGTACATAAAACATTGGAAGTTAATTATTTAACTACAATTGGCCCATGCCTTAGTTACCGTTCTAATATTTTAATCCATAATACACAATTGGTTGCTGTCCACTGGTACGGCAGACAAATATATTGTGCCGATGGGCGATGACACCTATTATTGATATTTATTTGACGTCATGCATATCGTTGGCGGCCATACTCCCGTACGTTAGGTATTGCAGTTTCTACACAAAGCTACAAGTGAGCACATTGCGTACAAAGAATATATGCGAGTTCATGTTAGAAAATACATTCCAACCTTCCTCATAAAAATGTTTTATTTTATTTTAACAAACCTTATTCATGCGCTAGCGTGAACCAATCCCATCTCTAGATATTTTAAATTGATCCACACAATCTCCTACATGGCTACGCTTCTTGTGATAAGACGTATTTCCTGTTCAGATGCACACTACGTCTCCGGAGACCCAAATCTCGAGTGAGACGTGATTCTGAATACAATCCACAGACTTAGAGCAGAGGTTCATCATCCCGCAGATAGATGGTGACACTAAGCGCCTCGCTCGCTTCAAAGAACTCCCTCCCCCCACCCCTCGTGATTGTCCTTGTTGCAACTAATAGCGGACACCAGTCGTCTACTACAGCGATTAATGAGTAATATAGAATCAGGCAGCCGTAGTAAAGTGTGAGATGATTTAGAAGGACACAAGAATTCAGTAATCTGAGGGTCAGGGATGCTTTTTAGATAGATTCTATTTAGATGTTAAATATCCATAAAAAAATGTAATAACAAATAACAAAAACACTTCCTGTGGGCATTACACGCTAGACTATGTTCTATAGCTCAATGGATTGGGGCAGGGTTGAGCAGACCTTGACATGACCTATAGGCGGAAGGTCATCATGGAGAAAAGGAAGGTTGAAGGACGCCAAAATATTAGTTCACCTACAACGAGACATTAATCTATGCAGATAAACATCCGTACGAGGTCTATGAGTGCGTCATACGATAGGCATGTACTCAAAACAAGATCATGACGATCATTGCAGCACTGTTTCCCATACAAGTATCATAGAAAAGTATGAAACACGAACACCATTCTTTGCAATAGTTGTTACGTCCTGTTGCTATTGAAATTCATGTTGGTCACATTTCCAAGTACTGATTTGCCTTGCACAGCCTTGGGATTTGAATCAACCTTGGTGTCCAATTTGCATTTTCATCTTTTGTCCCCAAGATGTACAATGGTTCTTTTTAAACGATCGGTGATGTACGATAGAATGTTTATAATATGTTATCTCAATTTAAATGAATGCTTGCTGATTGAGTTCATTAAATATATTTAATTGCTATAATAAGTGTGCCCACAACGTTCAACTAGAAATTCAAGAGGTGATTTCAGTGACAACCGACGGTTCAAACTAATCGATGCCAGTTACCAGCAAGTGGCGATTAGTCATGATCATGGAGTTAGCATATTTAGTGGCCGTACATGTGGTCGTTTTATCGGTAAGTAATTTATTTAAGTGTCTGTCAAGAACAACGGTCATCCAATACGTTTCTCATTCCTACTCTTTGTCTTCTATTATTAATGCTCTCTCGTTCTGTTGTAGATAGTTACGTGTTTATGTTCTACCATGATCTTCATTGATACATTTATACTAAAATTATTAATTAGTTTTAGTGACTAAGTAGGTAGACAATAAATAAACACGTATTTATTTCTAATCAGTTATACAACTGATTAACAAAGGAAAACAAATATACGTATACACAACAGCAGAAACTGTTTTGCCTCCGAATAAAACAAAAACCCTAGCAAAAACACATGCACTACATTTTCCAACCACTTAAAAAATATATATAATAAAACACTGTCCAGCCGTATAAACGAAATGTCTTGACTTTAGGCGGCTGATCGCAATGTTTTTGGCGCCCTCACTGGCCTCAAAGCGACCTACCAGGCTGCGGAGGTGTCAAACTTCCGTCTAACCGTACAGGTAAACCATTCACAGTGAAGTCCAGTCCATTGTTGGCAGTATATTACACATATATATAGTATTGGGTCCTTGGTAGATAATATATCCACATTTATACCCGTTTGTAATTGCTTAGTTATCGAATATATGGAAACTATGTTATATTATTATTTAAGTTATCAACGTGCCTCAACGTCTTAAGTTTGTTTTTTCCTCTTCAATATTGTCTATGTTTCGCTTTCATATATTGCACGGCTGCAGAAATATAATAAATCATTGATAACCATATTATGAAACATATGTTCTAAGTAATTGATTTCAAATTGTTTGTGTAGAAAATGGCAGCAGCGGTGACAGGTTGTAGCCCAGTCGTGTCCCCAAACGTTCTGATAAACTGCACAAAAGTCACTAAGAAGGTCCTTCAGGTAATGGACTGCTCAAGGAGGGTAATCGTTGGCACTAAGGCGACCTTCAAGTGTAAGCCCGGCTTCACCTCCACCGACAGATACAAGGCAGCTACTTGTAGCTCGCCACGCAAGTGGAGCAGGCCAATAATCACATGTAGAGAATCAAGTAAGTTTACTGCCCTACTAAAAAAAGTCTCGTTGAATCAACTTGCAAGGTGGTGTCGTGTTGGATTATGTAATACTGAAGTGACGCTTGTGACAACTACCAACCTAAATCTAGTTGCATCTCATTCTTATGCCTCCGGTATTGTGGTGATATTATTGCGCCTCCGTTGTCAGGCGTGGTGAGGTTGTAAATTTAAAGGTATTATATTTAGTTGTGATTCTCTGCGATTGCAATTATTTGTTTAAAACTTTCTTCTTATCTTATGTCGTCCTGATTTTTATCATTCTTTATTTATTATGGCATACTCTGCGATAGAATTTGATCACTCAATTCACATTCTATTCTAAATATTGTAAATCATATCCTTTATTCTAATGAACATTTTAAATGATAACATAGCTCTATTAAATATTAAATTACGGTTCATGTTCCTAACATTTTATAAATGATAACTGTAGGGCTACACATACAATCAAATGATATTCAATTACTCTGCATGACAATTACTCCAGTTACATCAACCACTCTTCTAATGTTTTTAATTGCCAATTTGTGACTACAGCTACAACGGAGACTACCACCGAAACTACAACTACAACTACAACCGAGGAAGTGACTAGTCCAGTCACTGATCCAATTATCGGTCTAATTGATGATCTAATTAATGAGATGGCAACTGAAACAACTATGATTGAAGGGAAAGATGCTTACGGCAATCCGTTGCCATCAACCAATCCTGCAGACATTACCTCAACAGTCAAATATTATGCTGCAACAACTGGCTCTACACCTCCAACGATCAACTCAAATGCTTCAACTACTGTTCAAACCACTTCGAACCCCCTTTCACCCACCGCAGCTACTGCCCTCAATTCCCCTACAACTACTGCATCTAATGCTCTCGTCTCCACCACCATTGCTTCAAATATCACCACTACTTTCTCAGCCACTGGCACTACTCTTCCAACCACCACAACCACTTCTTCAATCACTACAACCACTGCTTCAATCAACACAACCACTACTCCGATCACTACAACCACTGCTCCGATCACTACAACTACTGCTCCAATCACTACAACCACTGCTCCAATCACTACAACTACTGCTCCAATCACTACCGCCACTGCTCCAATCACTACAACTACTGCTCCAATCACAACCGCCACTGCTCCAATCACTACAACTACTGCTCCAATCACTACCGCCACTGCTCCAATCACTACAACTACTGCTCCAATCACTACCACCACTGCTCCAATCACTACCACCACTGCTCCAATCACTACAACCACTGCTCCGATCACTACAACCACTGCTCCAATCACTACAACTACTGCTCCAATCACTACAACTACTGCTCTAATCACTGCAACCAAGGATCCAATCATTACAACTACTGCTCCAATCACTACAACTACTGCTCTAATCACTGCAACCAAGGATCCAATCACTACAACTACTGCTCTAATCACTGCAACCAAGGATCCAATCACTACAACTACTGCTCTAATCACTGCAACCAAGGATCCAATCACTACAACAGCAACTACTGCTCCAATCACTAAAACTATTGCTCCAATCACTACAACTACAACTACTGCTCCAACCATCGTTAAAGCCGATATAATGACTGCAGCAACCAACACTACAGTCGAAAAAGGTAAAACGAACACTCGGTTTGGAATAGTTTTATTTATTTATTAATTTTATTTATTTATGTAATGTCTATTCTATTCAGTTATAAAATCTGATTAACAAACGTATTTCCCTCCTACTAATCTAGGCCTACTTACGCCTGTTTTAGACGAACAAAAGTTTATCCAAAATAAAAATTACTTCTATTACATTTTACTTTTCTGAGTGGATTTAATCTAATTTTGTACTGAATGCAGAATGTTGGTCGATTTAATTTGAACATCTACAACAGGCAATATTGTACTGAAATTTTATACTTATTGTGCTGTTATTATGACGTAACCATAAGATTATATGAACGTTAAATTTAAAACAAACAATTCCAAAATATATACCCAACATGAAGAATATAAATTATTTCGTATTTTCAACACATAAAATAAATTTGGTAGTGGCTGGCTTTCCATTGTTGCAGTTATTTAGATATGTTGGTGCTAACAGTGAAGATGATGATCCTTTCATGCATGGTTGGTGCGTAGGTCATCATTTTGTTAAATGTTCTGCTCAATTGGAGAGTTGCATGTGTTTTTTTTCACGTGATTTTATTCAAGTCACTATCTCAGTCGTCAAATTTTGAACTTATAATTAATTAGCCACATATGAAACATTTAGTAGGCAACTATCTTGTTTTTACTATGACAACCAGGCATCTAATTGGTCGTTGCCCTAGTGACAACAAGTTAGTAGCCTCTTAAATATTTACCCGAAGTTCGTAAAACCAGGCCTAAACATTTCATAATTCAGGCTCTTAATAAATTAATTATTATTCCCCGAATAAATGTACATTGTTTTGGTCTCAGCCACTGACTACATTGACAAGGGAACTGGAATGTACAAACTGTACACTGGAGCAATGAGTTGGACAGATGCTGAGGCCACGTGCGTCAAAGATGGCGGACATCTGGTTGTCATTACTACCGATGACGAGGTGAATAAGGTGACAGAATTAATGAAAGAAAACCTCTCCGATATCTGTTTTGTTGGCTACAACGATATTGCGGCCGATACCAAATGGATGACGGTCCTTGGTGAGTTACTAAGTTACTTTTATCGTAAAGAGGCATTATTAGCCAAGAACGGTTGGTGCAATCCATGCAGTGGACAATAACAAGCAATTAAAGGGAAATCCCACAGCGAAGACCGTTGAAACAGACCGTGTGGAGCGATCGTCTCCTCTTCTGAGAATTTCAAGGCTCATCTTGCTTCTTACGGCGTGGCTAGTACAATATAATCATGATCGGTTGTACTATTAATACAATAGTATTAT
Organism: Isoperla grammatica; assembly: GCA_945910005.1. Lineage (NCBI taxonomy): Eukaryota > Metazoa > Arthropoda > Insecta > Plecoptera > Perlodidae > Isoperla > Isoperla grammatica. The sequence goes on along the minus strand of OX246741.1, from coordinate 2,705,608 downwards.
AGTCATTTTTAACATTTTCTCCATCATCACAATACACTAATCTTTCTAAATGAACACGTCATAATATTATGTTGATCCGTGTTGAAATATTAAATGTGCGCATTTCTCAGTTTTAGAAAGTTTAATCTTCTTGTAGTTCCAGTTGGCGTACAAAACTAAGAGTTTCGAATCAATTTAAACGTGTGGTTATGATTTCAGGCGCAGCGATGACTTTGCCAGTAACTCTCAAATGGAAGACTGGACAGCCCGATAATAAACCGTTAGAAAACTGCGCACTATTTGAGGGCTCCACTCGGCTTCTAACTGACGAGCTGTGCACTGGTCTTAACTATCCCTTCGTCTGTGAACTGTAACAGCGGACCTCTTATTATTTATCATCCATTTGATCGATTAGATGTCGCACGTTTTTCTGATACTTGTTTGTACAATGTGGCGCTTTCTTCGCAAGGATCGGTGTTTCATATTCTGTATTGTGAATCAAATTAAAGAGTTATATACAATTACAAGCCAATAAACCAACATAAGAACTTTACCAGTTCGCGTTTAAAGATGTCAGTTATTTAATCGAAACTCAACAGAAATAGACAATGCAGAAAAAGAAGTGTATGATCATAAAACATAAATTATGCAGCAACCTATTTATGAATGATAATATTTACAAACACACAATACAATCTCATTGCAGGAAACTTAGCTGGCGTATTTTTATTCGTCACTGACTTACTTGTTTATACATTGGTTATACACCCGGTTGTACAACAACAACAGTCCTTGGTGGTCTTTAATTGTAACATTGATGTATGAGACGAAACATTGTACATAAACAACACCATTCGAATTTAAAAATAAAACCTTGATACAAATTACTCGAAATACATGTTTAGTGTCTCTATTAAATTGTAAATTTCCACATAAAACAGTAATTTGTGAGCCGTTGCGTTGCATGCACGTTTCGTAAACGATGCTCTGACCTTATCTGACCTTAACAGCAAAATGTTATTGAAAAGAAGGTGCTGTTTTTTAGGCTGAATATACTTTTTTTTCTTATTAAATCTATTAAATTTGCACCATTTATGTAACTTTCTTTTAACTAAAAATGATAGAACATATTTTTTGAAAGCATGTGTTTTTATGAAGATAGTGAATACCAAAATCAATATTTTGGTTAATTACAATTAGAAAGGTGGCTATGATCTTGTGCTACATGTTCTGAATTGTATTATAATGTATTAAATTCAAATTCTCAATGTATTGTGTCTTTTAACCTCATACAAAACCTCTCCCTATGTTTACCTCGCTCACAAATAAGAGTGACATATCGTATATATCAATTACCATAACTGAAAACTGAAAACCGTCATACATACGTATTACTAAATATATTTTAAAAGGAAACACGTATTCCTAGTTTGAGTAGAATACTTTCATTGACAAAGGTCATACATCTTTGTCCACGTATAACATGCGTCATGGAATAGAGCGCAAACAAGTTAGTCACAAATCCTGGTACTACACAAATACTTGGAAACTCTCTCAGCTGGAAACGAATAATAATTGACGCGACTTTATAAAAACTTTATGGCAAATCGCTCACGTCCGGATGAAACATACTGATTTGAACATTTTTTTTGATAAATTAAAATTAGTTCACATCAATTTAACCATGAACCCACAAAATGAAATATCAACATGAAATAATTTCATTTTGGACCCATAAATAAACAAATGCAAACATTTTTAAGGTGGAATATTCACATAAGCACACGCACACGCACACGCACACGCACACGCACACGCACACGCACACGCACACGCACTACCGGATAATCATGTCCCATAATAAGAACTTTGCATCATAAAAATAGGTTCCAACTCTTAAGAGCTCTTATTAAAGAGCGTAAAAAATATCGTGCCGCTCTTATATTACATCCCCAGTCACGCCAATGCGTAGAGAGAAAGAGCGTCAACCATTTCGACCATATCCTCACTATTCTTCTGAATGATTCATTCATCTGATATTGTCGTCCCACCAGAAAAAATATGATCACATTATTTACCACTTCTCACTAAAAACCTTTTTACTAATTTCTGCTGTTCGTACTTAAAGTAACCTTGAAAATGATCTGGATTTGCATATTTCTGAAATGTATTGTGATAATTGATCAGATAAGCGCCAATAGTACATAATTAATGTGATGTTTCGAAGATTTGAATAAAAGCATGTAAGTAATTTGAATGCCAATAAATAACCTCGTTAGAACTGACGTCACAATGTATTGTTTAGTTTTTAACAAAACTATTTGATAAAGTTTTCCATGATTTTTCCTCGAATGCAATAAAATAATATAGACTGGTCTGTAGTTTATAAACGTAAAACAGAGAACGTTTACAATCTTGTGTAAGTACCAAACCTGACAGTGAAGAGGTACTACTGCTAACGTTAAAGCAATTTATAATAGTTTGGTCATTTAAAAATGAAGTATTTTTGTGTTGTTATTTTTGTGGTGATTCCACTGGTAAGAGAAAATGTCTAAACTGTCTTATTTATTAAATATACTTACTTTCGTGTGCATCGTTAAATAAGTCGTTATATCTATTGTCTCAGCAAATTATTGTCTGTATACAACATTAAAATGTTGAATGAATTCGTTTAAATCGACAGCAATCCCAGTTTGTGCGTTAATTTCAAAGAGAAAGAGCATAATGTTTTCCGAACAGTAAATCATAACCATTTATACACGCACTAAGTACGGAATAGTTCTATGGTAATATTTTCGATAACTATATGAAAGGATAGCAAGCGCAGGAAGTATTTACAAACTAAGCAAATATCAGCAAACAGGTAATGTAATACTATCTAAGCTCGTATAAAATGTTTGAAACATAACGCCTTAGTTTCATCAACGCAAGCGTTTGATCAGCCATAATCATGAAGGGGCTTAAATTTGAAATTTAAAAAAAGGAACTCTCGATTGTTTCCTGGTTTCTGTCAGTCTTTCTCATTTCTACGTGCCCAACATACTCTGTTATATGTTAAATGTAAATATATTACAATCTCTCTGCTCTTAGTCTGCTCTTACTTTGCTCTTACGTTTCCCCTTCTACTTTCTCTTCAATACACTTGGATGCTGAACTTGATGTTAGATACTGTTGGTAGTCCAGATCCATGCCTGAGAAACAGAGTATTGCATACCAGTATATTATAAAAGACTCAGCCAACATTACAAAAATGAATTACATTTAAGTTTGCTGCATTCGAAATACAACACTATTAACACTTTTCTGAACACCTTTTCTATACGTTTGTACATGATATTCATACATGAACGATAATTTTGATTTTAAACTATTCTATTTGCTATCACTGACGCGTGTTTGAAGTATGTTATTAAGTGATGTCTTGTCACGTTAGCTTCCAGACTGCTTAATGAGTGCGGCTGCCGGTGGGCTATGGGGGCCCCGAGATATGTCCGCTTCCATCACAGGGCGAGAAGTGATTAAGGTAAACTATTAACTATCAAGTAAGTGATGACGTCATGTGTTCACCTAGTATGCGGAACACCCGATGTTGGTCTGTTAAAATTGCTTTAGAATGTTTTTGAATTGTTCCAAAAGTAAATCAAAATATGTGATCCTCTAAAGAATTTAGTGCTCTTTCTTATTAATGTTTCTTTATGCCAGCGTAGTTGGCCGTGGTCCACCGCGGTCTCTGCGCTCCAAGTTCGAATCCTGGCTCGGGCATGGATGTCATGTGGCGTTACTTCACCATCATAATCACCCACTCATGGTCTCGATTAGCATCGTTGCAAAAATATGAGACGTAAAGCCCAAATATCATAATCATCATCTTTCTTTATCCATTGAATATTTCCATTCTTCAAATGTTTCTTGTAATGTGATGTCTCTGTACAGAAAGTAGGTGTCTTCTTCAAAGGATGCCGCCCATTGGTTCCTCCAAACCCAAACGTGGTGATCAACTGTACCAAGCTGACTAAGAAAGTCGTTGAAGTGCTGGATTGCAATGTGAAAGTACCCACAGGCACTAAGGCCACATTCAAGTGTAAGCCTGGCTTTGTGAACGCAGACAAATACAAGACAGTATTTTGTAACTCACGCAAGTGGAATAAGCCGGTCATCAACTGCAAAGAACCAGGTAAGGTTCCTTAGTGACTCAATTAAGAGCAATGCATCTTGTATTGCTTTATGTTCTAATGCAGGGATAACGTGCCTTATAGATATATCATAGCCCCCCTTGCCTTGTCACATTTATTTACAAAAAGCGTCGCCCCCCCCCCCCCCCCCGCCCCCTCACTCCTTTTCATAAGACGAAAATAATTGTTGATACAAAACTGCTTTTGTGGCTGTAAAGACAATTTACTCCCACAGCCACCTAAATGCAGTCAACTTCAAAGCACGTCCTTTGTGTATCAAGACACATATAACCAGCAAGTAATGCTATTAGTGACAATAACAAAAAGTAGTTATGGCAAGGCTAACATCTTTGACAGTATATCTAGTGGAAGAGTGGATGTCACCCATAACCCTACACTAAGGTCCACTAGATCGCTTGTAGCGCGCTCAGCGCGATTACTCCGCTAGGAGTAAATCCAGTAGACCTTGCCCTACACTAGCCATCCTGTCCTGTCGTGGGACAGGAAAATAACAATAATATTGAATTGAAATGAAAGAGCCCCCTACCACCAAATAATGGACGTCATGTCAACTATGGTCAGCCGGCAGCCCCTAAGGCTAAACCACTGCATGTTGAAAATACGCTCAGACGGAATGATCTCTGTGTAATGCATTGTTTGAAAGCAAAATTAGAGACCAAATAACTCAAAAAAGTGTCCAATTCAATTTTAGCAAATCATGAATTTATGACTTCCATTGGGTGGGTACCTTGGCTATAGTTCTATTTCTTAAACGCTTAATATTTAAAATAAAAATAAATAAAAGTACTAAAATATTAAAACAATCATTTCTTAATTTCACTTGGTGTTTTATAACGTACTCGACAGCTACAGCTACGTCATACGACGTTGGGCTTATGTAGTCGCCTCTTAAGAGAGGCAGAGCTACTCTAGTACAATTCTACCCCAGGCCAGACGGGTAATTAAATATTAGTAATCTAAGCTGCGTGAACACTGGTATTTGCATTATTTAATATTAAATATTGAATATTGAACCTTAGATATATATATGTGAATCCAGCATATTGGCAAAACGAAAAGAGTCCATAATTAAACGAAATACGATCTCAAAAATCAAATATTATAATATTTTCAATATAGCTTATAGATAGACAACATGATATCTATGATTACGAAGACCAATAGTTTACAAGTTGGTAATGTGTAGTCTGTGGTGTAGTATAGCGGTAACTAACTAAACAAAACCGTTAGGGGGGCTCAGCGATAAAACGAGAAATTCGGAAGGTATCCGGTTAATCCTGACTGAAGTTGTATGCGAGGTTTTCCTCAGTCATAAAGGCCAATACGGGAAATGAATCCTTCTAGCATGCTTTGGACGTTCCTTGCCAACTATACAAACACCCTAACATACCTAGGTAGTCACCTAAAGAGGGGCACAACGGGTAAGCTAGTGTGCACCCTAACATACCTATAGGTAGTCACCTAAAGAGGGGCACAACGGGTAAGCTAGTGTTCACCCTAACATACCTAGGTAGTCACCTAAAGAGGGGCACAACGGGTAAGCTAGTGTTCACCCTAACATACCTAGGTAGTCACCTAAAGAGGGGCACAACGGGTAAGCTAGTGTGCACCCTAACATACCTAGGTAGTCACCTAAAGAGGGGCACAACGGGTAAGCTAGTGTTCACCCTAACATACCTAGGTAGTCACCTAAAGAGGGGCACAACGGGTAAGCTAGTGTGCACCCTAACATACCTAGGTAGTCACCTAAAGAGGGGCACAACGGGTTAGCTAGTGTTCACCCTAACATACCTAGGTAGTCACCTAAAGAGGGGCACAACGGGTAAGCTAGTGTTCACCCTAACATACCTAGGTAGTCACCTAAAGAGGGGCACAACGGGTAAGCTAGTGTTCACCCTAACATACCTAGGTAGTCACCTAAAGAGGGGCACAACGGGTAAGCTAGTGTTCACCCTAACATACCTAGGTAGTCACCTAAAGAGGGGCACAACGGGTAAGCTATAGTGTGCACCCTAACATACCTAGGTAGTCACCTAAAGAGGGGCACAACGGGTAAGCTAGTGTTCACCCTAACATACCTAGGTAGTCACCTAAAGAGGGGCACAACGGGTAAGCTAGTGTGCACCCTAACATACCTATAGGTAGTCACCTAAAGAGGGGCACAACGGGTAAGCTATAGTGTGCACCCTAACATACCTAGGTAGTCACCTAAAGAGGGGCACAACGGGTAAGCTAGTGTGCACCCTAACATACCTAGGTAGTCACCTAAAGAGGGGCACAACGGGTAAGCTAGTGTTCACCCTAACATACCTAGGTAGTCACCTAAAGAGGGGCACAACGGGTAAGCTAGTGTGCACCCTAACATACCTAGGTAGTCACCTAAAGAGGGGCACAACGGGTAAGCTAGTGTTCACCCTAACATACCTAGGTAGTCACCTAAAGAGGGGCACAACGGGTAAGCTAATGTGCACCCTAACATACCTAGGTAGTCACCTAAAGAGGGGCACAACGGGTAAGCTAGTGTTCACCCTAACATACCTAGGTAGTCACCTAAAGAGGGGCACAACGGGTAAGCTAGTGTTCACCCTAACATACCTAGGTAGTCACCTAAAGAGGGGCACAACGGGTAAGCTAGTGTTCACCCTAACATACCTAGGTAGTCACCTAAAGAGGGGCACAACGGGTAAGCTAGTGTTCACCCTAACACACCTAGGTAGTCACCTAAAGAGGGGCACAACGGGTAAGCTAGTGTGCACCCTATAACAGGAATTCATTAGAAAAAATAAAATTATTACTAAACGAACTGCGTGTACAAGTGACACATGACACAACGCAAGGTTACCTGAGCTAATGTTTCTAGCGATTAGTTTATGACAGTACAATGGTATCGTCTCGATCAATGCCATGATGCTTTTATTAAATGTTATTATATTTGATTCTTGGGATATCTTTTTCGTTAGATACTACTTATTTTAATGTATAATGTTTTTTCTTTGAACTACTGTTGAAAAGAGTGTTTTCAGAATTATGTTTGTGTTTGGTTTCAGCCATAAAAAATTTGGAATTTGTCCGTTTGACTCAGACTGGAGAGAGAATATAATGAATAGTCCACAGAACAGTGTATTTCCTAACTTTCGTTTTTTTTTCAATATTTCATAAATATAGTCCCTAGTTTCAGCCAAATCACACAAACAAATACTTTATAAACTTCAAAACGTGTTTACAGTTCCCACCTTTCAAAAACTCAAATCAATTTCTGAAATACTAGTCTGCAGGCCAACGTTTTTTTTTTTATCAACGAAACACATAATCAATTATAAATTATATAATGTGTGAAGCAACACAATGAAAAACAGTTGCTGTAACTTAATGAGTAGACAATAAATACAAATTTATTCAACCCATTTGAAAAATGTTATTTAAATTTTCAGTGATAAAAAACACAACTGTGTCTACGACTGAGTCAACAACCGAAGTGTCTACGGAGTCTTCCACAGAACCAATCACAAGTCCTGACACCGATTCTGTAACTGAGGCTACAACCAACATACCAAGCTTTACAGAGACAACGACGAACTCCAGAGAAAACTCAAATTCATCTCTTTATAACACAACAACAACTGCTGTCCCCCCCATGACACCTGCTATCCCCACCATGACACCAGCTGTCCCCACCATGACACCAGCTGTCCCCACCATGACACCAGCTGTCCCCACGATGACACCAGCTGTCCCCACCATGACACCAGCTGTCCCCATCATGACATCTGCTGTCCCTACCATGACACCTGCAGTTCCAACCACAACTACTATCCTCAATACGACTACTCAAGCTGTAAATACTACAACTAAAGCTGCTTCTGCAACTACAACTGCTGCTTCCACTCAAGTTGTTCCTGCAACTACAACTGCTGCTGCCACTCAAGCTGTTCCTGCAACTACAACTGCTGCTTCCACTCAAGCTGTTCCTGCAACTACAACTGCTGCTACCACTCAAGCTGTTCCTGCAACTACAACTACTGCTACCACCACAACAAAACCAGGTCTAACCACCACCACTACAGCTTCAACCACCACAGCTACAGTTGCAACCACTACAACTACAGTTCCAACCACTACAACTACAGTTCCAACCACTACAACTACAGTTCCAACCACCACAACTACTCTTGCAACTACTACAACTACTCTTCCGACTACTACAACACTTGCAACTTCATCCACGGTTGCTGGTAACTACTTGAGTAACGATTATAGTCTTACATGAAAGTCAGGTATTTCAATCAACTGTAGAATACATTCAACATTGGAAACGCATTCGTGATTTTTTTTAGATTTTATACTGTTCAATTCACATCCTTATTTTTAACAACCTGAGTAGGAAATATGCACGGGTTTTCAATATGTTTGGAAGAACATGATATCAACTTAAACAACTAAGCAACAGCAATTTAAAAACTTTTAACAGTCATTAATTAAATTTGTTCATTCAATTTAATGTATTTATTAATTTACTTAATTAATTATATTTGTACTAAGGTTCAAAGTTTTCGATTTTCTTTTTCTCGCACTTTTATTTTCAAAGGCTCATTATTCATAAAAAATTTTTTTTATGAATTAACTATTCATACATAATAGATTGTTTATGTATATTAATAAGTACTATCCAAGATATCGTATGTTTGAGACATTAATGTAATTTTTCTGTTTTTATTCCTCCTCAGCCGTTGGTTACATAACACTTGGAACTTTAAGCCACACATACAAAGCTCAAACGGCAGAACTGTGCTGGACTGATGCTGAAGATGTGTGCAAACTGGACGGCGGACACATAGTTATATTCGACTCGAACTACGAGCTTGACATGGTCGTCGACTATGCAACAGCACAGGCCTGGGATATCATACACATTGGTTACAATGATATACAAACCGAAGGGACGTTTTTGACAAACCTTGGTTAGTTTCTTAGTCACACATTACTCGGATAGGATATTTATTATGTTCACAGATATTTGATATGTATTTATTACGTTTGTTGGTGTTTTTACAAGAATGTAGAATGCTAGGAGGGGAGAGGGGGGATACAAAGCTTGTTTATTCCACTAATCCTTTATGAAACTTAGGAATATTTCTAATCACGTATTAATTGAAATTGTCAAAAATGAATGCTAATGTTTTTAGACACCGAGGGTCTCGTGTGAAAAGGCCCTAAAGATGAAAGTACTATTAGTAATTCCATTTAGTATTATTATAAGTAAAACCAATAAAGATAACAAAGAAAAAAGAAACTAACAATTAGAGAAAAATAATAATGTAAATAATGTGATAAAACTGGATATGTCTGCTTTATGTAAATCGTTCAGTACTAAAATCAACTCACTGGAATAATACTGATCAAAAACAAAAAGTTAAATACGGTCGATTTATTTTCATGTGTGATTTCAGGTCTGACTCCTGTCTACCCCAGCAACCTCGTGTGGGCAGACGGTCAACCCGACAACTACGACAATCAAGACTGCAACTACTTAACTGTCGCCACTAAAGAGATGACGGATTCGTTTTGTTCTACCAAAAGACTGCGAAACTTCATTTGCGAGAAACCATAATAACTGTTTCACATTCTGCTTGTCAGCTTTTTGTGGCTTTATAATTATTCTACTTGCAATAAGTTTGCTGCTACGTAACGCAAATTATCACTGCACTTTTGCATAACCCAATACAAACCATTCAAGGGCAATGGATGTTTATATGTATATTATGTAATTTAGTTATCTTTTGGTATTATCTTGTGGTGTTAGCCTGTGTTACTAAAACAATATGGAACCATCGAACACACATGTTGCTCAGAGTACATGGAAACGATGTCATATCGTCAGTATCCACAAATATTGTGCATATGATATTTATATCTGAGAAGCTAGTGGTGTTCATGGTGTTAGTGGTGTTGCAATCGATTAGAATTGCTTTTAAGTTCTAACCTAATATGCATATTTTTTAATTTGCTGCAATAGGGAAGACCACAAATTTGTTATTTGCTTAGTGCTTACAAGTTAAAATAAACACAAACCAATTGGTTTCACCTCAAAAGGTTGGTTAATGATGGAGCTTTAACAGCAATACATAAAAAGAGCTGCCAAAGCTTGCTTGAAAACGGACCAGCGCCTTCGCTCGTGATGAGAATATTCTGACGTCATAGCTCTGTAAACAATCGTTTTTATATCTTACAAATTGTAGAAATTCCACCGTTTTGTAGGTTAATTCTCTTATACCGCTTCAATTGGATCCACGTTTATTTCCAGTAAATGAATAAACATAGTCCAACCAACATAAATTCATAGCATTGTTAAATACTTGCGTGATTTGATACGGAAAACTTAGTAAATATTGTGTCAAGATGAATTTTCTGAAGAAAATTTGTATAATAAAATGTTTGTTGTCAAGTCCTTAGCTTCGGTTTCCACACTGTTTGTTGTCAAGTCCTTAGCTTCGGTTTACACACTGTTTGTCGTCAAGTCCTAAGCTTCGGTTTACACACTGTTTAAGATCTTGTACTTAAAATTCTTAGCCAAGCCAATAAGGGGCAACAGTTTATAAATCCGGCCAATGGTAGCGAACTTAAGTACAATAGTAAAACAAAAATACTTGCTAGGAACAAAATTTTAAATGATAAATCTTAAATGTTAAAAAAGTGTGTAAAGCGACATTTAGTGAAATAAAACAGAATGAAGTCACTGCCTCACATGTTATTTTAGACACTTTACCGCGGTCTTATTTGACAATTACAGATCAAGAACGGAAAATCAATCAGTTTCATTTTCCGCGTTGCTATAAACTACTAACATGATTAAAATCACTTACATGGGAAATCTGAGTTTGTAATTTAGAACATTATCATAGAACGGTCAGTTTATAATCGAGAAGTTTCAGTGGGATGTGATGCTGTTAATACAACGCTGTAAACTGAAAAGTATAACCAAGAATTGGAGCGGGAGTTTTAGGAAATTACGTTATTTACCTATGTAAAAGGTGTAGAAAGTCCGCATACTGTGACATTTTTAATTTTAAATTACATTATTCTTTGTAATAGTATCCTGTTGTCTATCTACTGTTGTTAACTGATTGAATTACACGCACCATACACTTTGAACAGTATTTTGTATTCTTTATTTTACATTATAAGTACCCATCATCGAAGCACTACGCCTATCAAACAGCAACCTTAGCGTACGCATTATAATCTAATAAGTGTAAACAAACTCCGGTATGGGAGAGAGATTCCATCAACTCGTGCAGTAGTAGCAACGCTGCAATCACTTGTATACGGGAGCCAATGGTTGAGTTCCCAACACTCGGAAATACGGCCTAGATTAGTCCATCACTCAACTAGAATCCGTAACAAAGAAGGTGTTAAAGTTATGTGACTGCAGCCGTGAAAAGAGAATTATTACACTATTTTGGTGGAGGGGGGGTGGAGGGGGGGGGGGGAGAATGACTATAAAATTGTTGTAAATTTTTCTTCTTTGCTTGGAAGAATTCTTAGACCAAAAGACTGGACAAAAACATATATCTGGGGTCACTTTTCAGGAATGTTCAGTAGTTTTCAATGGTTACACAACTGGTCAGGAAAATGGGATTAGTCTAACCGCAAGACCACTTCCACGTTGTGATATACTATTTTGAAAGGAGGTCAAGTATATCAAGTAGACGTATACGTGGTTTTGTTTCTCTTCTTACGAGCATTGTAATAATTCGGCTGTAACAGTACAATTAGTGTACAAACAAAGATGTTGCCACACAAGACAACGATACTAAATATCTATGAAGGTAGTTTTAAAGCTCAGACAAGCTTTGTGGTGAGTGTGTCAAGCGATGGCAATTATAATAATAGTTTTCTGAGACTGGGGTTCGAACCCAGATCCTCCAGCTCTACTTATGTTCTAAGTGGTCGCATGCAAACGAAATATGTTGTTACACGTTCCATGCATGACTGTATACTATCGTATTGTTAATCTAGTGAAGATCCTGATCACTGGGCATGAATGGTGTCACGTTTCAGCGACAGAGCTCAAAGCTAGGGTCAAACAATTCGGATCATCATCTAGATATGTGCTCTTGTCCAACTGTTATCTCACGTTTTCGGAGGCCCAACATTAATTTTGTGTAAACTGCCGTGAATCCGGTTGGAGCGATATCGTGATATCATTGCCAGGGAGGGCGAACCAACACTCGGTTGAAATCATATCTACAATAAAAAATAAACCCACATAAACTTAAATACAAAAACCAACTCTACTGTGAAACTAGATGATATCAATTTCATAAATGTTGTTTTTCAGTTATTTTTATGCTTCAGTCAAAGACGGACACCGTCAACGTTGGTTCACTTCCAGATTGGCTGTTAAATAATTATCATAATGAGGGCAATATATTGGATTTGCATCTACATGTTTTTTGCACTAGTAAGTACATCTTTGACATGCACACAAGCTTGGGATTGTCTACTTATACAATGTTGTGGAATTCATCGTCGTGTTATTGATAAAAATTATTTCAATTATATTAAATCGCTAAATTTGCTAAAAAAAGTACTTGAAAAACGTATACAATGCAGTCATTTATATTTGTTGGATTTACGCCTTAGTCAAAGGATACAGTTTTACTGATGATACTAAATCAATGCTCATTTTCGTTTGAGCTGGGACCGTTAACAAATCAGTTTTTCTTTTCTTTTCGATTTTGTTTATTTTTTTATTTTTATTTTTATTTCTTCAATTTTTCTTTTTCTTCTTTTTTCACTTTTATATAAATATATTTTTCCACATTTTTTTCTTCATGTTCTTTCTTATTTACAAACTTTTGTTTTTATTATTTAATGTTGCATTTCCACTTGACTTGATTTTATTTCATTTCTCAATTATTTTTTCTTGCTGTTGATTTTTTATTTTTTATATGTGATACAGTAGTTTAATTTTTTTTTTTTTTGTTATTAATATTTATGATTTCATTATTATTAATTGCTTGCGTAGCCTAGTTTTATTTAAGGTCCTTCTTTGTAAATCAGTTTTTATAACTGAAAGGATAGAAATTAAATAAATAAAGAAATAAAATAATAAATGCCCTCGCTCCCATTCGCACACCACACATACCTAGTTTCTGATTTCAAAAATAATTCGACGAACTATTTCCAATCCACATACCACGTACAGTAATTAAATAAACGTGTAGTAGATTATAAAATAGTAGATCACCATAGCCATCTCATAATACCTACTGCAGCGATCATTCTGATCTGTAATGTAAGTGTAGCCAGGGAGCCAAATTACATTGGACGGATTTAAAAATGCAATATCTTTAGTTTCCAGAAGAGAATCTGGTCGGTGCTACTACAGATCTTGACCACAACTCTCCGTATCGCCATTCATCGTCAATAAGCATCAAGGACACCATTAAGGTGAACTATTTGCAATAATATGTGTATGTTTATAATGTAAACATATTGTATGTGTGCGTATGTACGTATCTTAATCACGTATCTAACTCACACGTATTTTAATGTTCGTTATTGTCCAGTGGTTTTATATTTTGTGTTACAACAAATCAGCCACGGCCATACATATATATTATAGATTTGCTTTGTCTTTCTCAAGACTCTCTTGAGAAAATGAGCTCTAACTATCCCTATATGCAACGTTGATTTTTGTTGCAAGCATTATTAGTGATTACTTATAACGAACAATTTTATCATTTTTTAAGAGCATTCGCACCAACAATATTTGAAAAAATCATATTTATATTATATTAGATTATATAATGTTCATTTTTTTTTGTTATAAAGTATTATTATTGATTAGTTAAACCATCATCATTTACCATACAAGAAAACGCTCTGTGACGCGTTGATAGGTTGATGATCACCTGCTTAGGTTGCATCTGTATGGAATTAAACCGTTAATATTTTCAGCAGAAGCTATTACGTTCAGTAATGAAGGTGAAAATTCAGTCATTCGGTAATAAATAATAATAATTTTAATCCTTGATTTAAGCGGACAGGTTGACCAACAGTGATTCAAAATTATGCCAATAATAAGCCATTAACCTTCTTTTTCTAAGTAATTTTGCATTGGGTACAAGTACAAAATCAGTCCTATTCACAGCATTGTCGACGCATTAATTGATATGTTCGCTTATAACAGCATGCCAATTAACACTATGATACAAATCATGCATCCTTTCGCTAGGTTTCTGTTCACTGTGTTCATGTGTAATATAAGTGTTGAAAGTGAAGCGTGTTATGGTCACAACATGTTTAAACATGTTCTTGTAGAAAATGCAGGCAATGTTGTCGGGATGCTCCGCATTGGACGGCCCAAACATACTAATCAACTGTACCAAGGTCACGAAGAAAGTCCTTGAAGTGATGGATTGTAGCAAAAGAATGATCGCTGGTACTAAAGCTACATTTAAATGCAAGCCTGGATTTTCGACCACCGAGAAGCAGAAGACAGCAACGTGTGCTTCTCGCAAGTGGAGCAAACCACTCATCACTTGTAAAGAAGCAGGTATAGTTTAATTTGGAGGCAAAATGTGCTATTCTTAATTTACCATTAATTTCAGAGTGACATGATAAATTTTGACCACTACAGACTTTAATTGACATGTTTTAAGTATAAGAAAAAATTAAATACCGACTATTCCTTGCCTCAATAACAAAAATTGGTGATATTGCCACATGAACCTTAAAAAGATGTATTGGAAGAAAAAAAAATCAATTCCCAACTTGAGTAATTTTCTGTTTAATTTCCCTCTTTTGTGATTAAAACTTTCGACTGTGAACTTTTCATGTGAAGCATTAATGTAGCAAGTTCATTGTCCATAAACAATCTTCTCGTATTGTCATATTACTGTTATTTGTTGCCTTAAAATGAGTTGATCTAATTTATACTCAGTATTGCTTTCAATTGGGAATAATAATATTAAATGCGCTAACACAATTAACTTGCCCTTATAGTGACAACAACTACAACAACAACCACCACCACTACTGAATCCACAACTGAATCAATAACTGAAGCATCAACCGAAGCTTCAACAGAAGCGGCAAATGAAGAAACGATGACAATAGCAATTACAAATGTTGCAACTGAAGAAATGACTGAAGATCCAAAGAAAACTACTAAGATTATTCCATCATCAGCAACCAAAACTGCTGACGTCACAAATGGAATGGTTACACCAAGCACAACAGTTGCCACAACTCTACCTAGCGCTACAACTATTACTGCTAGTGGTAGCACAACTACTATTACTACTGTTCCCGGGACTACAACACTTATAGCCTCCACCACTACAGTCCCAACTACTACCACTGCAGTCCCAACCACTACCACTACAGTTCCAACTACTACCACTACAGTTCCAACCACTACCACTACAGTTCCAACTACTACCACTACAGTTCCAACCACTACCACTACAGTTCCAACCACTACTACTACTACAGTTCCAATTACTACCACTACTGTTCCAACCACAACCACTACAGTTCCAACCACTACCACTACAGTTCCAACCACTACTACTACAGTTCCAACTACTACCACTACAGTTCCGACCACTACCACTACAGTTCCAACCACTACTACTACATTTCCGACAACTACAACTACAGTTCCAACCACTACAACGCCAGACGGTTAGTGATTTCTGAAATCTCTATACATTTAGATATGTAAAATTAAAAGTTACTTGGAAGAAACAAGTAAAGCAAATACAATGTTTCTCAAAATATTTAGATAATGAAAACACAGTCAATTCTTGGTTTAGTTCACACAGACCGGACATAAAAAGGCCGCCACAAATCTAGTTCTTGCTTATAAAAGACACACACTTGGGTTTATACACAAGTACTTATGCATGATGGCCCAGTATGCCAAAGATGCGGGCATAGGAAAAGAAGAAGACTTATATGAGATTTTATTTTTCTGGTAGCCCACATATCAGGCCACTATGTTTAACAGTAAGACAAAACATTCCTATTAGAACTAAAATTGTCTGCCATTAAAATGTTATGAACTAAAAACTTTGTAAGAATTGTTTACTAAACAAAACAATGTATCTTCATTAAGGCCCGGAATTTCAATGTCCACTTGAGTTCCAAGTAAATTTAAATGCCAGGTAAGCCTTCTGTAGTGTATTTCTTTTGGTCGTTGCTATGGTAAAAACAAGTTAACTGAAGAGTAGATTCTAACTGGATATTGAAATACCGGCACTAAGTCAGATTTTCTGAGCGTTACCCATTCCAGACTGAGAACTGAAAACTCGCTGGATCATCTTTGTTAGAAAACAACGTTACATCTTTAGGGATTAGAGTAAAACCTATGATATTAAAACATACGCTGGTGTTCGAAGTTATTAGAAAAATCGTATACATAATTCATAGATGATTGGTAAGCGAAAAACAAGGAAATGAAAAGAACACATTTATGCATACATAATTCATTGTCATTTTCAATATATGTCTTGACTATTAATAATAATTCATGATGTTATTCTAGCCCTGGGCTACATTAAACTGGGAACTTTAGTTGGCAAATACAAGTTATACAAGAGCGGCCGTACAATTCAGAATGCTGAAATAGGATGTGTGGGTGATGGAGGTCACCTAGCTATGCTGGATACCGACTACGAGGCAGATGTGTTGCTGGCATACGCAAAACAAAATTCTGAGACCAAATTGTCTCTTGGTTACACTGACCATGTCACTGAAGGAACGTGGATGAATTATAAAGGTTAGTTTCTGTTATTATATGATAAATTACCCTAGACAATCAGAAATATAACTACCCCCACTGAGCCGTATCTCGCCTCCCACCTCGCGGGCGAGCCTAGCCTGCACGGGCTGGGGGCGAGCCTAGCTGGGGGCAAGCCTAGCTGGGGGCGAGCCTTGCCTGCACGGGCTGGGGGCGAGCCTAGCTGGGGGCAAGCCTAGCTGGGGGCGAGCCTTGCCTGCACGGGCTGGGGGCGAGCCAAGCTGGGGGCAAGCCTAGCTGGGGGCGAGCCTAGGTGGGGGCAAGCCTAGCCTGCACGGGCTGGGGGCGAGCCTAGCTGGGGGCGAGCCTAGCCTGCACGGGCTGGGGGCGAGCCTAGCTGGGGGCAAGCCTAGCTGGGGGCGAGCCTTGCCTGCACGGGCTGGGGGCGAGCCAAGCTGGGGGCAAGCCTAGCTGGGGGCGAGCCTAGGTGGGGGCAAGCCCAGCTGGGGGCGAGCCTAGGTGGGGGCAAGCCCAGCTGGGGGCGAGCCTAGGTGGGGGCAAGCCCAGCTGGGGGCAAGCCTAGGTGGGGGCAAACCCAGCTGGGGCCAAGCCCAGCTGGGGGCAAGCCTAGCTGGGGGCAAGCCTAGCTGGGGGCAAGCCTAGCTGGGGGCGAGCCTAGCGTGAAGCGGCTGGGGGCGAGCCCAAGCAGTTCCGGCCTCTCCTTGAATAAGGGAGAAGTG